>JAUMHQ010000070.1:20124577-20140862 GCA_032361165.1 Enteromius paludinosus
ATACCTATGTCATACCCATGTCATTATACAAATTTGTGTCCTCATAAACCACATAAACCTGCACACACACACACACAATTTAAAACACTTTCTGCTTAAAATAAAATAAAAGTGAACTGGGAAAAACATGCTAAAATAACTGAAACTAAATGAAATAAAATTAATAGCCAAAAATACTATTGGCATTTAAAAAAAAATTATAATAATTATAGAAATTTCAAAATTCAACAAAATTACTACAACTTACATAAAAGTAAAACTGAACATAGAAAATACATTCTAGTAACAAAACAGTAATATTTTCAACCACTTCATCAAATTTGTTTACTATTAGTTGTTTTAGAATTTAAAAAAATCTTATTTAAAATCGCATAGTACATAGAACATAGTTAAAATGTTTCAAAGTTATTAAAAAGTGTAACTGACTGTGAGGACAGAATTTGCATCCTGAGTTCTGATTGGTCTTCTTTCTTCCATGTATTTACATACAGCATATCTTTTGGATCATCTAGCTGTCTTTACAATGTAAATATGGTGTCACATTATACATTGATTGGCATTCCCAGAAGACAGAAAATAAGGTGCGCATCAGCGTCCTGATAACAGATCTTATGCAACTTTTACTTTTCATTTTATCAGAACCAAAGTCAGCTTACTTAACACTATGCTTTGCATGCACTGCTATTTCCTTCTGGAAATGTAAGTCTTGTTTCGTTATTCTTTTGGCCTGCCTAGCGTCACAGCGATGCAAGGCAATGGACCTGACTTTGCATATGTGTACTAAATTTAGTAGCTATATCAGGATATTCAACCACACCATAGTTTTGCATATTACTTGTACCTTGTTTAATAGTTTTCACTTTCCTTAATTAGCTTTTTTACCCTAAAGGTTAGTTCATTTCACTCTTCTCTTTTTCACTTCAGTAACAATGTAGGTTTGAGTTTAGCTTCTCTTTAAGCAGCTAATGTTATCCGTGTAATATTGTCATAAGTCTCATGTGCTGATAAGTTGGTTTGGTTCAAAGATTTGGTTAACGAAACACTCAAAATACCATCACTTCAGCGATCTAGGGAGAGAGGAGCAGTCAGTCTTTTGCATGGACTAGTGTTTTTAATGTAAGCCTGTGGATGTTGTTGTAATCTTTTGGAGTGCTCTCTCGAGTGAAATTATAATTCTCAGTTTCAGACTTTTTTGAATGAAGTCACATCATTCCGGTCCAGAGTAAAGCTGAATCCAACCAATTTCAGCAAACTCTTGCAGAAACAAAACCCTGCCACAGATGGAAAAGCTTTTGGCTTCTGGCTTAAATCCAGGTTGTGTTTGGAATGGCTAAAAGGACAAAGATCTTCCACGGGTCACGAGTAAAGAAAACCTGCTCTCGTTGCCTTAATAAAGTGTAAATTCACGCTGTATTACATGCCATAAACTTCTTCTAAATCGTCAATCGTATTTCTTCAGGCATTTATTCTGATTAGATTTCCACGTCTGTACGAGTTTGCTATAATTTAGTGTGGTTTCTTGGCTGCGGAGGTCTTTGGATTTCCTCTGAGAACCTGTTGGATCGGAGTGTCCATTCCATTCTTATTCCTCTCCCCTTTGCTTTCCTAACCAATTCCAAATGTGGCCGATCCCACTCCCAAACGTCCTTCTTACACACCCTGCTTGAAGCCTGTTTTGGGGTGGTGGGTTAATCAGAAGCAGGTTTGTGAGTCGGTCTACGCCCTTACAGTGGGTCATACTCACATAAACACACTGGACAGCGATGGAGAGGTTTTAGATGGATTACATGTCCCGTACACCCTCTTTTCATTGGAAAACAGTCAAAGATGGATTTTTAACTCAAACGCACACACACAGAGACACACAGAGATTGCTGGAATACATCTCAACTCACACCAACCCACACATACATCAGAATCAATCTGTTCATGTTTAATATCAGCATGTCAACATTAAAATGTAAATCCTTATAAATAAACAATAATAAAATGATAGAAAGACAGATAGATAGAGGTACTCTAGAGTTAAAATCTGCTGAGGTGGCTGTAATATCAGCTGGAGCATCAAACACACTCTAGCTCTGGTATGAAGAAGCACACGCTGAAAAGAGCATCTGTTGAATGTTCACTTTCACTCTCCTTCCTTCTGTCATTCACACATCCCCCTTTCACCGGAGCAGCTATTTCCTGTTTTCCTGTAACGACTCTCCTCTCTCTCTCACTCTTTATCTCTCACTGTAGACTGTACTTTATCTGATCTGTCCTTCACTTTCGTTAATCGTTCTCCAGGCTCCCCGTGGGTCCCTTAAACACTTAAATTCACTTTGTTCAAATGAGAGGTCATAAAAAGCCTTAAATATCTTGGATGTTAGAAGAATGGATCCATATGTATACTTGGATGAAAAGGCATATACAGTGTTAATTACATCCGTAGATTTGAATAACTCTTCAATTACACTGGTTCTCCAGTAAACTCCAAACGACTTTATGATTGATTGTTGACCCTTCGAGTGGAAATAATGCCCAGGCCACTTTTTCTATTGTTAGAGCTGCTTTTTTTTTCTTTCTTTTTTTATATCATTAAAAGCTTTCAGTGAGATTAATGACATGATTACAGAATAATTCAATCATGATGCTGCAATATCAGCACAAATAGTGTGTTTGGGGGAGAGGGTGGGTGGGTACAATGATTCAGTGATGTTAGATTAACCTCGCCATACAGTACATGTCCACAGCTGAGTGGGCTTTTCTAACTCATTCTCTATGAGCTATGCATCACGCTTGGACATTTTTCAACTTAATGATTATAAAGTAAAGGCTAGCCAAGATTGCGAATGTTTAAATCATGTTGTTATATTTCATATTGAGATCTCTTAGGGGCATTAATTCGCTCAAAGATGACTTTAAATGCATTTATAATGTTCCAAAAACCGTATTTAACATTAATTATAATAAGAAATGTTTCCTGAGCAGCAAAGAATATTAGAATGATTTCTGAAGGATCATGTGACACTGAAAAGTATGATCACAGCGATGATCAAAGCAATTATTTGCATTTTGCAATTTATTCAATTAGAAAACAGTTCTTTTAAATTGTAGTGCTATTTTAACTGTTTACTGTATATTTGGTCAAATAAATGCAATAAATGTTTTGGTGAGCAGGCATGATCTTTCAAAACCATTAAAAAAGCTTTAAACCATTATCGAGCTTTAACTTATTAAATGATGGATTTAATGATTGTATTGAAAGCAATAATAGAGCACACTGACAAACATGCTGTTGTACATTTACAGCACAGATTTTATTGAGTGGATTTCTTCTGCACCAGTGGACATGGACGGTCAGGCAAGTTAAAGGTCACTAGATTTCACTCCCAGGATAAACAAGGACAGCATCTCATTCAAACACTGAGACACTTTAAAATGGTTTGAAAACTCTCTCCAGATAATCCTGTGGCTCAAAACAGTCTCTCATTCTTCAGAAACAGTTAATAATCCACTAAAGAGATTGTTGTGCTGAAAAAAGTGAGCTGGAAAGCTCGCTCTAAATCAGGGCTTCACGCTGAGCAAATACATATACATTAGCAAGAACTTCACTACCAAAACCTTTCAACTCACATTTGCATTCAAAAAGCTCTTTGACAGATGTAAGACATCTCTGAAGATTTTCTTTCCTCTCCCCTACTGAAGATCAATACAGCTCATGTCCTATTCCTGCATTCACAACCACTGTTCATCAGCACATCCCAAATGAGAAGATTAACCATGGGTTATGTAAATTTGCATAAACTGCTATACTTTTATTAATATAGGTGTTTTGCAAATGGAAAGTCCATTTTGTTTTACTTGCATTAACTATATAAACTGTTCATAAATTTGGGGTCAGTAAGATATTTTCGGCTTAAAAATGCAGTAAAAACAGTATTGTTGTGAAACAGTATTCTATGAATATATTAGTATAAAAGGTTCTATTAGAATGTTTTTTTTTTCATTTTTGATGGCAAAGTTAAATCATCATTTTTTTTGTACAAATGTAGAAAACTGTGACTTTTGGTAAGTTTAAGGACATGACATGAAATGTCAATAGGTATTTGGGCAAAAATAAACAAACAGACAACCAATAATAGCATAAAAAACAAACAAACAAACTAAAATTGCAGCTATTTGTTTGGAGATTTTTATACAGGTTGACAAATAAAAATTGGAATGTGTAATATTGTGTGAAAAATACGTAACATACAAATGACATAAGACATAAGTTATGTGAAGTTTTTGCAATTAAACTAGTTTTCGAGAGGAGCGCTGGTCAATTAATCACGGCTGGCACCGCATCACCTAATCAATCTCCTCATTACACCTGCCCAATCAAATCCCCTGCTACCCACTATAAATAGCCCAATTTGCTTTCCTTCTGCACCTCGCCTTTTGCGCATTCTTTGGAATCGCACGACCGAAGACACATCCTTGCCTGCTTACCTCTGCGAAGACCAGATTCCTCAGCCTGGCTTCCAACAACCTGCTACCGCTCAAACTCAACCCTCAGCCCATCTAAGCCTCCACGACAGCCTGCGGCTTTCTATTCGAGGCCTTGCCCGTGCGCTCTTAGATTTCATTCACCGCGCTATCCACCAAAGCAATCCAAGCGAAAGAATCCTCATTACTTACCACTTGCCGGCCTGCCGCCCTTCTCCCCAGCCCCAGAAGCAACAAAAGCCCAGCGTTGCAACTTCTCAGCCAAGCAGCAAGGTAGCACGGAACCGGCCGGCGTCGCCTGATGACATCATACGCAAGCCACGTACCCATGATGCCAGCATGGCATTCCCTTTCTCTTCTCCTCTGTCTCGCATCGTATTTTATGCACCCTCTCACCCATTTTAGTTTCATTGATTCATTTAGTCTTTGATTATTTAGCCAACAGTTGCTGTTTTATTTACTGACTGGAAATGTTTAACTAATTCCCCACCCCTGTCCCGCCTCCGCAGAGGCGTCCCACCCCCTACTTTCACAGAAGTTTTCTCTACCATACTGCCTCCGCAGAGGCTATTATCCTTCCAACCTTCACAAAGGTTCTCTATCTCAAGCTTCGTCCACCCTGTTCCACACACACTATAGGTCCTTACACAATTTAACGTGTGAAAATTGAAATGGAAATTAGGTGCTGGGCGTCCGGCCAGAGGAGAACTGGACCCAGCTAAGCCTGGGTCTCCCAAGGTTTTTTTCCCCGTTCTCTCATGGATGGGGTTTTGGTTCCTTGCCGCTGTCGCCTCTGGCTTGCTTAGTTGGGGACACCTGATTTCTAGTGATCATCATCGTCTAGACTACAGAGACCGTCTCTGCATTTGATAAATAAAGTTTCATCTCGTCACTATACATTACCACCACTCTATTTACCTACTTGATAATGTTCAGTGCTTTGCTACAACCTGTATTGTTAAAAGCGCTATATAAAAGTGACTTGACTTAACTTCCTAGCTCACCCATTTGAAACTTTCCGAAACTAGTCCAACCCCAAGGAGCGCAAAACTAAAAAATTCCCTTTGCTGACCCATCCAGCATCCTCTTACCACGCTTTTTGGAGGGCTCGCATCTGGCTGCTGTCCTTATCTAGCTTTTTTGGGGGGCATGCAAGGACCGAGCCAGACGCCGAGCTCTAGCCCTAGCAAGGGTTCAAGCCTCTAGGGTTCGGTGTCCGCCGTCCTCCCGGGTTGCCCCCCCGGACAGCACGCCAAATATGCTAAACTTTATCCTTCTTGATTATGAGGAGGCGCAAACTCTTGTAGTGAAGTTTTTTCTAATAAACTAGTTTCAAGAGGAGCGCTGGTCAAATAATCATGGCTGGCACCGCATCACCTAATCAATCTCATCATTGGACCTGCCCAATAAAATCCACTGCTACCCACTATAAATAACCCCGTTCTCTCCACCCCTTCTCCACCATTTAGCTGCTTCCCCCGGGTGGGGGGGAATGCAAGGACCGAGTCGGACGCTGAGCTCTAGCCCTAGCTAGGGTTCAAGCCTCTAGGGTTCGGTGTCCGGCGTATGCAGATATGCAAAACTTTATCCTTCTTGATTATGAGGAAAAGCGAACTCTTGAAATAGCATGAGAGAGGTTTATCTTCGATGTTAGAGGTTATTATTATTATTATTATTACTTTTTTGCGGTCATGCCATATAGGACACAATGATACGTCAACTATCCATATCTAGTTGTCCTTTTTTCAACCTAGGCTCATTGGAAATACTTGCGTCTTCATACATTTCTGCAAAACTGAAAAATTACTTCTACATACAAATCGCTTCAGGTTCCAGTTGAAATGAACATAAGAGGCAATAAAATTGCACTTCACACAATTAGTTGCATGCCACGGTTACGTATTAAAAGTGTTTTTTATCGCCAATCTCTGGACATTTCACTTTGACACTGCAGCAAAACGTGCAGTAAGTTAAATAATTACAGGATTGCAGAAATGTATGTAGAGGCATGTATTTCCAATGAGCCTGGGTTGCCTTGACAGTGACAATTATTTTAGTTTTTCCAACTGCTTCTTTTATATCTTACGTTCGTTAAATAAAAAGTCTAAAATCGAAAGATATGCATATGGTGGTCAATTTTCCGCTGATTTAAAGCTCATTGGAAGATTCTTGAGTCCAAACAGATGTTTAATGTAGATCAAATGGAAAATAAAATGTACTTTTAACCAACAAACTTTTGACAAACCACACACATTTTTCACCTGAAGCCCAGTCTCTCTCACACATGTACCACCCAGCGTGAGAACATTCTTCTGTACCTTCTCAGTTTTTCTCCTACTCAATCTTTCTCATGGTCCAGGCGTCTCCAGCTGTTTCTAATGCTCCTCTCAGTCATGCTGGATGCTTTGGAGCTATATGATTACAGCTGTGTGTGTGTGTGTGCATGTGTGTGTTTAACCATATGTTCCCATCTGGCTCCATCCCAGGGGAAGTCGACCCACTCTTAAAGAGCTTGGCTAAGGTCTGGTGTTTAGCAGCTCTGGGCTCACAGCGTTCATTCCTGCGTCAGTGGAGTCTAGGCGCAGTAAAGCCTTTGATTGACGGATGAAACAGGAAATTGTTTTTCTTTTTTCCTTTGGGTTTTCCATACAGAGATGCTGATTCAGTGGCCCGTTAAGGTTGCAGTTGGCCTAATGCCACTGAAGAAGTCTAGAAAAGACGCGCTTACATGTATTCCAAGAGTGCTTTTTCATCTGGAAGATCATTTTGCTCATCTGCAATACATTCCCTGTTGAAGATTAGAATGGCATGCGGCAGATGTTTTTGCGATGTTCATGAAACATACAGACTGTCATCGCCTAGTCTGTTTGAACATGGCTAACATGCGCTCTTGCACTGGTCTGACGGTAACAAATCTCAGTACTCGAGGGGGTGATCCAGTTTCCCTTTTGTCTGTGCTATTAAAGCAGATGTGATCATTCTGGAAAGTTGCTCTAACCATTTTGACCTTAACTAACATAGCTTAGTTTCTCTTCTCTTACAAACTATTGCTCCGTTCTAACAAGATTTGAGCTGAAAGAGAAAACTGTAACTGAAGACGGTAAAGATCATTCACACCAGCAACGATAACTATAATGAAAACAGTAAAAGGAAAGGGCATGATGTCTGGCCAAGTATGGTGTCCCATATTTAGAATGTGTGCTCTGCATTTATCCCATCCAAGTGCACACACAGCACTGAATAGTGAACAAATACACACACACCCAGAGAAGTGGGCAGCCATTTTTTGGCTGGGGAGCAGTTGGGGGTTTGGTGGCTTTCTAAAGGGTCTCGCCTAGACGAGAATGCTATACATTCACCCCCTTCACCTTCAATCTCTGTCTGTTCCTAGACTCGAACCCATTCTCTTTAACCATAAGGCCGTGACTGCCCTAAATTTATAAAAATACATTTTGAAAATCAATCTAATTTACAAGAACAGGGAAGTTCACACTATGTCACTAAAGATAATAGAACGGAGGAACAATAGAATTTAAACTACTTTTAGATTTTTTTTTTCTCAGCTAATGCGGGATAAAAAAAATTAACAGCCAATCAGAATCCAACAATGGTCTTAAAAAGGATTAATTTGCCTTTCTACAAAAGGACTTAAATTGGAGAAAATGTCAGGAAATGTAGCATGCACTGCAAAAATATAAATAAATAAAAATGTATAAATAAATAATAATAATAAATAATGGTGCAAATAAGCAAAAAAAAATTATAAAAAATAATTGATAAAAAAAACCTTTATTGCTTACTGTCACAGATCGCGCCTCTGTGGCCCTCTCCGAACGTCAGCAGCGGGAACTTTCACCCGAGTTTTAGTTCCCACCCGGACCCTTTAGACCCACGCACCTCGGCGAGTTCGGCCCCAGGTGTTGGCGATTATTCAGTGATTTCTCAGCCTTTATAAGGACCAGACTTTGTTCTCCTCTTCGCGAAGTCTTACTTACTCATGTGTGTAATTCCGAGTGTTTATCTGGACTGCCTTTCCGTGCTTGACCCTGGACTTTTTATATGGTATCTGTCTCTTGCCGCCTGCCTACTGAACTTCCGCTTGTTACGTGACTATTAAAAATCTGTAAAGTACAGATACCCGCTACCACTGGTACCATCAGCCCTGGAACAACTCCGTGCTGCTCGGATTTTCACCAAGTTGGACTTGAGGTGTGCTTACAACTTGCTCCGCATCCGGGCCGGCGATGAGTGGAAGACTGCCTTTTCCACCACCACAGGGCACTACCAGTACCTGGTTATGCCCTTCGGATTATCAAACAGTCCATCCGTTTTTCAGGCTCTAATTAATGACATATTCCGGGACATGCTGAACAAGTGTGTTATACTCTACATCGACGACATCCTCGTTTACTCTGAGAACCTCCAGGACCACATCAAACATGTCAGAGCTGTTCTTCAACGGTTAATCAAGCACCAGTTATACGCCAAGCTGTCAAAGTGTGACTTCCACCTCTCCACTTTTCTCTCCACGTTTCCTTCCTTGGCTACATCATCAGCCCTGACGATGTAATGATGGATGATCATAAAGTATCAGCCATACTGAAGTGGCCTCACCCTCAAACGATTAAGAAACTGCAGCGATTCTTGGGGTTCGCCAATTTCTACAGACGATTCATCCGCGGCTTCATTCTGGTGGCCGCGCCTCTGACCTTGCTCACTCGAGGGGGCGCTCATAAACTCCCTTGAAACCCAGCCTGTGAGAAGGCCTTCACTGAACTCAAGAACCGCTTCACCTCAGCCCCCATCCAATGGCACCCAGATCCAGCTCTCCAGTTCATTGTGGAAGTAGACGCCTCAAATACTGGCATAGGAGCCATACTGTCTCAGCGACATGGAGATCCCACCAAGATGTACCCCTGTGCTTTCTATTCCAGGAAACTCAACCAAGCAGAATGAAACTACGATGTCGGGGATAGAGAGTTGCTAGCCATGAAAGCGGCATTAGAAGAGTGGCGGCACTGGTTAGAGGGTTCATCGACACCATTTGTCGTGCTCACTGATCACCGGAACCTAGAATATCTAAGAACCGTCAAGCGCCTTAACGCCCGCCAGGCCCGTTGGTCTCTCTTTTTCTCACGGTTCAGCTTCCAGATCAGCTATCGACCAGGTACCAAGAATTGCAATGCCGATGCCCTCTCTCGCCTTTACGACAACATTCGAGAAGACACAACTCCTTCTACGATTATCTCACCCACCATGCTCATCGCTCCCGTTCAGTGGGATATCCTAGCTGAAATCACAGAGGCCCAGAAGGATGAGCCTGCGCCTCCTGAATGCCCTCCCGGCCTCACCTATGTACCCACCAATCTTCGTTCCAGAGTGCTCGCTCTTATTCATGAGAACCCCAGCGCCGGTCACCCAGGTATCCAGGCAACCAAGGAGTTGGTCGACAATCACTTCTGGTGGCCCACCGTCAATCAGCAAGTAATCTCCTTTGTAAAGAACTGTGTCACCTGTAATCAACCCAGGTCCTCACACCAACGCCAAGCAGGATTACTTCAACCACTACCCATACCCGATCGACCCTGGTCCCACCTGGCTGTGGACTTCGTGACCGATCTACCACCCTCACACCACAACACCACCATACTCACGATAATAGACCGTTTCTCCAAGGCCTGTCGTTTCATTCCACTCCCCAAACTTCCCACAGCTTAGGAGACTGCCCAGATCCTACTCAACCAGGTGTTCAGGTTCTATGGATTACCCGAAGATATCGTGTCAGATCGAGGACCTCAGTTTACGTCACGAGTATGGAAAGCCTTCTGCTCCCAGCTGAACATAAACGTCAGTTTAACCTCCGGATACCATCCTCAGTCTAACGGACAAATTGAAAGACTCAACCAAGAACTTTCCCGATTTCTACGAGTTTACTGCCACCTGAATCAAGAGGACTGGAGCGACTATCTGCTATGGGCTGAGTATGCCCAAAATTCCCTCAAGAAACCCTCCACACAATTAACCTCGTTCCAGTGCGTACTGGGCTTCCAGCCCCCTCTATTTCCCTGGTCCGGGGAACCCACCAATCTTCATGCAGTAGACACATGGCTGCGTCGCAGTGAGGCGACATGGGATGCAGCTCACACCAACCTCCGACGGGCCATCCAGAGAGTCACACGGCAAGCCAATCGCCTGCGGAGACCAGCACCCCAATACCAGGTCGATCAGTGGGTATGGCTATCCACCTAGGACCTCAGACTTCGTCTTCCCTCCAAGAAACTCAATAAGAGGTACGTGGGTCCTTTCAGAATAGTTAAGCAAATTACACCAGTGTCTTTCCGTCTCAAACTCCCTGCTAATTACCGTATTTCTCCCACTTTCCATGCCTCCTTACTCAAACCTGCTGCTGCTCCGGGAGGAGAGGGAGACCAGGACGAGGCCACCACCGTTGAGACCCCTCCCCTGGCTCCAGAGGAAAGTGATATCTACCAGGTGAACCAGATCTTGGACTCTCGGCGCCGAGGGGGTGTTCTACAATATCTCGTGGACTGGGCGGGGTACAGGCCGGAGGAGAGATCGTGGGTGAATGCCAGGAATGTACTGGATCCCCAACTGACCGCAACTTTCCATCAGAACCACCCCGAGAAACCAGCCCCTCGACCCCGCAGTAGACCCCAGCGCCGAGGAACAGCTCGCTTCGGGAGCTGCTCGCAGGGGAGGGGCTCTGTCACAGATCGCGCCTCTGTGGCCCTCTCCGAACGGCAGCAGCGGGAACTTTCACCCGAGTTTTAGTTCCCACCCGGACCCTTTAGACCCACGCACCTCGGCGAGTTCCGCCCCAGGTGTTGGCGATTATTCAGTGATTTCTCAGCCTTTATAAGGACCAGACTTTGTTCTCCTCTTCGTAAAGTCTTACTTACTCATGTGTGTAATTCCGAGCGTTTATCTGGACTGCCTTTCCGTGTTTGACCCTGGACTGTTTATATGGTATCTGTCTCTTGCCACCTGCCTACTGAACTTCCGCATGTTACGTGACTATTCTATTGGATTACCCGGATTGTACCTGTTTGTGGTGATTCGTAACCTCTGCCTGTCTGACAACGATAATAAAGCCTTGCTCATGGATCCGACTGTTTCCGATGAGTCATTACACTTACGAATTAGGATTGTTTTTGAATTAGGACGATTATTGCGCATTTGCTCCATCCTTATTCTGCTCTGTCATTCATCGCCGACCTACCTGTTCTGTCTGAGGGCCATATATTTACCACCGGTACAGCCAACTCTGAGCCTCGTTATGCATATGCTGCACACACAGACCCCGCAAATAAAACACACAAGGCAGAGAACACGTGTGCAGCATGTGCACTGCAGTCCTAGTGCAGGCTGTACCAGTGGCCAGTACTAATGCTGTGCTCCAGGCTGGTTTTTGAGCCTGTAAGACACGACTTCAAACCAAGACTGGCGACCTTGTGGTGTTCCAGGGAAGTCACGCCAAACTGCCTGAACTCAAGGAATTGTTGTAGCTAGATGTAAACAAACCATTTCTATTGCTTTCCTTGCTTATTTGAGGGAAATGGAGGAGGAAAAATGCTGCATAAGGCAAGAGAAGCTGTTATACCTTTTATTTTAGTGTACCACTTGCATAAACACTGCTATGCGCCATCAGAGCTCGGAACTGAGAAAACATCAATCTAGTACGAGTTCATTGGGGGAAAGTCATGGGTTTGACTGCCGTTACAGTGTACTTTCACCAGTAGAAGGTTGGAAAAACAGGGATTGCTGCCTGGAACACAGCATTAAGGTCTGTAAACACCAGGACAAATATTGTTTGAATATTATCAGCATTTATCGCTGTTCTGTTCACACTGCACAACTTTTTATGCTTCTGACACTCAATTGTCACACAAAAGAAGAATGGATCCAGCTGGTCAAAACCATTCATAAGCTTCTTTCTTAACTGACAAAAAAACATTATATTACAAGCAGCAGCTCCATCAGCGGCTACAGCGACTTTGTGTGCTCAGTCAGTCTAATTGGTCAGCCAGTCTTTAATGTGACGCGTCACTCTTCGGTGTGCACACTCACATTGGCACCCTTTGTTTAGTTTTGAGGCATTAAACATTGGCGATATTTGCGGGCACTATTCGGTGCTATATATGTGTGAACAGGCCTTTAGACTGCCCATTCCAGTTCAAATTACACCCGAGTTACCAACCGCTACCACATTTTACTTTTACAATTTAATCTGGATGGATCCCGTCAGAAAGCAGACATCTACTTTAATTCCTGCTTGCCACTTGTGGAAACACAAAGAATTTAAAGTGTAATTTATGTAAAAATAGGCCTTCAGGTTGTAAAGAGCAAGTCACATGATCAATCAGAGTTTATCATAAGTAACTTTTACACAAGCTGAGGTAAATATATTTAATTTGCAGTGTGTAATATTTCGGAGGATCTATTGACAGAAATGCAACATGACATAAGTAACTATGTCACTGGTGTACAAAGACCTTACAAAAGGTATTTACATCTACATACCATGGGTCCCACGTTTCTTTACTATGTTTCTTTACTTTAACACTGACACAATGATGAAAAAGTAAATATAATTTTTGCAAAAACATCAATTTATTGAACAGTTAAGTAAATATAATTCAATAATTTACCTTTGTAAAGAAACTTTATTGCTGGCTATCTCTTCTTCTTCAGACTATGACGTAATCCTGAATTGGGCACCGTAGCTTCTCTAAAGAGAGTGGTGAGCGGGGGTATGAGCTGTTGGTTGCTATTCACAATCTCAACCTCTAGATGTCACTACAAGGTACACAGTGCACCTTTAAAAATACAACACACAAAACTAAAATAATAATGCTCATAACAATATTTCACAGCATGATGTGTAACATAATATCCTAATGCACATCAAATGTGAAGAATTCAGGGAATTTTCACCGTAAATTGGAAGATGACTTGTTTTTTTCACTTCCAAAAACTGTACATATAACAGCATTTTGCTGCAAAATTACAGTAAAACGTTGGGAAAAGTCCCATTAGATCTACAGTTTATACTGACTTTAGTAATCAGCCATGGATTGTACTGTTAAAGTCAAAATCGTTTTTACTGAGTTCGCTTCTGAAAGTCTGATTTAATTTGTGAAATTCTTTCCTACAGGGACAGATAAAATGACATGTTTGTTGTCAGATTAACAAAACATGCAGCGTGAATCACTTCCCCTAGACTCATCTCACCGTCAGGAAAACACAAGTCAATTTCTTGTTTAGCTGTGAATAAGCTGTGTTTTGTTATCCGTGTGAATCAGACACTCAGACAGAAGGACTGCAGAGAATGTGCTGCAGTCAGATTTAAAGTGTCCTGTAAATATGTTTGTGGCGTTGTTTGCATTTTAAAGTCTGCCAAATGGGGTCACGGGTGAAGTGCTGGCATATTTTCTCTTGGTGATTCACGCGTGGAACATTCTGCATGTGTGGGGCAAACGTGGTTTGAATATTTTGAAATGAATCATTTGAAGAGGAATGAATCGAGTTCTCAAGGGGTTTTTGTGGTGGTGGCTTACGTTCCCCTTAGATCTAAGAATATGACATTTTGAGATGTTTCCCCCCCTGCTTACAGTCGTTCCCACTGTATCTATGTCTGTCTTCTTATAGAGAAATGAATGAAACGTCCCAACTGTAATTTAGAACTTTCCTGTATTGGTTTAAAATTGGAAATTAGAAATCTAGGTTGTGTCAGATACCTTACTATAGTCTTATGTGAGGAAACTACCAGCATGGAAATACCAATATTGATTAAAAGAATGAATAATCTGGGAATGCTGGCGCAGAGCAGAAATGCACTTTTTTAAGAAAATATATGCATTTTTTTGTACAAAATACAGTAAAAAAAATTTCTATAAACTTATTTCTATGTAAATATATCTAAAATGTGACACAAAGCTGAATTTTCAGCATCATTATACTGCAGTCTTCAGTGTTACATGATCCTTCAAATCGCATTCTGCTAATATACTGATCTGCTCCTCAAGAAACATTTAGTATAGTCAGTACTGAAAACTGGTAATTACTAGCTTATAGGTAATATATATATATAGCTTTGTTTGAGGAAAAGACCTTTACAGTAAAGCATATGTTGAGTTCAGTTGCAACGCACATTAAATCCAATGACAACAAATCTTGTGCAATGCAAAACTGCACTTTTTTTGCATGCAGTCGCAAATATCTTCTACATAAAATGCAGTTGCATCTTCTGAATTTAATGGAAGAAAGCCATCCATGTTTGAAACAACATGAGGGTTGATAAACAAGTTTACTTTTATGTGTGAACTATTTCTTCATGTTCAGTCCTACTCAGAGTGTAAAAAAAAAAAAAAAAACTATACCAGTCCAAACCCTGAACCACAACGCAACCATCAGCACTTGCGCTTTCATCTTCCAGCTGATGAAACAGAGCCAAGAGGAAATGAGAACTTTTTTTGTGAACTTCCTGAAGACCTTAGTTTTGACCTTTAAATAGTGCTTAGACTTCCACTAGACCTTGTGATGTGAAATAAAACTTCCTCTTGTGGTATACTCCATGTATTTATGCTACTTTTGTTGATGGCTACTTTATTGCTGTCAAACATCTGTTTAAATCATAATTTAATGAGATATGTGACCAATGCTTCTGTTTTATTGAATTATTTAATTTGTCCCCATAAGTAGATGATAGAGTAGGGAAAATAGAGTAAAAACAGTAATGTTTTGAAATAACTGTTTACTATTTGAATATATTATAAAATGTAATTTATTCCTGTGATGCAAAGCTGAATCAGCATCATTACTCCAGTCTTCAGTCCCACGTGATCCTTCAGATCGCATTCTGATGTGTGAGGATCACGTTTGGTGGAGGGTTATGTTTAGATGATAGAAAATGCTATTTCAACAGTAGTTGAAGGAAATTCCCCACCATGACAGAAAAGCAATCGTGTGTGTGTGTGTGTGTGAGGGTTGTATTTACAGAAGTGAAGCTGTTTAAGGCCAGCGTGTTGCTGCTTTCACACCCAGTCAAACAAAACACACTCTCACAAACAAATGCAGTGCAGGAAAATATAAAAGTCATACATGTTTCGACAGCTCTAAATGTGTGATCTCAAATATCTAAAGAGAGTTACTCGATACCACACCATTACTTCCACTACTGCAACTGAATGCTTCTGTACTAATGCATAATCATACAGATATTGCCTTGGGTCTGTTCTTGTTTTGGACTGGAGAAAGCCCTTGTCCACTGAAATGATGATGATATATTGCATCATTTACATCTAGTTTTGAGAAGTGAATGCACTGATGTGCTGTATTATTATCAGAATGTTATTGTGAATGAGATTTGAGAGCTCCTGATTTCCTCATTTTGATGAGATCGAGAGCTCATTGTATTCAGATTAATACAGTGACAATAAAGGTATTCAAATGATCTTAGGGGAATATTATCGGTGCATAAATTATAATTATTTTTATAATGTGGGGAGAAAACTTGTATAGCTTTCAATTAGATTTTTGTAGCTTTTCCATGAACTTTCATTAATTTTATGGAAAAGTATCTATATAAATACACACAGGTGTGAATCAAAAAAAAAAAAAAAAAAAAAAAAGTAATCACTCACAAGATCAACACTCAAAGGATGACTAAATGTAAAATTAATGGATTTAAATAGCAAAAAAACTAAATAAATAAATAATACAAATATGCAGTGCAACCAATATTAAATATCTAGATTTAACTTATAGTTATCAATTTAATTTGGTTATTATT
>JAUMHQ010000070.1:20176772-20190502 GCA_032361165.1 Enteromius paludinosus
AAGAGCACATGAGGGAGAATGAATGAAAACAAAACACCAAGCACATGGACATAAAATGAAAACAACAAAAGACAGATGGAACGCCTGGGGGCGTGACAGTTACGAATCCAAAATCCGAAACATCCAAAAATATTTTTAGTGATATTCGGGTCGTGGTCAGTTAGTTGAAAACGTTTCTCGGGTTCGGGTTGTTTAAACAGAGACCCGCGCATCACTGATGTGTACACACACTTCCAACACACTTTTAAAAAAACTTGTAATATGAATTTCGCATCTGATGACGACTTTAAGCTGGAATTTTTGAGCATTCTAGTTTTTCAGAACATTACAAAGTTACGTTCCCATAATTTTTGTAAAAATTTTAAATAGAATGTTCCAATAATGTTCACATAGCCAGGAAAAAGTGTTGACAACAAATTTGGAATTTTGGAATTATACACAAAAATGGAAGTTTTTAAATATTCAGAAAACATTCAGTTTCATAACTTAATGGGAAACTTAATACCAAAATGTTCCTATAGCTAGGAATGTAGTGTTTTGCTACATCCTGAGTGTGTGTGTTTAAGAGGACGTGCTGCCCTGTTAAAACCCAGGATGTCTTTCTACTTCCTGCTTTGAAACTTTTTCAGCCATAAAGACAAATAGCACCAGATGTGTCAAGCCGGACACTACATACTCTGTGTTTGTGTGTGTGTGTGCGGGTTTATGTGGTTTATGAGGACACAAATTTATATGATGACATGGGTATGACATGGTATTACAATATGTAGGTGATTTATGAGGACATTTTCAGTGTCCCCGTAATTCAAAAGGCTTAAAAAACATACTAAATGGTGTTTTTTTGAAAATCTAAAAATGCACATAGTTTCCTGTAAGGGGTAGGTTTAGGTGTAGGGTCAGTGTAGGACAATACCACCTACAGTTTGTACAGCATAAAAACCATTACGCATATGGAGAGTCCCCATAAATCACAAAAACCAACGTGTATGTGTGTGTGTGTGCGTGTGTAATCCAGTCATGTAAATCCTGTGATTATGCTCCTGATTTATAAATCATGTCAGCTCTTATTTTGGTTCATATGCGTGAATGTCTTATGAAATGAAATCATAATCAGATTATTGAACACACACACACACACACACACACACACTGATCTGCTCTCAGCTTGTGTTGACTGATTTAATACTGTACAAACTCTTTGGTTTCAAGTCAACGTGAAAATTCACCCAAGTTTAACCCAAAATAATAATCTGTCATTCACTCACCATGAAGTTGTTCCACACCAAACCCCTTTGACTTTCTGTCTTCTGATTTTTAAGGAATTCTCATTCATCTTTACAGTTGCAAAGAATGGAGACTGAGACTTTCAAGCTCCTACAAGAAAACAAAAAACATTTAAGTGTCGTAAAAGCATTTAAAAGACTTGGATATTTATTTTAAGAATTCTGAAAATCACATATAAAATGTCAATTGTTCATTACTCATGAACCAAACAATTCGGCTCTGAGACAATTTTATACACAGTAATAAATAAATTTCAAAAGAAACAATATCTCACTTTTTTCTAGAAACTAGTATCTTAGGTCATGTGCTTCTTGATTGAGTAATGTGAAAAAAAAAGTCCCATGTTACAACAATTATATTGTCATTGATTTTAGTATAAAAACAATGCATTCATTTGTTAATCCCAAAATAAGATATATATTTTACAATTATATGAGTATCTCTTTTAAGATTATGGAAAGCGGCATTCTGTAACTGATGAACCATGATCTCAGCAACATATTTAAAACATTAAAAACATGAAATAACAAATCATTAATAAAATGAATAAAACAACAAAACAAATAAAATAAAAAGTTGATATTGTGACATTAGCAGTTAGATGTAGGTCTGATTTTAAAGGTTTATATGTGATAAAAAATAAATAAATGTTTCTACATTTTTACTCAAACAACATCACATGAAGTAAAAAGAAAGGTGCAGACGATTAGCAAATGTGGGCTCTCAGACGCGGTGAAGAGCAGAGCGAGTGGAGCACTGAATGAGGAAAACAGGAGTGTGGAAGGGTTTCTGTCATTTGGAGGAGGGGAGAGAGGGGTTATTGAGGGCGAGGGATTTGGGGGGGGGGGGTGAAAAATGGGTCACGCCGTCGAACACGCTAACAGAAACGCAGCGCTATGGCAACCTGACAGCAGCAGAAGATCAGTGAAAACATGAAACTGGAACAGAATGAGAATGAGCTGAAAGAGTCTGGGAAACAGCGAGCGCTTCTGTCTCAAGATGTTTTCTGACATACACAGATTAGACGGGTGTGTGTGTTTAAGAAGCTACTAAATAAAAACGACAGCTCAGAACCCAAGAACAGACTCATGCTTTCATCTGCTCAGCCAAACCATTCTATTTTTAACATCTTAAAATACAGAATAAAATCTAAACCTATAAACGTACAGCCCAGTAATGATGTACAATTAATGCGGGTCAGTTATTATAGAAAACAAATAAACATAACAAAAACAATAAGTGGTTGTCAAACAGCATATATATATATATATATAAACACTATATATACACCAAATTAAGCTGAAATGCAATGCAAAAAAGCACAGGGCCTGCCACACACACACAGAGAGAGATAGAGAGATGATTGTGTTGTTATGGCGGTGGGGGTGTGACTGTAAGTCTGCAAGAACACATACAAACACACACTTTCGGTTTTGCTTGCAGAAATGTTATAAAACATCACACATGATTTACATGAGCAACGGCTTACAAACGGCTGCAGGGAAGACCTAACAGTCTGCTGATACTTGGCTGTGGCAAAGTTGCAAATGTTGCAAAGTTGTTTAGAGATGGTATAATGTCTAATGTGAATTATCAAAATAAAGTGTAGCTGATTATTTAAAAGTAGGTAAATAAGTCATGCTCTTTGGATCCTAGATCATAAAAACATGATCATCAGGTTTTGCTCATGCAGCTGTCATCAAGACAAAAGCGAGACAATAAATACTAAAACATTCTGAAATTCAGTTAATCATCAATATATTATTTCTTTGTCTTTAGTTGTTTTCTGGTGAAGTTGTTCTGAAGATATTATGGTAGAGAAGTATTTTTGTATCCCTTTAGATATTACTTATAGGAATAGTCTCAGGTCATCCCAGATGTAGATGAGTTTGTTTCTTGATCACAACAGATTTTTAAATGTAGCATTCCATCACTTACTCACCAAAGGATCCTCTACAGTGAATGGGTGTCTAAATGGCTGATATAAACATTACAATTATCCACACCCCTCCAGCTAATCAATTAATCTCTTGTGAAGAAAAAGAAGCAGCGTGTCCATCATTAAAATGTTTTAACTTCAAACCTTCGTTTCTGGCCAAAATACATATTCCATAATTTGCAATAATGCTTTCTTCAGTGAAACATTCCATTCCTATTTCCTCTCACATCACATTCCACTGAAATATTTATTTAGAACTGTTTGGGCTTGTAAACACAGGTTGATCTGTGCATATTTTCCTTCCTAATTCTAATTAATTTTCCACTGGGGAAAGCAATATTATGGACTGTGGAGCCATAAGCAATAACGTAAAGCTAAAAATGCCCTTAAGATGGAATTGTTTATTATAAACATACAGGGTTTCCCTTCACAATAATTAATTGATAGACTGGAGTGGTATGGATTACTTGAAAATTACTGTCATGTTTTTATCAGCTGTTTTGACGGCACCCATTCACTGCAGAGCATCTATTAGAAAGCAAGTAATGGACAGCTACGTTTCTCCAAATTTTCTGTGATAAAGAAACAAACTCACCTACATCACGATGGCCAGAGGGTTAATAGATTTTCAGCAAATGTTCATTTTTGGGTGAACTATTCCTTTAAAGAACATGAGTGTGTGAGAAAGTGCAGATGATTAGTCTGCAGCTGGCACACTGACCCACTAACACTGCAGCTTTCTCAAACACACATCTACACTACAGCTGTCTCTACCTCTCTTACACACACAACGACACACTGCGTTTCTCTCTCTAAAGGCTCTTCCCCTCCCCCTCCATGCATTCTAATTCAAAGAACATCCACCCCCCCACCACCATCACAAACACAACCGCTTGTCTAGTCATAAATGAGAAAAAAGGAGCTGCCTACATTTGCACTGTCTAAAATAAAAAAATGTAAAAATACATTTAGTTACATAACTAGTCCAAAATGAAAAATGTGTCACTTGAAAACAGACATACACAGACACTACAAAAAACAGACCAAATATTAAGCTGTAAAATCTTGTTGCTGCATAATATTGAGTCAGTGGTTGCTAGCAACTGGTTTCCCACATTCTTCAAAAAGTGTTCAACTGAAGAAAACAAACTGCTATAAGGTTTGGACTACTTGAGCGTGAGTAAATAAAACTTTGATGAGGATCAATTTAACATAGAGTAGTATGAACTATGACTTTTATGTGATTTTTAAGGCTATACACCTTCACTTTCAAGAAAAAGTCCAGTGTGACACTTGACTGGAGTAATGGTCCTAAAAACTCGGATTTGCATCATATATTCAAATAGAAAGCAGCTATTTTAAACTGTGATAATATATACAACAATTTTTACTGTATTTTGATCAAATGAATGCAACCTCAGTAAGCAAAAGCGACAAACAAATGCCAATCCCTACACATATAGCATATCTGTCCCATTTCTTCCTTATAATCATACTGGAACTGGATAAGTCAGATTCCTCAACACAAAACAGACATTGTTCCACTGCATAAACATAAGAAGTTCAGGTTTATTTTCTATAACATTTACCAATAATTTAGCCTGGATTCATTTCCTTCTTTCTTTTCTGAGGAACATGCAAAATCCTTTCCAGTGGATTTTGTTCCACCCACATCCCCTTGCTTTCCCAGTCCACCCACCAGGCCATGGGGCTGAATTACCCAGCAGCCCCAGGGCTCATTTCCCTGTGTGAAGACCATGGTGTGCTGAATGACAGCAGGGAACTTTGGGTGGCAAACGCATTCCTGGCATACCGGAGGCGGGGGGTCGGGGCACTGCATGTCATCCTCACAGCGCTGGGTGGGGCATTGAAACCATGTGGCATTCCTGCACTTCTGCTGCTGCGGGAATGTTCCGGCTTCAGGATGAGTTAAGCTCTATCAACAACGTCTGTGATACAATATCGATTAGCACAGAAAGAATGTGATCTCCCCCGGGGGAAAAAAATGCATGTACAATAAAGCACTTACAGTACATTTTTAACTCAGTGAAGACTGACATATAAAATAATTATATATATACACAAACTGAACTATTCATTGGACTTTTGAAAACCATGTTTTTGAAGGTGTGCATGCTGAGTTTCATTTTTGATGTATCTGGCTTTTTTGGCTCATATAGTGAAAATAAGGAGGCTCAAACCGAGCAATGTTCAAAAAGAAATATTACCTTAATAACAAAATAACTCCAAACAATATGTGTTATTAAAATGGTATTTATATCCTTAGTTTTGTGATCAAACTCTGTAGTTTCATAAACATATTTTTTAACGTTGTACAATGATGTTTCATGAGACAAAAGCCTGATTAATCATATTTTATACTTTAAAACATTTATATTTTCAAAAAATATATAAATAATAGTATTTAATTAGATATGTATTCATAGATAATCCAGTCTTAGTCCAGTAAATATTCATCTTGAAATATTACTAACAATAAAGGTTATATAAAGTTACATAAATTAATCTTACACTCACATTTAAAAAATGAAGTACAAATTTTAAAAGAAAAAAAGACAACCTGAAGGTGGATGGTTTAAAAATTATACTAAAATACATTTTACTTGAACTAGTTTTGTGTGAAAACTAAAAATGACTCATTTCTGTTACGCTTTATTGCAATTTTAAAAAGTATGTATTTTTATAACCGTGTAGAGCAGACATTCAGAAATATGCTCTGGTCAAGCTCAAGCACTTTAATTACAACTTGACTATTTACACAACGGCAGAAAAATGAACAGATTGGAAACACAGAGCTAATGTTAGCCTTTGCGAAGAGAAGGGCTGAGAGTTTGAAATGTCAGGGTTAGGTTATCAAACCAGTTTTACTTTCATTTTACAGGATGAAGAGATCTGCAAACCAGCTAACAAAACAACGCATAATAAAGCAAATCCATCGCTAATACTCACTAATGCTGGTGCTGTTGCTTTCCCTCCAAAATGATGTCACTTCCCATGCGATGATGTCATCACAGAACTGGCTTTAGTTAAAAGGATCAGGTCACAAAACACTAAAAGATATGGGAAATGATATGGCAAAAGTTTTAAAATTCATGAACAATTACAGCAAAAGTACCATGAAAACATGTTTAACTTAAAACATTTCAAGAGAAATTCAAGGAGAATTTTAGAACAATATATAACACACATAAATACCAGTTTTCTGTTTTCCCAGTAACATAATATGCTTAGTTTTATGATGTTTCAGAACATGGTATGCAATACAATACAGTCGTATTGACACATTAACCAAAGAAAAACTTTTCTTGTAAACACAGGTTGATCTGTCTCAAGTCTTTTGATACATTTAACATTACGTTTTCTGAATATTATGATCAAGTAAACCTGAATTTAAACATGTTTAGTCTGAAACACTGTAAAACTTAAATTGAAATACGTTGCAGACATGACAAAACAAAATTAGATAATTTAAAATCCACTCGTGTTCGCTTCGTTTAATACCAAAACTTGTTTTTATATTTAATCAGACGATAAGACATATGTTGAGGATAAAAAACTTTACTCTTCAAATTATCAATCAAAGTCCCTAATAAAGCCCTTAGTATGAGTATTCCAAGCACCCAGAGGTGTAAAGCTGCTGGAGTGTGTGTATGGTGTGGTTGAATGGGGCAGATGAAGCTCCAGCCCTCTGGAGCAGATTGGGCGGCGTAGATGCTGGGTGGAGTCACGCAGACAAATACTCACACTTGTAGCTGTGAAACTCTTAGTTTGCTCTCCCCGCAGAGCCGTGTGGATTTACTACCAGAAAGCAGCCTTTATTTGTGTCTGCTGAGCACAGCAGATCAAAAAACACGCCAGGAATCTAAACGCTCGCTCACTGTCCTGTGTGGGTTTGAATTTAAGGACCCTCTGGTTTTTTGTCTGCCTTTATTTTCATTTTTAACTCTTTGAAGAAGACACAAAGCAGGATGGGTGCTCAACTGACTAAAGGTGAAGCTACAGTGGAAGGAAAAGCCGTGGCTGATAAAGCCAATGGTCAGGTGAGGATCTACAAGCACTTTTATGATTAAACTCTCAGCTTGCTGCTATATCTAAATTGGATATCCAAACATGTTTTGCCTTTCAGTTAACCCATTTAACCAAAAATACATATTTTATAGTTTAATCTTTGAATTTGTGTTACATTTTGTGATTATCAAATTGGTTATGTCTACAATTTCATTCGGTTCTGATAGATCCTTTTGTGTTGAACCAGTTGTTTTAAGGGTTTGAATAGATGTATTTATTTGTTTAAACCTCTCTCTTATCTTTTTTTATGTCTTTTTAAAATCCATTTTAGTTAGTTTAGTCAATTATCAAGCGGAGTCTGTGGTTGTGTGTTGGCGCTGAAGCTGGCAGTAACCCGAATTGAGAACAAAAGGTTGCAGAGCTGCATGCAAATGATGCACAGCGCTTCTGCTGATCTGCAAACAATGCAATGCATGCGAGAGTGTCTGTGTGTGTGAATGCATGGACCATTCCTCTGGTACCTCATTAATAATCATTTTACCCACCCCCCTTAATGCATATGCGCCCTTCCCCCTCCACATGTAAGAAAAGAGCTCTTTTCTTTATTAATCAACATTATTTTGTATATCTTTATGCATATGATTTAAACACCCCAATTCTTGCACAGAGCAAGTTACTGTATCTCAAGGCTGTAGTGCTCGGCTGATGCATCATATGAATGGTTAGTTGTCAGATGTCCTGTAAATACAAGAAAAAAGAAGTGTTTTAGAGCGAGGCATTGTTTTAAACACCGTTTTGGGGTTGGTGTCTCCCGTTTCTTTGTTCTCTCTGGTAGTGGCTGGTTTTCTAAGCTGTGGATTATATTCAGTGGATCAATATCGCCTCTGGTGGACACAGAATTTAATTACACTATGTACTTCTGCTTTTGTCTTTAATGTAATTATGTACAACAATCCTCAAGAGTTTTTACTACCTGAAAAAAAATATATATATATATTTTCTATATATCCAGTATTAAGCTAAATCTATTTTGGCTATATTAAGGTTTAAGCACTACAGTGATAAGCAGAGTGATCTTTAAACCTCAATTCTTCTAATTTTGCTGTATTATGAGATTTTCTTTTTAAGCTAATGATTTTAATATTTATTTATATATCAGAAAAGAGGTATATATCCACTAAAGGACTTAAAACATGGTATTGGATCACAATGAGTGGTAGCTATATGTTTATAAAAATATGGCCAACACATTGTGCTATAAACTACACTGTAAAGGCAAGCATTTACTATTCCATACAACTATAAAAACAAGCATTTACAAGCTTTGCTTTTCTCTAGTGTGTGTGTAAGTGCCAACACGCATTTGGCTTATCTTTCCTCATTCTGCTTTTCTCTGCAGGAAAATGGCCATGTGAAAACCAATGGTGACGTATCTGCCAAGCCAGATGGAGAAGCTGTGGCAGCAGACGGAAATGGAACCACGGAGGTTGCCAAGGAGGAGCCAGCCAAGACGGAGGCGGGAGATGGCATCGAAGCCGCCCCCGCTACTGAAGGCGAGGCAGCCAAATCGGACGGTGAAGCTGCAAAGGAAACCAAGAAGAAGAAGAAATTCTCACTGAAGAATTCCTTCAAATTCAAAGGTATTTCCCTGAAGAAGAACAAGAAGGGAAGCGAGGAGGCAGCAGAGCCCTCGGCCACACCTACAGCCGAAGACAAGCCTGAGGAGAATGGCCAGGCTGCTACAGAGACCAAAGAGGAGGAGCCTGCAGCGGCAGAAACCACTGAGACACCGGCACCTGAGGCGGAGGCTGAGGTGGAGGCGGAGCCCAAAGCAGAGGAGGAGGAGCCTAAAGCAGAAGAGCCCGCCCAGGAAACAGAAGCCGCACCCACAGAGGAGACCACAAAATCTGAGGAGACCCCAACCCAGGACCCTGCTGAAGAGACCACGCCCACCACAGCCTCGGACCCAGAGCCGGCTGCAGAGTGACTTCACTTCACTGAGGCATCCTAGACTCTTTATCTTTATCCTTTTTTTTTCTTTTTGAGATTGAAATATATAAATATATATATATATATAAATATATATAAATATATGAGACTTGAGCCACAATCTTAAAGTTACAGCAATACTACAGAGAAACCGACTTATTTCACCATCTTTGCTGATAACGGTCTCTAGTTCACAGTTTGTCCGGTCCGGTATCAGTGAGCTCCATGCTGCAGCATGTCACGAGCGTGTTTTGTTTTGGTTCTTTTGGGAATCGGGCCGGGAATCACTCTGTGTATGGATTGGAACGACTGATGGAATTTCCACCTCAGAAGAAGAGCAGCGGATGGAAGAGCGTGGCTTCTTTTCAGTCATTTTTCTCTTTTAAACATCATCCGATCCTTGATTTTTCAGGGCTGATGAGTGACATGACAAATTGTCCTTTTAGGAGACGGTTACGGGACAGTGTAAAACTACAAAAAAAAAAAGCAAGAAAAAAAAAACTTTTTTTAAGTGTTTGAATAGCTCTACATTCCAATTTTTAGCCCTGAAAACTGTAGGGTGTCAGAAGATCTGGGCGAGTGAATAGGTTTTAGTCTTAGTCTGTTTTTAATGATGTTTTACAGTTTTAATCAGAACCAGCTACACATTTCAAAGTTTACGACAAAGGGGAATTAAACCACTGCTTTTATCAAATATATATTTTTGTTCTGTTAAGTCTCTGTACATACATTTTCTGACTCTTTATTTTGCTAACATTTCCAGGTGTTAATAAGATGTTGTACGATTAGGCCAAATAAATGTTTGACCCCCTTGTGTCTGTCTATTTTTTCTATTTACAATAAATTTACTTGAAACAATTACAAACAATCATCATCGTCATCAGAAGAGGAAGAAGAAAAAGAAGATGACTAGACTAGAATTAGACTTCTTGTAATCTACAAAAAGGAAGTTTTTAAAGTTTTGCAGGACAAGTCATTATTATATTACTATTACATAATAAACAGGGACAGATTACCTAATATATGTATGCATACATTCTTTCTGCTATATGGAACACAAAATAAGATCTCAGTTCTGAGTGCTTTTTTCCATAAATAAGTCAGAAAGGGGCAAGGATGCTTCAGAATATTGTCTCTTTTCAGCAGAAGAAAGTCATACTAATTCTGGAACAAGAAGAAGGTGAGTAAAAGTTAGAGGTTTCATGTGGACTCTCCCTTTAACTAAGTATTTACTGTAAATGATGATAGCATTTATTTTAGCTCTCAGCAAAGTTTGTTTGATAGTCATGATTTCTTCTCTTTAGCATTCAGGTGCTCTGATACATACACTCCAGGAAGAATTTAAGATTCATGTAGTACAAACCTCAGATCTTCGAAGACTGAGAATATGTGTACATGTTTATGACTGACATGCCTTTTTCTAGACCTGGGGTATCCTTTATTAAACATAATGTAAAATATTACTTAAAGTGCTATTTCTGGTCACTCAGATTAGTTACTAGCCAGAGCAAAATCCTGGCTGATAATGGTTCAAAGTACCTGAAAATGAAACAATGAAACCTCTGACCTGACGCCGTTGTCCTCTAACTTGAATATCATTAGATCAGTAGTGTTAAACACAGCTAGAAAGTCCATAATGTCTGCATTTAGCAATCAGCCAACATTCAAACGTGACAGAGTTGTAATGTAAATGTGCCCTCTGTGGTTTTAGCCTCCATGATGAATGACAGTGTTCGGACCTGCTCCTCCTGCTGGGTCACAGTGGTTACTGCATCCTTATGAGTCGGGTTATTAATTAAAATTAAATTGGAATGTGACAGTTTAATCTGACAGCAACATTTATTATTAGTAGCCTATTATTATAACCCATACGATTCCTGAGTTACAATTTAAACTATACATTTAGTTGTTACAGCACTGCCACAACCTGATGGCTTGCTGCAAAATTTAAAGATACAGTATTACATTCCTCATTGAAGTCAAGGCTGGAATGTGTTTATTTTTGTTTTGTTGATTTGTGCTGAAAACTGGAAAGCTGTTTGGATAACTGATGTTAACCTTTTTTGACAGAAATAGTATGTTTGGATCAGCAAATGAGTTTATGAATATATGTTTTGTTATTGCACCACCTAGTGTTTACATCTGCATATTGCCAATTATAGCAATGTATCAAGTCAAGACAAGTCAGATTTATTTACAGATAATACAGATTTTGTCAAAGCAGCGTTACAATATTAAATAGGAAAATTGTTTGTCAATAATGCAGAAGGACAACACTCAGTTTTCAGTTAAAGGAAGTTCATCATCATTGAATTCAGTGACGTCAACATCCAATCATCCAGCTCAGTTCAGTTTAAATAGTCTTTGAACAATAATGTCACTGATAACAACTGGAAATTAATGTATTTTTATTTAGCAAAGTAAAAAAAAAATACCAAATTATATTTGATAAAACTAAAAAAATTAATTAATTAATTAATAAAAGTTTAGGTTAAGAAGTAAGCTTTTACACCGAGAAAAATGTGCATAAAAGTGCATAAAAGTCTAAAATCTGATGACCATGATCAGAGCCATTGTAGTTTATACAGTTTATACATATGCTAAGCTGCTTGATATAGTTTGGCTAAAGAATTATTTATTTATACATTTAAAAAAAAATTCTAACACTGATTTTTCAAGCTGCTATTGATGCTGTTCAGTTAAACAGTGATCTGCTGAATGCCATGGGCTACAGTGAATAGGTTCATGAAGTATCAGCAATCATCATAATTTACAACAGCGAGCTGAAAGAACAGCTTATAATTAAAAAAAACTCTGACAATAAAAAGTGGGTCACCGTGATTTTGATCCTGGATCAACATCTTATGTCCAAAAATATAAACTTATCCCAAGGATGTTGATCCAGGAACATCTTGTACTTGTATCACGCTCACCATAAAAATTGCGTACATCTCCTCAGACCCTGACGTGACTTTAAAAACATTTCCACGTCAAAGACGTGTCGCTGTCGTGGATTGAAGCGTGCACACGCTTTATACATGAGGCCCCAGGTCTTTGGTTGAATGTCATGCATTACGGTGGAGATATCAGTTGACTTTTTCATGCAGAGTTTACATTTTTTTGATAACTGTACACAAAACAGATTTATGTTTATATGATTACATGTTTATTTATGAGTTATAATCTGATCCCATAAGAACAACAGCACATAGAAACATTGTAAACACTCACAGCAATTAAGCATCAGTCATCTCTGTCACATTCACTAAACCATGAAATAGGTCAAAATTGTATTGCTGGGAGCAATGAGAATTACTGGCTTCCATCCATACAGCATACAATATATTTAAGTACTATTTAAATATTAATCATCATCATCAATGTCTGACAGTTCTGGCAAGACAATTTCCCAGTCATTTATATCTAAAAAAAAAAAATAATAATAAAATAAAGAAACTTATGGATACAGAAAGCACAAGACATGATATGTACTAAAATGTGAGTTATGTGAGTTCCTTGTTCAGCAGTTAGCAGTTTTGTATGTCCATTATTCCTTTAACATTTATGTAGTACTTACCTTTAGTGTCTGATAAGAGTGAAGATGAAGAAGATGATGAAGATGTAGCTGAAGGTAAAGCTGGTGAAAGCACTGGAACCGTAAAAATATTAAATAACAGATGTGAAGGATAAATGGACTTCTAAAATTCTATTTGAGTATCTAAATAAATTAATACTCACTGTATGGAGAACCACGCCTGGAGGAGGTTTTGAAAATGTGAACATCAGCAACTATTAAAAAAAAGATATTGCATTGAATGATTTATGGCATAATCCCAAATGTTGTGGTGAAATTGGCTACTCCTGAGCACTTTACCTCAAATCGTAGCATTTTAGACAAACTGACTAAATATAGCATATACTTGTGCTTTTTGGTTCACAAAAGTATCATGGCTCTCAGCATGGGCCTACTGTGCTAATTAAATATATACTGTATATAGCTGGTTGCTTGACACTGTTACCTCTGGCATGCTTAGTAAGTATCGTTGTTTTAATTACAGAGATCATCTCTGCATTTGATAAATAAACAGTTTAATGTTGTTATTATTGTCATGAGAACAGTTCAGTGCTTTGCTACAATCTGTATTGTTAAAAGCACTATATAAATAAAAGTAATTGACTGTTGGATATAGCAATTTCAAAAAACCTGTGGAAAATACTGCTCAGCATTAACAAAACTGAGTAAGAGTCAGGTTTTGTTTTGAGTAAAAACATGTAACATGTAAAAACATATAAGAGGGATGTGACTGTCTTCAAAAAAGTTTAATGGTATTTTCTTTTCATCTGTGTAATGCCAAATAAAACAGTTATTTATAAGTGCTTTGTTTACAGAGGTCACTGGGGAAACATCTTTATTTCGGTAACACTTCAGAATAGGGGGTCAGAATAATGCATTAGTTAAGCATTAATTAATGGTTAATTTGTTCACAAT
>JAUMHQ010000070.1:20205679-20225163 GCA_032361165.1 Enteromius paludinosus
TGGGTGGGTTAAATGCAGAGCACTAATTCCTAGTATGGGAAACCATACCTGGCCACTTGTCACTTCCTTTCCTTAATAGTTGCAGATGCCTTGTAGCCCTGTCATAGTTGAACTTCTGTCTTTCTTTCAGTTGCTTGAGTTTCTGCTTCATTTTCCCATTTCCTTTTCATTTGACACAAGACGGCAATGTAGTTTCCGATTCATCAACATCTCAGCCGGGGCCATGCCACGCTCTAATGGAGAGGTTCTGTAATTGATCAGAGCAAGGTATGGATCAGACTCAATGTCGGCAGCCTTTTTTAGAAGCTGCTTGAGAATGTGAACTCCTTTCGCAGCTTTGCCATTTGACTGAGCATATTCTGGACTTGAAGTGACATGCTTGAAGTCTGACTACAGTCTGTGGTATGCCATGTCTTGCAAAATTTGATTTTGCATGTGTTATTTATGGTGGTTGTGAGAGCTCAACGCGCTGCACACTCAAAAAAAAACACATGCAAACAGAAAAAAATACATGCAAAATGCAAATTGTCTCAATGCAACCAAACACAGAAGGTCGCTGACTCACTGCATACACACTAACGCGCTGTAAACACTGAGAGGCGCTGCCTTCACAAAATCGCGCTGCAAACACAGAAATGCTGCAAATAGCACGGACCACAACGGAAATGTTTCATGGGGACCTTAAAAAGTGATGAACACATGTGGGACCTGATTAATTGTTCCATGGCTTTTGGTCAGAGCAGAGATGTTGTCACCGAACTAAAAGGTGAGTTTGTTTTGTTTATTTTAACAATCTGATCATACAGTTTTGTGGATATTATTAGGCTAATCTGACGAATTACACACTAAACTGCTAAACATTATTTTAATGCTATGTTAGGCAGAGTTACATTTAGATGGGTTCGTCACTTTTTGAGGTCCTCCTAAAACATTTCCGTTGTGGTCCGTGGTATTTGCAGCGTTTCTGTGCTTGCAGCGGCTCCCTGTGTTTGGTTGCATTGTGAGAATTTGCAGTTTGCATGTGTTTTTTTCTGTTATTATCATTGGCTCCTTCACTTTATTATTCCTGTATTTTTTTTACATGTGTCACACTGTCTCACCATCTTTTCGATGTCTTTGTTTTTTCCATGCCAAAACACCATCTGTCTTGCTCTTCTCTTACATTTTTCAATGCCGAGCTGACCTTCATGAATTCTGTGTAGTATGTCTTGTCTCAGGCTTTGAGGAATAACGATTCTGTTTTGTTTCAGGAGAATTCCATCCACTTCATACAGATCACCTCTGATTTCATTGAATTTTTGGAGATGCACTCTGTCAGCCATCCATTACACATGCAGTCAATGACAGCTTGTAACTCATCATCTTTTCTGGTTTCTTCAGCTATTTCTTTCAACTTTGCATCTGACACTGGAAACGCTGTGCACAACAAATTCACATGAATCTCAACATCCTCTTTTATTGTACTCTCACTATTTTGTGTAGGTGCTCGTGAGAGGGTATTTGCAAGCACTAAGTATTTGCCAGGCGTATATACCAAATTGAAATCGTACCTGCAATTTCATCATCAGTCTTTGAATCATCTGTGTAATTTCATTTTCTTTTTTATTATTGCAATTAATGGACGATGATCAGTTTCTGCAGTAAAAGTAGTAAAGTAGTAAAAGCAGTAAAAGGAGAAATATTCATAATTACATTAATGGCCTTCCCACTTTTACTGCAGAAACTGATCATCGTCCATTAATTGCAATAATAAAAAAGAAAAAGAAAAGACACAGATGATTCAAAGACTGATGATGAAATTGCAGGTACGATTTCAAAACACATATCTTTCATATGTTTCATTCTTTTTGGGCGAACAGTGAGCAGTAAATTTAGTAAGTAATTGCTGCTTAAAACTGCGCCAACATTTCCACTGAGCTTCAAGTTCTCTGGTGGTTTCATGGTATCCATTTGTCACTTTCACAACAGGCTGTTCTTTGTTTTTACATTACTCATGGTACCATGTTTTGTTCATGTGTTTTAATCAAAAAACTCACAGAGCAGTCTTAAGATGTCTGTGTCTTTTATTATTACTTTCTTTGTGAGTCATCAACCTGAACACACTACCGTCTAGTGGCTTCCTAGAGTAACAGGCATAATCAATTAAAATCATCACGCTACACACAGGTCACATTTCTACACATATTACCACTTATTATCCACTAGATGGCAGCACAGACCAGGTTTAGAAGTTCAACTCTTTCCTTTCCTGTGCACCTTTTAACATTACACAGGCCTTATGCACCACACATGACCTCTTTTATGAATACAAATCACCAGTAAATGACACATTTAGTGCCTGTCTCGAATTCCCACAACTCTTGAGTTGCCAGATTTTGATACTAAATCACACTCATAAAGAATGGAGTTTTCATGGGAGATCGGAACATGCCTGTACAGTAGCATTCATGCATTTTAAAGTGAAATCAACTACTTTCTCAATTATCGATTAAATAACTAGATTTCTGTGAGTTAGGCCTGACAACAAGACATATATATTCTTCTCCATGCAGAAGCAGCAGGACGAATGAGCTGCTTGACTGACTGTACGGCATCCAGATCCGCTTCATCCATTTCAAAACAGAGCCATTCAGGACAGACGTGGCGCCGCGTTCATGCTATCAGCGTGAAGATCTATCACGACACCTCCTGTTGTGTGCTTTATCTGTGGATCAGTGTGAGTCTGAACGGCTAACCTCTGACAGCAAGAATGCACATTTACTACTACACACACTGATTTACAACACCAAGAAACTTCACAAAATAAACCCAACTCTGATGCCATTCAATATGTAATTACATGCTATATGAACACAAATGTCTCAAAGATATAGTGCAAGATCTCTAATGCATCTTTAAGTTTTGTGTGTAACATTGTCAGTCATTTATTTAATAAAACATCAAAATATGATTTATTCTTCTAACGCAAAGCTGATTTTTCAGCATCATTACTCTAGTCTTCAATGTCACATGATCTTTCAGAAATCATTCTAATATGCTGATTTGCTGCTCGGGAAACATTTATTATGACAGCTCCTTAATATTTTTGTGGAAATTGTGATTTATTTTTTCATCCTTTGCTAAAACTAAGGTTCAAATGACGCTCATTTCATTAAAATGTCTTTGTTTTCATGTTTGTTTTAAATTTTAAATATGAAATCATATCAGCTTGTTATCCTTTTGAGTGTATTTTTGTCAATTTGGTCACTTCGAATATGAATAAATTATTACGAGATATTCCATGTGTTTATTTTTACCTTCTTAATGCTTCAAAAACATGTTTTCTGTTTCAGTTCTGAATTATTTTTTCCTGTGTCTTTAATATACTTTCCATCCTGTCAAATCCCTTTAACTAACAAAAATCAGAGCCCTGATGACATCATAGTCAAGGAAGAGACATTTTGTTGTTCGCATTTTTCTTCTTTTTTTCCGAAGAAACAACCAGGGGTCACAAAATATAGCTTTTTATTAACCTCATTAATTTCTCTCTTCAGAACATGCATGTTCTTATAATTTTGCAAATAATAAAATGATAATAAATCAAGTTAAAGTGCCTGACCGAAGCAGATTTCTGAGAGACTGGAAATGTTTTTATAGCAATACTTCACTTAAAGTTCAAAAGGTATTACAGGACTGACCCATTTATGAATATAAAGGTACCTTATGTGCATTTTGACTGAAACACAGACCACAGTAATTTCTCCCACAATGTTTCCACAGGCATATCATCTTAACACACCTAACCCGGTAACACACTACAAGAAAGCCATATGCACAGCTGGTTTAAGTAACTTAAACCACTTAATGTAGAAAAAGAACCATTAAAAATGTGATTCATAGTGACTCAATGTTGTTTCAGATGCAGATGGAGCTCCAGAAGCAGCGAATGAGACCAGCTATTACTAAACACTCGTAAAAACAACCTCGATGTAAATGAGGTATGAGGCCCTTCTCAATCACAAAGTCTACTTGCTATTTTATTCAGAAGGCAATATAAATTCCCAGCCGGCAATATAAGTGCCAGGGTGGGCTGTGTGTGTTTCACTATATGGTCTACTTATGAAAGCCAAATTTTTTAAAATGTCCTCCAAAATACAGTAAAACCTCTTAAAACCCACTTGGCAAGATGGTCCTCATTAGTATAAAAAAAAGCTCATAAATGTGCCAAATAACACTTTAAATGAAATCTAAAAATGTGTCTTTATGGGGTAAGTTAGTATGCATTCTGGGTGGTTGCTCACATATTTCTGTGTTATATTTTTGAAATGGTCCAGGTTTTCAGTAAGTTGTGTGGGTGAAAATCCAATTGCTTATAGGAATAGCTGAACATTACTCATCCTCAAGCCATCTAAGAAGAGCTAGATGACATAACATGTTTAACAATGGATCTTCTACAGTGAATGGGTGCCGTCAGAATGAGAATCCAAACAGCTGAAAAAAAAACATCACCATAATCCATAAGTAATTCACATCACGCCAGTCTAGTGGTGTAGAATGGACTGGAGTGGTATGGATTACTTACTAATTATTGTGATGTTTTTATCAGTTGTTTGGACTCTCATTCTGACGGCATCCATTCACTACAGATCCATTGCTGAACAAGTGATTTCATCAAATATGTTCCCACACAGAAACAAACTCTTCTACATCTTGGATGACCTGAAGGTGAGTACACTACCAGCAAATTTTCATTTTTGATTGAACCATTTGTTTTAAAAAACAGCACACCTTCCTGCAAGAATTTACACAAATCTTAGCCATTAGCTTCAATTACAAGCACTAGAAGTCAGTAGAAGGTCTTCAAAAAGGACCATGAACGTGTTTATTATCTTCTCTGTCCAGGGTTTGTCATCAAGGGCACATTAGTTTCATGCCCAGACTAATAAAATCCCCTTCAGCTGTCATTCTCCTTATTCATGCTCCACATATTTCATGTAGAGAGACTGTGGTCTTTAAGAGACACGCAGGTCAAATTTCAGACCTTTTGAAGTTTTTCATTGGGAATAAATCACAAGTTCAGGCAGATTAATTTAGTGTATTTTGGAGCAGTCGAATATGGCAGTGCTTTTACGGCTTCCGTTTTTATGCGTGTCTGTGTGTGGTGCTGAATTTAGCTTGGACGTTTTGTGACAGCTCTCGTGACAATAGTTCAAACAACCATTAACGGGATCAGATTTTTAAACATTAAGTAGTATTCAGATATCCAATCTTTTCACTGACATTCTCTAGCTGTCTTAAGGGACCAATGGTCGTTCTAAAAAACTTAGTTGACATCCTTTCAACATGTGAAAATCTAAACCAGCTAGTGAGCTAGTGGATTGGTTTCTTCTGTGAGCATGAGGAAAAGCTGGGAATGCTAAAATATTTTAAACATTAAAAGGTTTATTATAATATTTCTGAGGCAAATTAATCACAGACTGCATAATAAATGGTAACTTGACTATAAAAATATAATGTCTGTAATTAAAAAAAGAAAAATATAGTAATAAATAATTTTATTCAACAAGGATGCATTAAACTGATTAAAAGCCAATGAAGACATTTATGTAAAAAGAAATACAATAAATAAAATAACAAAAATATTTCTAATAAATGCTGCTGAATTTTCTGCTTATTAAAGCACACAATATAATAAATACAAATATGCACAATAATAAGAATATTGATAAAGAAATGTTTCTTGATCATCAAATCAGAATATGAATGATTCTGAAGAATCATGTGTCTCAGAAAAGTGAATTAATTAGACTGAAAATTCAGATTTGATCACAGAAATAAATAACTTCAATAAGAAATAAATAGTTTTTTGTTTTTTTTTATCTTAAGTATTTTTTAAATAAAAGATGTATTTGTTAGCATGAATGCAACGTGATTTAATTAATAAATGTATTTACCAACATTAACACTTATACAATGGCATTGTTTATTTTTAGTTCATAGTCAATGCATCAAATAATGTTAAAAAAGAAATTATATTATAAAGTGCTGCTGAATTTCTAATACTAATCAAATGCTTTCTTAGTTTCTAGGTGGATAAAATAATACATTTGTCTAATTATAAAAGATCAGATTTCAAACCGATGCTCTGCAGTGCCACACAGTGGTCAGACACGTTCATGGCTCCTTTTAAGGAAAATGATAATCAGAAGTACTGTACTTGCCTGTCAGAAGATCCCAAATTAACTCAAAATTCCCCTTTACTTTAGTGATGTATTACAGGTTTTACAGGGTCATATGGATGAAAGATAAAAGACATTTCAGTGGTCATAATTACACTGTGGTTTGATTTAGGAGAGGATTAAAGAAACCAAAGGAGCTTGACTTAAAAATCGCTATTTTTAAGCATGCGTTTATGTGAGCATTCAGTTGAAGCTGTGCCAATGTTTGGGCTGTTAGTGACGTCTTCCCCTAAGACTGATCCATTTAGACTTCACCCACACCATGCTAAAAGCTTCTTTATCACCATCCAGAACAGAGACGCTGGCCAGTTGATAACCCTCATAGATCACAGTCATCCTGACACATCCACACAGCAGGAACACAGCTACAATAACACACTCATCTCTGCTGGACTTCTGGCTAAGTTAATGGTTAAGTCCTGATTCAATAGTAAAAGTTAAACTCCTTTGTGACCACTGGAAGCAATTTCAGACTGGTTTTACTAACCTTGTCTGTGCAAATAATAAACAACGTTCATATAATGATTATTTATTGTTTATATATCATGATATTGCAAGGATGCTCTTAAAAATAAAGGCAGCAAAAGGGGGTGTATTTTACACTGATGTCACAGAAGTTTTGGTTACCTAAAGAACTTTTCAGTGAGCAGGTCTTAAGAGAACCAATTTTTCTTAGTATGAGGAACATCAACACCAAAATAAATGAAAGGTTCTTTATTGGTATCAACGGCTCCATGAAGAATGTTTAACATCCATAGACGCTTTCCATTTTGCAAACAAAAGGTTTTTTAAATGCTCTTTACATGTTCATTAAGAAAAAAAAAAGTGTTTCTTTTAGGAACTATGATGGAAAAATAATATTTTTTTAAAGGTTCTTTGTGGACCCAAAAATGATCGCTGTAAAAACCCACTTTTCAAACCTTTATTTTTAAGAGTGAACAACCTTTGTGCTTGTGTGTGTGAAATGGAAAGGTTGTATGTTAAGTTTCATTGTGGAAGCATCAATGCCAAGTAAAGAACCTTTAGATTATACACAATCATGGTAAATCTTCTATAGCCCTTTTATCAAAATATAATTTCCCATTAAAAGTTGATGGCAGTGGCGAGTGAGAGAACACGGGCTTCAGGTTCCTGGCAATTTTGTAACATTGTTCACCTAGTTATTACTGAGGTCCTGCCAGCCTTTCCCAGAATCTCATTTATTCAGTTATTGAGCTCCCCTATGAGCCTGTTAAAAAGACTTTAAAATCTTCTTCTTAGAAAACAGAACTCAGAACTCTATGTTAAAATGAAATTTCTATGATATTTTCTATGATGTTTCCTGTCATGTTACCATGTCCTATATGTGTAAAAAATTTGTCTTAAAAAGAAACAATCTTACAGATAAACATTTCACTGCAAAACGTGTCTTATGTTAAATACTGAATAAAAAGATCACTGATGTTAAATACCTGCAGCCCTTTTAGCTGGTCTCCATCACTCTGGTTTCTAGACGGACGGAGGTGGAGAGAAGGACAGGAGGAGGTACCGAAGGTAATGCAAGCCAGGTGCTGTCATGACAGATAGCAAATTTCAGTGCTGGGAAATGGGGAATGGACTAATCAGAAGCAGCTCCAGATCCCCCCTCACAGCTGCGGCAGCTTACAAACCTTACGGATGTGAAGCACCGTGTCAAATACTGCAGGCCACCTTCGCACACAAAACTTCTTGGTTCCGTATGTAACCCTCTGTCTCTTATGGAGAGAATGGAGACGATATGTCATGACGACAGACTGGGGTCTTGCTTAGAGCCCTGATTTGCACTGCTTAATAGAAAACGCCAATGAAAATTGGCAAGTGGTTAAACAATCCTGAGCCAATCCCCTTCATTCGGGTTTAAAGAAGCAACAGGTGCCACCTCTTAATCAGATTTGTTGAGGAGCTGAGAACGAGGTCCTAACTCTCAGCAATGGTTCAAGATCGTGGCAAGGGGACATAACAACTCTGTTCCCTCCATAAGGGAATGAGGGTTATATACGGAACCGAGACATTCCCTGTCTGTCAGTCACTACGATTTATGTTGTGACGACAGACTGGGGTCCAATGGAAAATGCCACAACCTGAACCATTACAACCTTGTAGCACTACAAACGTTGACAAGCGGCGTATGTCAGACAAATGTTATGCCAAGGTCGTAACCCTACCATCACTCCTAGGGGGCATGGCTCACCTTGGGCCTGGTAAGCCAAGGTGTTGGCATCCACAATCAAGTTGGCCAACCTCTGCTTGGAGACAGCATTCTCTTTCTGCTGACCTCTGTGGCAGACAAGGAGCTGCTCAGAGCTGCTGTGCACCAGTGCATCTGTACCGAGAGACGCCTCGGTCAGGGAAAAAAACAGCCAGCAAAGGGAGGACTTGTGAAAAGCAAACAGATCTAACTGAGCCTCTCCAAATCAATTCCAAGTCAGCTGGACTGTCTGGGGTAGGAGTTGCCATTCTCCGGGGAACGTGAGCTGTTGTGAAAGTGCATCGGCTGCACGATTGAGCTCTCCCAAAATATGGCGCGCAGTAATGTGACAGACTCCAGAGGAGGAGATGGCGGACAAGCTGTGACATGTGGCATGATCATAGACCTCCTTGGTGATTGATGTACGATACAGACACAGTATTGTCAGAGTGGACCAATATGTGTCTGCCTTGCAGCAGTGGCCAGAAATGCAGATGGGGTCCTGTCCAGAGCTCCGAGGCTGCTTGCACCTTGCATGTGGCGCCCCAGCACCATGTATCGTCACCATGGAGGCGTCTATTGTTTCCACAACATGCCGGCACACTTGTTCTAAGGGCACCCTGGGCCGCAGAAACACAAGGTCTCTCCATGGGCTAAGAAGTGTGACTACAAGCCGGCGTGATCATCACACGGAGTGTCCAACTGTGCTATGCCCATTTTGGGACTCGAGGGTGTAGCCAGTGCTGAAGTGGTCTCATATGAAGCAATCTGAGTGGCGTGACTGTGGCTACTGATGACATATGCCCCAGGAGCCTCTGAAATTGTTTTAGTGGAACCACTGTTCTGCCTCTGAAGGAACTCAGGGAGTTCAGTACTGACTGTGCACGTTCCTCTTAGAGACGCTCTTTCAACTCCATACAGAGAACAGAGCTTGCTCTTTTTACAGTTGACTCGAAGCCCCAACTGGCTGAGGTGTTGAAGCACCATGTCCCAGTGCTGCCACTTGTCTCGTGACTGGGCCAAAACGAGCCAGTTGTCAAGATATTTGAGGATTCTGACGCCCACTTTTCTCAGCGGGGCAAGGACGCCCTCCGTGACCTTCGTAAAGACCCGCCGAAACAGGGAGGGCCCGAAGCGTATTTTATACTGCCATGCTCAATCCTTCAGGTCGATCACTGCAAACCAATCTCAAGGCTAAATGCACTTGACAATGTTTTTCTGCATGAGAATTTTGAATGGCGAACTGGATTGCGTAGCTGAGCCGAATCACCCGAATAAGCCACTGCAACGGGCTGGATCCAGGCATCCAGACACCATGCAAGAGGCATCATCGGAGTCACCGGCTGGCCAAGGGGTGTGTAGCAATGAACAATCGGACTGAGAGGTACAGAAAGCATAGCGTTCTGGTTGTCCACCAACAGACTGTCTGGAGACACATGGGGAAGCTGTGCATACCTAAACACTGTCTACTGTCCACTGTGGGCGAGAGTAAGGAAGTGGAGCATCGCTTACAGTCAACCCACGAGCGCTGAGGCCCAGAGGACAAAGAAATTGCTCTTTCGGTGATGTTGTGTATACCACAGACCCATGGGTGGCTTGACGCATCGACTTCGGCTGAGTCTCAGCACAAGGCAGAGCAGGTGTTGTCACTGCAGGAGGGCCCCCTCGGCGTCGGTGGCAGACGGAGGATCACGTCTGGGGAGGATGTGCTGGATCGCCTTGGTCTGCTGCTGGACTGCAGAGAACCTCACAAAATCCTCGACAGTGTCGCCAAACAGGCCAACCTGGGAGATGGGGGCATCCAAAAACCTGACAGGACAGCTACTGCGGGAGGGGTGAGTGGTCCACGTGGCTGGAACCGGCCGGAGTGGCACTAACCGTCACCCTCATATCACCAGAGTGCCAGCTGGCTGTCCTCTGTGAAGCTGGGCCGGGTGGCAGCAGAGGGTACTTGCTCATCCCGAAGGATTGTCAGGGTTGCCAGGGGCATGGCCTCTCAATGAGGACATTCTACCTCCACAAAGCATGCTGGAGATCCAGACAGTAAAGAGGCCGAGTTCAGAAAATGCTCTTTTGTGAAACACCCAGGGGATTCGCTTGACAGGGAAAATGCTGATCGTGTCGTCGACGCCACAGAGAACAACTTTTGCTTCAGCTTTCTTTGCGTTGCAGCACTTCAAAGCAGCAGGCATAAACTTGCGGCTCCGAAGCAAAATCTGATGAGTGGTTGCGCTTGTCGCCTCTTTATACCCGGATGAAGGGGAGTGGCTCAGGATTGTTTAACCACTTGCCAATTTTCATTGGCGTTTTCTCTTAAGCAGAGCGAATCAGGGCTCTAGGCAAGACCTGAGTCTGTCATCATGACATAACTTGTAGTGACTGACAGACAGGGAACAGAAAATCCACTTTAATTTGAAAACTGACCAACCTTGAGCTGACTCCCGTCGCTCTTCGAAGGTTCACAAACCTTTTATGTAAAAAGCTTTCTGTTCATGATGACGGAACGTTACTAACATCAGAGTCATTCTCAGAATGGATGCAAAGAAACTCGTCGCTCTGCCCAGCAGATGACCTGACTAAACTGTCGGGAGTCTTTGTGTCTGTAAATACAACATGCTTGAAAGTCTAAACATTTACCTGGGACTGTGTGCTGTAATGGCACTGCCACTTTGAGATTTCTTTGAAAACTGTGGTTTTTGTTGTTTACTTCAGAAAAAGATTTTTGACTGAAAAGTTAAACTAAAGGCAGTAGACGCCACATGATGGTTAGATCTAGTAGATTCCAGAACTACACCATTGCAGAACAAACAAACTGTTCCAATAACCACCTTTCAGAAATAATCATGTCATGTCTTATGATTTTTTGTTTTTGCAAGCCACATCTAAATTGCAAATACGTATGTATAATAGTAGATATTTTCCATCAAATTTTAACTTCCAAAAATATTCACAAAAAAATATTCACAAATTTCTAATAATTTATTAAATTGCTTTTTCCAATTTAATGCAAACTCTGTTACTTAACTGTTGTTTTTAGCAAAACCCTTTTGCTAAATTAATTTTTGTTTCTAGCAAATTAATTTCAATTAAAACAATGAAAAATAAAAATTTAAATAAAAAATGAATAAAATACTTTTTTTATAATATAACAAATATATAATAATGTAAAATTCAAACATCAGTACATACTGTATATCTGGTGTTTATATTAAATATATTATAATTTTAATCAAGTTGAAATTCTTTATTTTATTTTATTTTATTTTTTTAATGTACATTTTTAATGTAACCTCTATTGTTGATAGGTTTCTGTCCTGATAGTCTAATCTTAAACAAGCTAATCTGCTACTCATTTAGAGATACTCATATACAGAACATTGTAACTCATATACTTCTGTCCATCTAATAAGGCATAAAAGCTTTTATGGACTTAACCAAGAATCCACAAACCCTGTAAACAAAATTTGAGACAAACTTAACAACCAACAACATGATCAGGGTCAACATGAGCAGAATAAATTGTCACGAACCCCTTTCATTAACATTAAATGAGCCACATTACTTTACAGCGTACAGCTCTGAATCGTTTTACAGCGGTTCACGGGCTGATAACATTTCACCAGAGATTAAAAGAGACATTTGTCACATGTGCTTTGAGGTCATACAGTATACGCCCTGACTTGTGCTCTCCACTCTTGAATCAACAGAGATGGATGTCTATAAAGCGCTGTCTGGTCCTCATAGGCCAGCTGGTGTTGTGTATATTTGCAGATGTACAGTACACTGTGTGCCCTTGGACTGTGTCCTTTATAATGTGGACAGTGATGGAATAAAATGTCATGCTGGATATCTACCCACTCGCTTCAGCGTGAACATTTATTTCGTTTCCTGAGAGCAACCCATATATCAAACATAGAGTAAATAATCTGACAATAAGAGTCTAATAGTTTCCAGCACTCCAGCAGATACAGAACACATGGCGGTTGAATCTGTACATTTATAGCACTGATGGTAACATTAGGTTTGGACAAAGAGTTACGGGATCGCATGACGGCATCAACCACATCATCACAACTGACCTCATTGGGTTTGTTTTGCTGATTTCACAGATTTCATCACTTATGAATTTGCAAATCGTGATGATGATGTAAAACCAGCAGTGTCATATTCCTTCAACAAAGACGGAAAGTTTTGCATTAGGTGTGTAGCTGAAGCTTTATCCATTTTATCATTCCTGTGATGGCGTATTTTGGTCATGCAAATCTGTCTTTTCATAAACTGGCTAAATGAGTAATTGCAAAGCTTTATCTTCATCAGCATGAATATAAACTGAACTGTACAGACATCATTAATAGTGATTTGCTTCCAATTGGTTAAATGACACACCTCAGCTCTGAAAGTCATGGTTAATGAAGTATAAACACAACTTTGTGGTGTTTACATGCAGTCACGAACCTGACAAAAGCATAACAAACTTAATTATACAGCAGTGATGCACCAAAAAGCAACTTGCATGACCATAATGGACAGTGTTGGGGAGTGTAGCTTTTTAAAAACTATTTTAAATAGTTAAATAAATGTGTTTTTAGAATGGATTTAGAATTTTTATGTTATAGACTTACAATATACTTTATAAACTGTATACTTTTATGGTGCTAAAGTAGGTTTTTGAGAGCTTGTATACACTAATGATTTACAAGGCTGCATTTATTTGATAGCAATACAGTAAAATTCTACAATATTACTACAATTTGAAATAACAGTTTTCTATTCGAATATATGTTAAAATATAATTTATTCCTGTGATGAAAAACTGTATTTTCAGCATCGTTACTCCAGTCTTCAGCGGCACATGACCCTTTAGAAATTATTTTAATTTGCTACTTTTGAGAAACATTTTTATTATTATTATTATTATCAGCATTTAATAATTTTGTGGAAACTAGAAAAATAGAATTTTTATTTGAAATATAAATATATACAGTAAAAACCAAACTTTTTTACAATTTATATTCCTTCCGCAAAGTATATGTTTATTTCTAAGTTTGAAGGAAGAAATAAAAACTTGACATTGAAGGGCTTGACCCTTGAAAGAACGTACTGTATGTGTGGGCGAAGCAAAATCCGTATATTCCTGTGTTTAACTGTGCGTCAAGCCTCTCATTGAACTCTAGGAAACATTAGCTGTCAAACTAGCCAGAAAGAGTACAGAGAAACAGACTGAAGCAAAGGTAAAGAAGCTGCTCCGCTACAAAGAGCTCTATTTGCTGAGAAATTATTATTCTGTGCCTAGACTTGCCTGAGTATGTTTTCTCTTCCCTAAGGAGTTTTACTGTTCGGAAAATCACTTCTCTATCCCTTCCACAATCCTATTATCCAGTTCTCCACCCTTCATCTCACTCTGTGTTTGTTTTGCTGTGTTCGTGGGTCATCTGCAGGTCTAGAAGGAGCGTTTGGGCAGACTTCAAGGAGAACATATCCTTAGCTTGCTCATTCCTTCACTGCCTCGGTCCGCTGTTATTTCTGGAGGGTGTTGGAAGCAGGTGTCTCTACTTTGTAAGGGTGCAGAATTTAATAGGGATGCTGAGGACATGTCCCTACCAGTATCCAGCAACTACTGAAATGTCTCTAGCAATAATTAAGATCAAACTATTAAGCATCTGTTGCATGAATCAAAACTGTACACTCTTGAATGAAACAGCATGTTGCGAATGCACTGTTCTCTGACAGTTATGAGTTAATGAAAATATGATATGAAAGTAAACAACTATAAACAACCACTATTAGTTTTGGGCATACAGTATATTTGTGTGTGTGTGTCTAATGTATTACTTTTTACTTTATTATATATTACATAATTTGGATTTTTAAAAATATTTCTACTTTTAATTCTTTTTATTTTTAAATGATTTAATTTATATATTTTTTATTTTTTATTTTTAAATTAAAAAAAAAATTTCAACCATGCATTTGAAGCCATGATCATTTGCTTATTAACTTATTTTAAAAACATAATATCAAAATCTTTAGTAATTTTTTTTTTAATAAAATATGATTTTCAATGAGACTTTTAATATGGAGTTGGTTGGATCACAAAAATCAAGACACATTCCTCAAAAAAAAACAAAAAAAAAACATGAAAAAATAAATAAATAAATAAACTTAAAAGCATGTGCTAATAAATAATGTTTGGATATAATGTAATTTTTAAGATGTTTCTTATGTTCATAAAGGTTGCATTTATTTGATCAAAAATACAGGAAAAAAACATTATATTGTGAAATATTATTTCAATGCAAAACAACAGTTTTCTATTTGAATATATATTAAAATCTAATTTATTCCTGTGATGTAAAGCTGAATTTTCAGCATCATTACTCCAGTCTTCAGTGTCACATGATCCTTCAGAAATCATAATAATATGCTGATTTATTATCAGTGCTGGAAACTGTTGTGCTGCTTATTATTATTATTATTATTATTATTATTATTATTTTATTTTTATTTATTTTTTTTTTTTTTTGGAACCTGTGATATTTTTTTAATGATTCTCAAATGAATAAAATGTTTAAAAGAAGAGTATTTATTTTAAATAGAAATACTTTTTAACCATTCAAAAGTTTGGGGTCAGTAAATCTTTATTCTTTTTTTATTTAAAGCAAATCAAAACTTTTATTCAGCTAGGATGTTTTAAAGTGTAAAAAAGGTGATGGCAAAGATTTATATTATAAGAAAACATTTCTATTTTTAATAAAAGTTTGCCACAAAAATATTTGCCTTCACAACTTTGCCAGCATTGATAATTCTAGTAATAAATCAGCATATTAGAATGATTTCTAAATGATCAAGTGACACTTTAGACTTGAGTAATACCTGATGGAAATTCAGCTTTGCACAGCAGAAATAAATTATATTTGAATGTACATTAAAATAGACACCCATTATTTTAAATGGTAATAATATTTCATAATATTTTATTTTTGATCAAATAAATGCAGCCTTGATGAACGTAAGAAACATCTTTAAAAAAATATTACAAATCTTACTGTTTCCAAACTTTTGACTGGTAGTGTATATAAGCACTGTGCTTATTTGTACACTAAATGTCCCAAAAGTAACATGTTTGCCCTGAGAAAACATGATGAAACATGATGATAAATTGTGATTCAAAAGTGTTCACTACAGGACACTGCAAATTCAATGGGCTTGCTTGTTTATAGATGATCTCATATTATCAAAACTCGAATGTCAACTCTTCGCTGAGTCATTCTCCCATTAATTTTTCACTCTGTTTTTATCCTCCATCTCAGGTTTCTTGACGAGGAAGCAGCTGTTTGACAGTGAAACTGACAGGCTCATTAAGAGCTCATTATTACCGCATGCTTCCACAAGACCTCCAGGGGAGCAGACCCGACCCCGCAGGAGAAACAGATGAAGCCTGCCTAACGTCTGCTTGGGCAAGGCCAGTCTTTTCAGGTTAAACTGGATGCAAGGCCATGCACTCAAAAGTCAGGATTCCAAACATTCAGTTCATACTAGCAAATCTATTCTGCATTAACACTGTCAAACAACCAGACATCTGTAAACAGAAAAGAAACACTTAAAAGATTTCAAATCCAAAACAAATATTCAGCAGACTGAACTAAACAGATATGTGTCAAAATATCAGATATCAGTCTCTCTCTCTTTGTGTGTGTGGAGAATCAGAACATGTTTAGACACTCATTAAAAATCTCCTTGGGCAAAAAGGCAGCAGAGCGTATAAAAGGATTATGGTGTCAGAGGTAATTATGAGAGATTAAATGTGTTTTTGTTTGCACATTGTTATTTGTTTCTAAGCGCTGCAGGCAAAGTTGACTTCTTGAGATTATTATTATAAAATATGACTAATGAAGACTTCATCACTTATATGAGGCTTTCATAACACATCCAAGGATAAAATGTTTGATTTAACATCACCGCCTATTAAGAAAATCTGTTAACTGCCATATTATAACAAAGTGTTAATGTCTTAAATTAGTGTTGCGATGTAGGTGTGTTTATGTTACAAAATGTGCAAATTATGAATTTGATGAAAAAAAGTTACATCGTTTTTATCTGGTTGTGCACAATTTTTTTTTTTTCTTTTTTCAGCAAGCATTAAGCTGAGCAAAAGTAACAGTAAAGACTTTATGTATCGAAAGATGCTGTTCTATTTAGAATTTAAAATATATTTTGAACACTTAGTCAGAACAGAATGATTTCTAAAGGATCGTGTGACACTGAAGACTAAATAAGTATGCTGAAAATTCAGCTTTTCATTAGAGAAATAAATAATATTTTAAAATATATTCAAATACAACAGCTATTATATTAGCACAATATATATGTAACGCCGTAGGCGTGGTTCCTTGTGTTTAGTCTTATCTTGTTTCTGATCATATGTAACCCCGCCCCTGGTAATCAATGTGTAATCCTCTGCCAGCAGTCTTCTCCAGGTGTCTTTAGTCTCTTTGGTCAGTGTTTATATTAAAATATTTGCTCCAGCGAATCTCTCTCCGTGCTTTGCCTTGCGCAACTGTGACAGAACATTTGTGTCTTGAAATTCCAACTTTTTTATATATTTATTTATTTATATAATTTATTTATTTATTTTTGAATAACTGACAAAAAAAGTCAGAATTGTGCAATATAAATTCAAAATAGAAGAAATAAAATCCAGCATTGTGAGAGTAGTAATTACGTTTTGGTTTTTTCAAATGCAATGGCAAAAACAAGCTTCCACAGAAACAGCATATCCCAAATAAAGAGTCTAGTATTCAGTGCAAAAGAAAAAAGAAAGAAAGGACTAGCAATATTTCCTTCAGCAGGTTGAAATACCTGCCTGGAGCAGTGGGTTTTGTGGTAATGATGATGAATGGACATGTGGCGCATGTGGAGTGATTACTGAAACAGTCTGTTCAGTCCTCAACTTTAGAGAAATCTGTCCAACAGGCTGCACATGCTAGAACAGCTTCTCCTAACTAAGATGAATGTGGTGAGAGCGTGTGTGAATATTGTATTTATTATACGGTCTAAACCTGAACAACATTTCCACTTTCTTTCGCTGATTCTCGTCTTTCATATAGCCTTTTAACTTTCAGCTTCAGCCAAATGCTTTCTAATAGTAGCCATCTCACAACGTGCTTCACATTTAAGCATGAAAATAAAAGCAGGAAGCAAACACACACACACACACACACACACACATGCACGTTTCTTTTCATAAAATCAATCTCTTGTTGAAACCCAGAGTTGAAACCCTTTACAAGGGAGCAAAAAAATAGCTATGCAATACGATTTTATACTTTGTTACGTTACAAAATGTGTTTCGTAATTACGCAATTCATTCTAGGTGTAATAGTTTGTTTTACAGCTCAACATCTGCCATATTTCTGGCTAGATTGAATTTAATTCACAAAAAAAGGCTTCTGCATTTGTGTATATTGTTTGGCACATCTCAAGAAATGAGTTTATACGTCTGAGGAACGTCCGGGGGGAATTTATCCTTCTGTACACAGTCGACACGCACTGACTCATTCAGCCCATGATTAATAGTCGCCGTGGGATCGCATCAGTTTAACCGCACACAGCTGAAGAAAATACAAAGAGGGAGAGAAACTAATGAAGGGATGTCAACCAAATTGCAATGACATTTTAATCCACTATACACTCAACTGGAGGTCACCATTCACAACATATTGATTAGGTCTATAGTTCTAGTAATAGTAGAGTTCGCCACAACAGGAACTGGTGGGATTGAAACCGCTCCAAAACCACATGGCTCAATGAAGATGAGAAGAGGACAGAGGGGGAAAAAGAAAAGATTGAAAGGAAAATAAGAGGGGAAAGTGTTTTGATTTAGCCAACTTGCAGTAAAAGTGAATAAAAGTACTGTCAATTGCACTTAGTATTGAAAAAACTGACTAATCAAGGGCTGATAGCCAATGTTGATAGACCATTTTTTTTTATTTAAGGAGAAATACATAATCAAACTCTGTGGAAAGGCACCATACAGTGCTGTATTTGTATAGTCCGATCCAGAAGTTTGCATCAGTCTGGTATGGAAGCCCGCTTCTGCCACTAAATGGAAAAAAAAAAGGTTACTGTGACTTTTTATCTCACAATTTCTGCCTTTTTATAATAATTGTGAGTTATAAAGTCATAAGTGTGAGAATTGCGAGCTATAAAGCCATAATTGTGATATATAAAGTCAGAATTGTGAGTTATACATTTTAGCGCCACATACAAAGTCAAAGACATTGGAAAGCAGAAACTCAACCTTCAAATGGCTTTGCACATTATGATAAAAGTATTGTAACAGTGAAAATGCCATGTATAGAATTTATTTTAGAGAATATTGTAAAGAAGTGAATGTTGACCCTAAACCCTGGTTTGTGAGGTGTGTTTTTGCTTCACCTCTCTGCTCTTTCTCTTCACAGTTTATCACTGTTCTTACAGTGAAATCTGAGCCGAGAAGATGCTGTACAGGTTCATGCTGCCCTGGCGGCTGCAGGAGTGAGATTTATCCACTTCCTGTTCCTCTCCAAAAACAGGGCATGTTTAGTTTCAGTTTTTAATGTGATATATGTGACCCTGAGACAGCAGTAATCCTGCTTCTGGTCTTTTTATTACACAGTTGGTCGATCATGCAGTTTTAAATAACTATAGTGACCCAAAAATACATTAAAAATGTCTGGATGTCATTGGATTACATACAAAATAAGCTGTTTTTCCTCTACTTTTTTCATAAACTATTTAGTTTTTTTTTTTTTTTTTTTTTGTGGATATATCCCGTGGTAAGTCGGTAACCAGTGTTGGGGCTAGTTACTAAAAAAAGTAATATATCACATATTACATATTACTCTCAAAAATAGAAGTGCCCTACAATACTTTATTACTCCCTGGAGAAAGTAGTTACATTATTAGTAATTTTACTAGTTACATTTTTTTTTTCTTAATTACTCTTAATTACTCTATAATTGCCTGAGATGCATCAGATGGAGGGAGAACATACAAAGGAGGAGTGTTCTTTAGGGTCT
>JAUMHQ010000070.1:20258775-20282924 GCA_032361165.1 Enteromius paludinosus
ATATGAAGAGCTCTTTTCCAAAATGTGATAAATTACAAAGAAGAAATGGAAAGAAACTCACTGAATTAAAAGTTAAAAAATTGAATCTTCTCTAATAATCTTTTTTTTCTTCTCATTTCCTTGACTTTTCTTGTGAGATTCCTTTTTACTAAAATGTCACTAAATGAACTGTACAGTTTTCTTGCCTAATCAGAAATAAGTATGCAGATCCCGTTCATTCTGTCCATATTAGGAGATATAAATATAGCACAGAGTGATATGATCTCATGACTGACACTCTAATCCTTTCCAAACAAAAGCAGAGAAGATTCTCACCCCGCGAGTCAAGCAGGGACTCCCTCAGCATTTGCTGTAAGACACACCGTCAGACAGGCAGGCCAGAGAGGAACCCGAACTCACGCAAGGTCAATATCGCAACCCGGCACCACCATATCTGCTTTCTGCTTTCACACAGTGAATGGTGACACAGATTGCTCTAAACCAGGTGAACAGTTACACCTGCAATCCGAATCCATGTATCGCTGTCTAATCATGCTGAAACCCCTGCCACGTGTGCACGAGCCTTTTCAGAAAATCACAGTACATATCCACCCTATACATGCTATTAACATCCATATCAGGTCAGATCACGAGATGTCTTGCAAGATTACCTGCTATTAACATGAGTCTCAAATGCAGCTTGCAGTTTAATGACTATGCATGTGCATTCATGCATTCAGAAGATGCTTTTATCCAAAGTGATTGCGTTGCATAAGCTCTACATTTTTCAATTCATCCAGTCCCTGCAAAATCAAACATGACAATTTTAGCACAAATATCAGAGTGCATTATTTATTATTAATTATATATTAACTGCACTTTAAGTCATTTTTATTTAAATGCATATTTTTTCACATTGCAGTGATTGTTAGAAATAATGTCAAAATTAAAAATTTGGTCTTCATTTTCAATATATATATATGTAATATATTTAATATACTCTAAAATGGCGTAAATGAGTGCTCAGTAGACTACAAATACATTTTTATGTTTATGTATTTAATAAAATGCCATGCAATTGTTCCTTTAGTATACGAAACTGTTATACTTAAAGTCTGCTAAATTGGAACAACTAATTTTGTACTTAATGCACTTTAATTGTGCAGAAGTACAATTAAAGACATTTGATTGTGCTAAAGTGGAACTATTGCAAGAACACTTTAGGTACACTTTAAATATTTAGCATTTAAAAGGCAATATTACACAATCCAAGATACATAAATACACATTTTAGGCTTATTAATAAGAAATAGGTCCAAATATGTACACTTTAAGTACTAATATGTCCAACAGCTACATGTTGAAAGGTTTAAATTACCAAAATGGACCCTTTAGGCACAAACATTACCTTTATTTCTAAGAATGCATATTGAGAGACATACAAGCAATAAAAAAAAAAAGGCTGGTCATTTTTGACCGGGAACAACAACTCAGATTTATAGCACAAATAAAGTGCATAAAAATCCTCACAGCGATGCTTAACTTAATACTGTCCTGTGATTAGATCTTATGAGCTGGATGTAAAATATCGTAATTTTCCACAATTCCTTACACACACCATGCAGGAAACTCTCTCTAAGGATCCCACACTTTACACCTTTATCATAAACACATCAGAAAGCCTGAGATTTAGCAGGACAAATGTTAACATGGTCCAGTTCTCCGGTCTTCTTCCGTTCCCTGTCAGATATGGAGACAGTGTTCTGTTCCCGACAAAAGCCAGCAATGAGGACCTGTGATTTTGTGAGCCATTTGTTGCCCAGATTATATAAACAGTATTTAGCTAGTAAGTGTCATGGTCATGGATGTAACAGTGTCAGGCTGAACGTTTATCCAACTGCTATGACCTCAACAAAACAGATCATAAAAAATAGGTTTGGTAATATTTTACGTCTTCCAATGAACACATTAATTTTGTAACTCAAACTGCTTGGGTTGACATGGATTTTTAATCATTGCAAACTCATTATGGAGGTTCTTTTGCTCATGACAAGTGAATGTATGATCATGGAGAAAGTTTTGTGATTTTGTGACTTAAAGTACATTATTAGACAAAGTAAGTTATATATAACTGTCTCTCTCTGAGCTGGTCTGAATGGAGCTCTTTCACCTAACATTAACGTGTGTCTGCATGCCCAGAGAAATTAATCCTGTGGATTTAACAGAAAGACTTTGTTGCTTGTAGGAGAGAGTTGAAATGAAAGGGAGAGCGGATTCTCAGTAGCACATTAGTAACAGTGGGTTTGTTTATTGGAAATACAAACAGTTGCATGAAGAGTGTTTCTGTATAAAATAAGAATATTTACTTTTGCAGTATTAGACAAAGTATTGCTTTCGATGCTGCTGAATAATAAAATATTACGCTTATTAAATAAATGTTAATATATTCTATACATAGTGCAGTCTAGTGCAATGTCCTGTTACATATTTGTACTTACACACGCCATTCTGAGGGGTGTTACATGTGTGAAGTTCCAGAAATACTACAGCTGTAGATACTATGTACTGGTGTGTATGTACACTGTGGTTACAGACTACATACACATCTAGTTAATATGGAAGTACACAGGTACTAGGGACACTTAAAATTGTAATATTTTTACTATTGAAAAATATTTTTTTGCTATTTGCCATTTTAAAATGTAATGTATTCCCAAGATTTCAAAGATGAATTTTTAGTAGCATTATTCATGATTCTTCAGAAGTCATTCTAATATTCTGATTTGCTGCTCAAAAATATTTACTATTATTATGATGTTGGAAACAGCTCAGTAGAATTGTTCAAGTTCTTTGTTATAATTCAGAAGAACAGCTATTATCAGAAAAATATTTTTTTTGTAACATTATACTTGCTTTTATCCTCACTTTGACCGATTTAAATTATCCTTGATGAATAAAAGTATTAATTTGCTGTACATTGAAACAAAGAAATGCAGCCTTGGTGAGCAGAAGAGAATTCTTGAAAAAACATTACAAAAAAACATTCATGTGTGTTTCTGTACAAACACACAAACAGGCACAAACACAAACTCATGAATATATATTACTGACTGCTTTCTCAGTAAAATTACTTTTAAAAAGGAAAAATAAAGAAATAAAAAAGTGTTGGAATCTATGCGAACATAAAAATTTAAGAACATAAATATAAAATTAAATATTTTAGATATTTAGGGAGGAAAAAATCTAATCTCAGGTCATAAACACTAACAGCTACTCCATTCACAGTATTTTACAATTACACCTAATTATTTGGTTAGCGTGCATAAAGAAGTTTAAATGAGGTTTTAAAACACAGGTGGGGACAGATGCGATGGGCTGGGGGTGGATGTGCCGTCATTTATCAGGAGGTGGAAACTTTAGCCCCCTGTTGCCCACAGGGGGGAGACTTATCAACGCTCGCTGAATAATGGACATGAGAGCCGTCGGCTGGGCGAGACGGGCAGAAACCTAATACATCCATGCCCCCCATTCGTCATGTCCCTGCCTTTGCCTTCCTGATGTCTCTCTTCCTCTGATTTCCCTTACTATAGTATACAATTTAATAACAGAGCTCGTGCCATATGAGAGTGGGTATACGTGCTGTGTGTTTGTCACATCCTCTGCTCTCAGGACTGCATGTCTGTCCTCACTTAGTCATATAGTCCCAGTCTGGAAGTCACTGAATCACCTCAAGGGTAAGGAGGACCCACTATAACCTGTAGATTAACTCACAGCCCCTAAACATTTGCACACTTGACTCAGAATGTTATTGCATTAGAGAGAAAATATTAAACCAAGTGTCCTTAATTTTAAGAAAGCATGAGTATACACGAAAGTATGAAAATATGTATAAAAGTATGAGCATTAACATCTACTGAATCTTTCCATTCCACAAAAGATTCTATGCAGTGCAAAGAAACCAAGAAAAAAAGGTAGGTTTTAAAAAAAAGGCACCTGAAAATGTTTTCTATGGAATTGTTATGAAAACCCCTTTTGGAGTTTTTGTTTATTACAGTGTATAACAGGTAAAAATTAGCATGTTTTTTTAAATTATGGAATGTTATTGGGTGTAATATGACCAGTCTGGTGGTTTCGCAGCTTATTAAATCTACGTAAACATCATTGCAAAGCAGTCTTCAGTGTGCAGCTTTTCAAGCATGTTACCATTTTATCATATCACAGATATAAGGCTTTTCCGGTTAATTCAAATAATGTAATGATTATAGGTAAGCTGGAACAATAACCCATGAACATCCTCTTACAGGGTTTCAAACTGGCACCAGGAATGTTCTGACATGTTTGTGCAACCCAGCGGAGGAAAGCCCCGACATTCAGACCCACAAAACTTGACAGAACATATTATCATAGATGAAGTCTTGTAAATTTCCTTACCCTCTTAAGTTTCTCTCTCAGTGATGTGTGCGCAGACAACCATGAAGAGAGTGTTTTAGCAAACTTGGAGATATAGACACCTACAGAGAAGATCTAAATCTGGACGAATGTAAAGGGATTAAACTGTTCTTTGTTTTAAGAAAAAAAAAAAAAAAAATGTTGCATCCAGTGGGGACATAATTACTGATTATCATGACTTAGTACCGTGTTTTTTGACGTGCTGTGTTGCATCGTGCCTCTTAAACATAACACCATGTCTGCATTTGTGATCGGAGAAATGACAAACAACAAGCACTCCCCTTCACTGCTCAAAACTTGAATAGTAGCAGGTTCTTTTAAAAAGAAAACATAACTTACTTAAAGGTTGTGAGTCAGAAGCACCAGACTGTCCTTGGAGATGTAGAATTGCTCCACTTTATAGTCTCTGCACAGCCAGCATAGGCTACTCTGCAGGTTTATGGAATAGTCCTCCGTAAACGTGCTGAACAGACTCTAATATTTGGGTTGAACTGTTCTGGAACAGTGTTGTGAATACAACTTTACCACTGATTTCTAGTTATGTCCACTTAACTAAAAACATTACACAAACAAAGTAGTTTCACTTTCACAACTAAACACAGTGTCTCCAGAACATGGCGCCGCAGCAAAACTACAGCAAAAATAATATCTCTGCGTTCTTTTTTTGCATAAACATTTGGGAACGTTTGAAAATAAACCCACTCTGTAATGCAGAAAATGGAAAAAAGTCATAACTTGTCATAACGCATCATATGACCCCTTTAAACCACACTGTTAATCTTAAAATGTTGTAATCAGATTATTTAAACTAAAGTTCTGGCAACGACAGAAGGTTGTTTTTTTTTTTGGGTTGGTATTCATTTATTGATTTTTTTACAATATAGCTGTAACTCTGCTTCCTACTTTTTTCAAAGTCAATTTTTTTTACTCTTAGGAGGTGTGGGTTTATCGTATGTTTCTGGATGACATCTTCCACTGTTAATTTCCAGTCAAGCCTGGGCACAGATTGGTTGCCCCACGGCACTTTTTCTCTTTCACAGCCCTCTGTCATGGCATGACTTTTGGCACAGGAAAAAAGCACTCACATGGAGGTAAAAACACTTCAGGGAAGATTCAGATATCTTAAATAACTCCTTTACAAGTAACTGTTATTCATAAGCACTTGTTGCGGGCAGGGATGGATTAGGGTCTGTGTGGGCCCCTGGGCAGAATATTTGCGTAGGCCCCTGTGCAAAACCCTCAGACAACGTTCGCACAACGTTTGGGCGAAATGTTTCTGTGGGCCCCTGTGCAAAACCTTCAGACAACGTTTGTGTCAGCTCCTGGTCCGGGTAATGACAAATGCTTTTGGGCTAGAGGCCCCCTGCACCCCAAGGACCCCTTGGCAGTGGCGCCGCTGTCCCGGTCCGTAATCCGTCCCTGGTTGCAGGCACTGCTCCATACATTAGAGCTTCCTGACGGAGAAAGATGTTTGCTCTGCTTCTCAGAAAATGTCCTGTTTAAAAAGGCATTTGTTTGTAAAATTGACTAAAAATAGTACTTTTATATATAGATGGGAAAGGACTGATATTACCAAATATTCGAATTTTTGTGGAATATGTAGAATAGTTCAAAACAGCTGGAAATATGGACAATAAAATACAATTTTATAATAATAATACAAAAATATGTTTAAAATGGATAAAATAAACTAAATACATTATCATGTAGATATGTGTCAGCTATTTTTCAAGAGTGTGGCTTATCCAATTAGATCCAGTCCAAATTATATGACAGATATTGCATACTGCAAAAATTGCAATCATAACTATTCCGAGCAGAGATTAGAAAGCTCAATTTTCTTCAAATAGTCCAAATATGTAAGCAATACTGAACTGAATTGTTAAAACAATATTCATGCTCTCACTCAACACACACAGGCCTGTTAATATAATTGGTTCCTGTGCAATCCATGTATTACAGTGAACAGTGTACTTTTATTAACTTTCTCAAGAGAGCAGGTAATTGAGAGGTGTCGTATACTGCCTCAACCCGAGCCCAGCTAATATTTCACTGTAATAGATCTCACAAAGTTTGTATCAATCGCTAACCCAGTTTTCACTACATGGTTTGAAATATTTGCTGTATTATTTTTCATTTGCCACACGCGGCAGCTCCTGTTACTGCAACAGACTTACAAGAAGTTACAAAAACAAACTGATTTTACAAAAAAAGGACCTTTCATCAGTTTCAGATCTATTGCAAATTCTTCTGCAGACATAAGTCAGGTTCAATACATGGCGTGCTAACTGAATTCTCATGCGCATACAATAGGATAGCGGAGCAAAACAAAAGCAAAGACATTTTGCCATTTGTTTTCCATTTATCAGAGTTGTGCAAAGATGTTTGGCTCCATGGTCCTCTGCTGGGGTCAAGACGCTCACAAACTCAACTCTCAACCTATCATCTACACTGACCTAAACGCTCTCTCACACTCCGCAAGAGGTCTGAGGGACCCTAAGGCCCTTTTATTATCTCAAAAAAGAGATTTAACATTTGAGTATCAGGTTGATATTTTCTTAATCTTTTTAGAAATGATAATAAACAAAATTCAAATGTCTTGCATTACTTCCCTTGAGGGTATGGTGTACGTGCAATAAATGTTAACACTAATTGTGTACCTGTTAAAAGACATTATAACAAAGAATTTATATTTCAAAGAAATGCTGATCTCCAGGGGGTGGGGTGGGGCGGGAACATTAATAATAAAAGGAAATATTCATAGAGCAGCAAATTGGCATATTAGAATGATTTCTGAAGGATTATGTGACACTTAAGACTGGAGTAATGATGCTGAAAATATAGTTCTGATCACATTTTATTATTCATTTGATTTATTTAGATTATAATAAAGTAGGAGACACTTGTTTTAAATAACTATTTTAAATAAACATTATTTTTGTTTTTACTGTATTTTTTAAACACCAGCCTTGGTGAGCAGACATTTCAATGTAATATAGAGTAATATTACTGTTGCATTAATCGGTATACAGTTATGTAAAGTCATATTTAATGGGAAAAACAGGTAGACAAACAAAGAGGTGTTAGTTTGCTTTCAGTGATGACGAACACAGAGAAAAATTACAGTCAGAGCTCTAAATGTACTTTTGTCAGCTGTTGCTTTGGATGAAAAGCGTCTGCTAAATGAATATTTATTTATGATTTCATGCCATTCCAGCACCAGTGGCTATGTTCATGACAGAATTAAACATTTCAATTTCACAGTTCAGTTGCATTATATACATAGTACAAATACACAATATAAAAAAATACTGTGGTTGCTGGAATTCAACCATAAAAAATACAGTAACAACATTTTAGGTTTTACAGTTTAAGTTAAATACTTAAATAATAAATTCATTAACTGATGTAATGTTAATATACCAACTTATTGAAGTACTGAAATTGAAAAACACTAAACACCAAATACAGGTGATGATGAGAAAGTCACATGATGAATCAAAGCCCATCACAAGCAGCTTTTAAATTTGAACATAAACAGAAGATGCTCGGAGTCATTCACACAACACTAAACACCATAATGATGATACTCATTAAACTGGAATATGCAATAAACATTTATTTAACACCCTTACATGTAACATAAAACCCTAATAAACAACCGATAAGAAGAAAACTAAGAGGAAACAGTTATTTAAAAAAAATATGTAATAGATTTTTTTTTTTAAACGCAATGCTGGGAATATCCCTGTACATTTTACAGTAATTTAAGATGAACTATTTAACAGGTTTTTACTGTAGCATATTTAGAGCTTTGTCCTGTTAAAATCCTGGTCCATAATACAATATCCATTAATATATTTTGTGAATAACAAAGTTGCCTATAGTATTATTTAAAATTGGACATTCAATTAAAATGTGTTTAATACTTAAAATATTTTTAGACCTTTCACAGACTGGTTTTTCTTAGCCTTTCAACAGACTAGAATGAGGTGAGCTGCTTAATTATTAATTTCCGATGTAATCAATTATCTGCTACCAAACTTGACCCCAAATCTAGAATCTTCTCTCATCAGATCATCGTTTATGAATGATGGATATGTTTGACTATTTCTCACCTCCTAAGACAGTCTGTTATTCCTCTGACCTCCTTATTCACTCAGCTCCTCTCTTGATACGTCTGTTTTCACAACTGAGACTGAAAAAAAACCTCTGTCTAACCCCAGTAATTCTTCTACATCACCGTAATCATCTGGCCTTTTTATCTTCTACTTTATACATCCTTGCTAAAGCAAAAACATTTAAATTAAAGTACCAAATCAGCATCCTATCAACCACATAGCACAAGATCAAGACCACAGAGTACAATAACTGTATAGTAAAGTCTCTTGACAACCACCCACAACATAATTTTGGAGATGGTTATGAAAGTGTAATGTCAAAAAAATGTAAAGACTCATTATGGATAATATTATGGATGCTTTGTATGATTTCAGTGAGTTATGATGGTCATGCAAGTTTTTTCAGACCACGTTTTATTTCACGTCCTCATCATTGTTCAATCAAATGACTCTTATTTTTCATGCCATAATTTTCCTGCATGCATCCTGCATTCCCCTTTGGTTTATTCCTACAATGAGAGTCAAACACGAGAGTGGTCCAATGTACTTGTTACAAATGGCTAATGAAATTACAGTCCTTGCCAAAACTTTTTAAATGAACACACATTCAACACTCACAGACACTCATAAGCCATATGATGGAAGGTGATGATGGGCTAACAACCTCCAAACTAAACAGAAACATTCCAGAAAAAAAGCTGTAATCATAAACATAAATAGAACTGAATCAATCAGAAGTAATCCCCCCAGACTGATGTGATGGGTGGTACCAGCCTGTGTCCAGGTGTTAGCATTTTAGTAGCTGACAGAAAATAAATTCAACTGCAGCTTGTGTGATCTCACACGATGAGCTCATGGATTCTGAGTGAATGAGAAGGAGGGGATGGAACGAACTGAAATCAAATTAAAATCAAAAGAAACAAATGCATAAGTAAAAATGTGAAAACCAGTTTTAGTCTGCTAGGCAGCTTGTAACTTCTTTTTTTAAATACTAACTAAATAATACATCAAATATACATGCAGTTAGTTTGTGTGTATATATAAATATAATATATAAATATAAACTTTTTTTTTATGTTATCATGGTATTACTTTATTGTGGTTTATTTTTTTTATTGTTTTACGTAATAAAAATAGTCCAACTGCAGTTTGATCCAAATTAATTAGAATGCACAATAAAAAAAAAACATGATTATTTTAAAAATATATATATAAAATAATAATAATAATAACCACCATTATATTCAACACCCACTCATAAATGGCCATAATATCGAACCTTCCGGTTTGCAGTCGTCATGGTCATGCATGTGCCGACATGGCTTGGGGTGGGATGTGAAATTATAGCATGTTCCTATACACGACATCTTAGTTTAATGACACTGTTGGCGTCTGAAATAAGCCTGTGTTTGTTATGGCATCAGTTTAACTTAATGGAGGAATTATGAAGTAAATGGCTTAAAATAAAGCATTACCCACATTGCAAAATTGAGTATGTTCCAGCACGAATTGCTTCTCTCACTCCATCAAATCATGCTTAGCAAAAGAAACGTTTCTCAAAAAAGGGACCCACTTCCATAGTTTCAGAACCTTTAGAAACTGCACCATTGTTTTTATTGCAATTTTTTGCAAATTACATGTGTGGTTAACTTCCATAGTTCCTGCAGTCCTTCCAGCCAATGGCGCTTGTACGGTTCGCAGAGTGCTGGATCTGATAGGAAAATGTTAGGGTCCCTGAGCTCAAGGCTATTTCCTGTAATCAAGCTGGCTGTTACAGCACAGATTTAAAAGAGACCAGAGCCATTTAAAAGTCTTCAATTCTTAATTCACAGCTTTACAAGTACAAAATAAGTGGTTTGATATTCTAGATTTGTACAAATCGCAAAGAAAATGTGACTTGTTGTCTTTATATTGTTCTGGTTCTGTGTTTGGTTTTCTGTATCCGTCATCCTTTTCTATGAAAATGCTTTCTACCGATGAGAAAACACAAAAAAAAAATAAAACAGGGCAAACTTTTGTATGACAGACAAAAGTTTCAGAGGCAGAACATTTCAGATTTATTTTTTTTACCTAAAATGTATGGACTGTGGATTTCAGCAAAATCTCTAGAATTCTAGACAGAACTTTCATATTTTATGAATTAATGTTTTCACATTTTCTTTTAAAACAAATGAATGCTTTTATTTGGCAAGGATGCATAGAATTTATGAAAAGTGACAGAATTTTTTTTTTTACGTTAAGATTTCTACTTCAAATAAATTATGTTTATTCTTCCACAAATCTTTAAAAATGTATCAGTTACATTAAAAATTATTTCACAAGCAAGAAATCAGCATATTATAATGATTTCTGAAGAATCATGTCACTGAAGATTGGAGTAATGCTGAAAATGCAGGAATAAATTACATTGTAAAATATATTAAAATAGAGAACCATTTAATAGTAATAACTTCTCACAATATTACAACATTTTGCTGTATTTTAAAGCAAATAAATGCATCCTTGGTGAGACTTTCTTCAAAGCCCTCTTGTGATATAGCTTTATTTATATATAGCATTTATAGGTCTACAATTAAATTATTAATTATACAACAAACCCTCAATTTTTGAACAGTAGCATATATATATAGCCATTTTGTCCATGCATACTGATGTGCGTTGCAGGAAATCGAGTCATTTTTAGTCTCATCTCTCCACTGCTGCACTTTATCGCGAGCAAACTCTATCTTCAAGGAGCAGAGGTTATCCGTTTAAGTTGAGTTAACCTGATAAATATTGTCCTTGCCCAAAGACCCTCTTCACTGCAGCTCTCCAGTCATGTTGGTGGTCAGTTTTAAAGGGCTGATTGTAGCAGGCGTTCCCGGATGACACTGGGCTCCATTGTGCCTGAATGCACTCTGGAAGCCAGGTCTGCCAAAGCACCCTCTGTGTCTCTATCTGATGGCACGCAACGCTGATTAAGCCTTCACTGATCTTATTCTGGGCTTGGTGAAGCTTTATTTGGTCATTCGATAACTGAACCTGATAGCAGAAGGGCCTAGAGGTCAAAAAGCTCATTGACATCTACCACAACAGCTATAGAGCAGGTGCGCTGAATAAATCAAGCTTTTTGAAAGCATCACTGTTTTTGTCAGAGGAATAATTCAGTCTTTGTTAAACACCCTCATGTTGTTCCAAACCTGTATGCTGTTATGTTTCGTTTGCAATGCAAAATTATGAGTCATTACACGGCTCTTTCCCATACAACGTTTGTTCGTGGTAACCACATCTTTCAAGTGCCACAAATAAAATAAGCAACAGAAAAACATCATAAAAAGTTGATATTGCACCCTCCAACCTATCGATAGTGGGTTTTTGACTTGCAGTTTGCCCTCAAATTTGTTTTTTTTTCTTGTGGCTCATTTTTACATTACTTTAGGCATCGTCTTCTTTTCTTGTTGTATTTGGATGCTTATATATGTATCATTATTATTTTATTCATATTTTGTATCAGTTTTTAGTTTCATTTTTGTTTTTATTTATGTTAAACTTGTAGTATTTTTAATTTGTGTTTGTGTAATTTTTTGGATTCTTTGTTTTTATTTAAAGTAAAATGTTTATGGTTTTAATTGTAGTTTACTGAACCAAAAATATAAAAATACCTGAAAGTAGGGCAGCTGTATTTAGAAACTTGCACACTGTGTTGTGTTAAGAAAAATGAAAAAAATGAATAATTGGTACATCCACACCAGGCTCCATCCTCACTTCCTCACAACGATCACCGTCCCATGAGAACTGATCACCAAAACCTGTCACCTGCAGCCACTCTCCACAATAATCAAATACCACATAAAACCACACACCACCTCTCAGTCACTGTCCGTGCTCGTTCATGACAAGTTGGACTCATTCTGGCAAGAACTCTCGATCAGACTTGCCTGTTATACTTATCCTGTGATTATCCCTGTGTACTCCGCAATCTCTGTGTTCTTCCCAGGCTCCAAGGAATCCCTCTCTGTGTTTCCATCATCTGAAAGCTGTGGTGTGTGGTCGTGGTCCTCTGTCTTTGTGTCTCCATTGTCTCCATCGTCTCCAATGCTCCATCTGTGCACGAGGGTGGATCTGATCAAGGAGTCATGCAGAAACTCTGTGCAACGAAAGTCTCCGCACGTGCCCTTGGTCAGGTGATGTCCACGATAGTGGTTTAGGAGCGCTACCTCTGACTGAACCTGGCACAGATGGCCGACGCCAACAAAGTTCGCTTTCTTGACGCCCCCGTCTCCCAGGTCGGCCTTTTCGGCGACACTGTCGAGGACTTTACCCAGAAGTTCTCGGCAGTCCAGCAGCAGACTAAGGCGATCAGTCACATCTTACTTGGAGGGAGTATACCACCAAGACCCCGAGTGCTCAGCCTGCTTGTCGCCGAGGACGTCCCCCGCGGCACCCAGACCACCTGCTCCGTCCCCCGCTGAGGCACACGATGCCAGGTTACTGGCGCGTCGTCGAGCTGGTCACGGGCAAGGTACTCCGCATGCACTTCAGACCGCTTCAGCACTGGTTACACAATTGAGTCCCGAGATGGGCATGGCACCCTCTGGATTGACGTTTCCCCGGAATGACGCCGCCTATTCAGCCCGTGGTCCGACCCTGCCTTCCTACGGGCCGGAGTGCCCCTGAGACAGGTGTCCAGTACACGCATTGTGCCTCTACGTTGGCCGCACTCAGAGCTTTAGACGCTCTTAGCAGCCCTTCTTCTGCTATGGGGGTCAGTAGAAAGGGACCCATTGGGTGGTTGATGCTATCTCCCTGTCTTATTTATACCAGGGAGAGCCGTGCCCCTTAGGTCTGAGAGCCCACTCCACAAGGAGTGTTTACTCCAACTATGCGTTGGCTCACGGCACCTCTCTAGCAGATATCTTTAAGGCTGCAGGCTGGGTGACACCCAACACCTTCGCTAGGGTTCTACAACCTTCGCGTAGAGGCTGTGTCCTCCCGTGTCTTAAATCAGACAAGCAGGTAACGGGAGACCGGCTGGTGTTGGCTTGCTGCGCCATTCCATACTCTCTTCTCAGTGGTATCCCCCAGCCAAGGCGAACCCGAGTCCTCCTGCCCCGCAGTCGGACCTAGATGCGGAGTAGCTCCGTCTGTCCTCCTGCTGGGTCTCCTTCCACCTTTAGGTTGTGGCTAAACAAACCTTATGCTCCACAATCAGCCAAAAGGCTATGTTTCCCTTCACTTATATCCATATCTTATCGATATAGTGTATTCCTGAAAATTCACATTTAAGAATTGCTTCATGTCTCCGCCCCCAAACCCATGCTTCAGTACATCTGGTATCCCTGTGGGGTCCCTATATTGCCCCCAGAGCATTGGGAAGGTTACGTGCAGACTCTCCTGCTGACACGCATGCCTGTCGGCACCAGGGTCTCTGCGTAACGCAGCCTCAGGGTCGTGGCCTTTTCCACAGGTCTGTTCCCATATGTAACAACGGAATGACTGGACTGAGGGGGAACGTCTAAGGTTATGTAGGTAACCCACAGGTGACGTTACATCCCCTTGCCACGACCCTGGGTCGCGCTGATGCCAGCTCGGCTCCTCAGCGAAAACCTGCAAGTGCATTACCTTCGTGCCCTCTTATACTCACGTATTGATAAGGTGCAGCTGGCTGTAATTAAATACACGCCAATATTCATTGGTCTTTTCTTAATGCACAAAGGCGATTGGTCTCTTATGCGAGTTCCCTTCAGGGAACGTGGGTTACCTATGTAACCTTAGACGTTACTTTCAACGTCAGTACTCTTCAAACAAACCATCTACAGAGCTACTCACCTGTGTTCATCTGCTCACTCCAACCATTGTCCTCATTCTGCAATAAATACTTATTATATTATACACTTACCTTCTGTGTTGAGTCTGCTTTTTATTAGTGGTAATATTAGATTTTATATATATACAGTATATACATATATAAAATCTAATATGTATTGTCAGGGAGTCTCAGTCATCACGGTTATCACAATCATCTGCACTTTCATCTGTACGTTCCCAATCACCAGCTTTCTGATCCTCTGCACCTGCCACCTGCAATCAAGTTCCCCTTCAAACACACGCCCCCCACTAGCACTCACCATCCGGTCTACCGTTCACTCTGTGAATCAAGCCAGACTGACTCTCTCTGTGTTCTCTCTCCAGAACTATTTGCTGTGCTTTCTCCAATCCAGATCTCCACCGCTCCATTGACTATCCGGTCCTTGCAAGGACACCTGGTTCCCACAATCACCTTCCAACTGGATTTCCCTATTCTCCATCCTCGCCCCTACCCTCCAGTGTCTTCTGTTTGCCACATTACCTTGCCCCTTTGTCAATAAACCTTACTCTGACTATTCCTCTGTGTCCTCTAGTGTGTATCGTGACATATATATGAACTGATCATATTTTTCTATGTATTGTCATGTATTGAACTTGTTTTTCTTCTGATTTTTTGTTTTCTAATTCTGTAATTAGTCTAAGGTTACGTGTATATATAAATATATATATATATATATATATATATATTATTAACATATTAACATTATTACCCTTTTAATCTCATAATTATTACCTGTATAATGTCGTTGCTTTTTATCTCATAATTATGACGTGTAATTTTAGACGTGTCAAAATTACATTTTAGGTGGCTTTTTAATCTCATAATTGTGGGATTTTCTCTCATAAGTTTTTTTTTTATTTTCTATTCATGATTTACCAAAGCATGATTTAAAAAAAAGAAAGAAAAAGAAACATGCATTATTTAAATAAATAAATACATTTAATCTATGATTCATGTATTGCAATTCAAGTTTTCCGATATCACACAAAAGGTATTTTTTTTTCTATGTTTGTTTTTTGCTTGACAGACTTTTAGGGGCAGTTTCCTGAACAGGGTTTAAGACAAGTCCTAGATTAAAAGTAAATGTTAAGGGCTGTCTAAACTGGAAAAAGCTTGCACTGAGATACCATAAAATACATTATTGCCATTGTTTGGTCTTAAAATGTTTACAGATAATGCATTTTTGTAAGACATGTTTCAAAAAATTCTTAAATGTCCTAAATTAGCAAAGGTCTAGTCCTGGCTTAATCTAATTCCTATTCAAGGAAACCAGCCCTTATTGTATTGAAAAAGTGTGGGGGGGGAAACACTTAATAAATAAATAAACAACATAATATGGTTTTATAGGACATTAGGGTGTGTAAATAATGATAAACCGAACTACTGAAGCTTTCATAACTGCAAAAGGAATCTCTAACAGATGAAAGAATCCTGAAATGTAGTAATAAAGTCAGTTATCCAAGTTGTTCTGCATTTTTGTTTCACAAATATATACTTGATCATTCCCTATTTTAGTGAACTATGGTGATTGTGTTAGCTTAATTCATTAGCTAAATGTGACATGTTGCAGATGTGAAGAGTATACCAGCGGAGTTATGAGGTGCTACCAGAGAACCACTGAGATGGCGCCGAACAAATAAAGTGATAAATACACACAACAATGTCATCACGAAGATAAATAAGACGAGACTAAACATTTGTGATTTGTTCTTCGAGATCTCGTTCGCAAAATCAGCAGTGTTTACTGTTGGCAGAGAGTCTGTTGGTGTTGCTCATTCTTGAAATCGTCACCAGAGTGATTTATTTTCCCTCTCCATGACCATAAACATTTACTCAAAGCCATTAAACAAAACTAAATTCCATTAGAGGAATAAACAGAAATATCTTTGCATTCTCTTAAGCAGGCGCATGAGAAATTAAACAAAAGCTATCCAACAAAGGGTTCAACCAAATGGCACCATATGCTCAGTGCTCACCGATGAAATTCAGCAGAATTTTTTTAATGACAGGTATTTATCTGGAAACAACAGAGGATTTCTTTTTACCAAATCTGCCCACATGAAACTTTCACCAAACAACGGGCAGCAGGAATCATGATATTTATTGTTCCCCTTCAGTTGAGTCACTTACATATGGTAACTCGCATGATAGACCGATCGCCTTTGAGTAATAAGAAAAGGCCAATAAATATTGGCGTGCATTTAATTACAGCCATGTGCACCTCATCACTACGTGAGTATAAGAGGGCACGGATGTAATGCACTTGCAGGTTTTCGCTTAAGAACCTCGCTGCATTGTATGCCTTTGTTCGAGTCTGCTGGACGGAGAAATCCTCAACGCGGAAAAAGAGTTCCTGGGAGTTCATGCTCTCTCTTCACCATCAGCAAGGACTGGGCGGCTGATTGGTGAACCCCACGGGCTGGTAGCCTTTGTAAAGGCTAGAGCAAGTCAGCTTTTTGCACACCAGTGAGCGACCTCATCTGAGGTCGAGAGGTCCTCCCTGGGCAATCCGGGGGAGAAAAAAACAAGAGCAACTTTGCAATGGCTGGTAAGGCGTTCCCCGGAATGTCTGTCCGGCCGTGTGCTTTCGGATGCGGTAGTTTCCTCAACCCTCTGCATGGATATGATCGCTGCCTCACGTGTCTGGGCGAGTAAAAAAAAAAAAAAAGAACATGCTGGGGCAGCATTCGTGTATAACTCATCCGCTCATTGCGAATGCATGACCATCGCTACAGTGAGACGTTTTCCCCATCGCCGTCTTCCCGTGGCAGATCGTTGAGTCATAAAGGTTTTTCGGCGGCTGCAGCGAGGTGCTTGGGAATCCTCACACTGACCGCGTGGGATGTTCTGCCGGGCAAAAAAAAAAAAAAGCCCGCGAACTTCTGCCCATCATGTAGTTCCGTTTGGTTACCAGAGCAAATTGCTTCCCAGTACAGCGGGCTGAGCATCTCCTCCGATGCACCCCAGAGAGGTGAGATGTCTTTTGCAGCGTTAGAGGGGGGGTGGACTGGTAAGGTGAATGTCTCGCCAGGACAGCGCCAGAGCCAGACACCGAACTGTTGGCTTTGTTCCTCCAAGCCAACAAGGGGATCAAGTTGGGGGTGTAAGAGGCCCCCATCTGATTCCTCGAGGTTGGATGACTGGTTTCCTTCGCAGGCCAAGCTGTCACCGCCCTGCATGCCACAAGCTGCACGAGGGTGGTCCTAATCAAGGGTTGCAGGAACCTCGGACCGCGGCAGACCTCGCACTCATCAAAAGGGGCGATGGAGGTCGCAGACCTGATCCTTTAGTTAGGTGATGTCCACAGTCGTGGTCCGGGAGTGCCACCTATGGCTAACCTGCCGCTGATGGCAGACATTGACAGAGCTCGCTTTCTTGACGCTCTCATCTCCCAGGGCGGCGCATTCAATGACACTGTTGAGGACTTAGCCCAGGAGTTCTTGGCAGTTCAAAGGCAGCCTGAGGCGATGTCCTCCAGCTGGTCCCCGGGTGCTCCGCCTCTGCCTGACGTCGCAGAGGGCGTCTACCTGCGGCACCTAGACCTCTGCTCAGTCCCCCGCTGAGGCACACATTGCCAGGTAGGCGGCCGACGTCAAGCTGGCCTCGGGCGAGGGGCGCCGCCTGCAGCTCAGGGACTCTGCTCAGGAAATCTGCGAAGCGTCCCTGACACGACAACCCGGAGGTGATGGTGGTTGCACTTTGGGGGATGATGACATCTCAGTCCCCACTCCCAGAGAAGGGCCGTGAGCTTCTGTGCACTCAGCTGTACCAACAGTTTCAAAAACAGAGAGAGCAATTTTCCACACCTCTGGGCTCAGTTCCCTAGATCCCCATCTAACCAAATGTCTTTTTGTTTCCTCAGGTGCAGATCCGGAGCACTGTGTCGCCAGCGCAGGAACCAAGGGAGCAGATAAGGGCTGCCCAGAGCGGCTGGACTTTTCTCCAGGACGTTATCCTTCTGGGATCAGTCCCTGTTCCTTTCTTCCTTCAGGCTGCCCCTCCGCGGTCACGGCGGTCAACATTCCCTTGATTCCCCTAGCCACCTGGCTGGGAGCCTGGATAGCACTTCCCAGCCCCTTGCGTTGGTTGATATGGACAGTAAGCCTCGGCTAGGCGATTCAGTTCGCCAGGCGCCCGCCCAGGTACAGAGACATTCGCTGCAACACTGTCCGCTTGGACAGAGATGTGGCTGTCCTCCGTGCGGAAGTTGCAGTCCTACTGGCGCATGCAGGCAGTACTGAAGTGCTTGAACTTTTTCAGGCACAAGACAGTGGTTCCTCTCAAGATTTTCAGAGGCTCCTGGGGCATATGCCAGCCACAGCTTTTTTTTTTATATTTGTTACCAAACCAACAAGGTGGTCTACGCTTCCGATGCATGTCACAACTCGCCCGCCATCTGGTCCTGAGGTGTCAGACGCGCCTGAAATCGCTGCGCGTTGTTCACATTCCAGGGTCACTCAACTGTGCGGCCAATCAACTCTCACGGCAGTCCACCCACCCTGGAGAATGGCGACTTCACCCCCAGGTAGTCCAGCTGATCTGGAGCAACTTCTGCGAGGCAGAGATAGATCTCTTTTGCCTCCCCCGAGTCCTACCACTGCCAGCTGTATTACTCCCTCGACGAGGCGCCCCTCTGCAAGGATGCATTTGCTCTCAGCTGGCTTCTGGGGCCCAAGTACGCCTTTCCCTCAGTGAGCCTCCTTGCACAGACCTTGTGCATGATCAGGGAGGACGAGGAGCAGGTTCTGCTGATAGTGCCATACTGGCCCCCCCGTACCTGGTTTGCCGACCTGATGCTCCTCGAGACAGCCCCTCCTTGGAAAATCCCCTTGAGGAGAAACCTTCTCTCTCAGGGGATGGGCATGATTTGGCACCCGACCTATGGAACCTTCATGTATGGCTCCTGGATGGGACGCGGCAGACCTCTCTGGGCTTTCAGCAGCCGTGATTAACACCATCTCTCGGTCTAGGGCCCCCTCAACAAGGCAGGGCCGATGGGGTCTGTTCATCACCTGGTGCTCCTCCCGCAGTGAGAACCCCCAGAGATGCTCGATTGCAGCTGTGCATTCCTTCCTGCAGGAGAAGTTGGAGCGTAGGCTTTGCCCTTCGACTCTGAAAGTGTATGTTGCGCCAATAGCGGCATACCACGATGCAGTGGAGGGTGAATCCCTAGGTAAGCACCAACTGATCGTTAGGTTCCTCAGAGGTTCCTTTTGGGACCTTGCCATCGCCCTGACCGGCCTGCGGCAAGCTCCTTTCGAGCCCCCTAGCATCAGTGGAGATAAAGTACCTGTCCCTGAAGACAGCACTCCTGATTGCTTTGGCCCTTCATCAAGAGGGTAGGGGACCTAAAAGCCTTCTCTGTCGACGAAGAGTGCCTGGAATTCGATCCGGCAAATTCTCATGTTGTTTTGTGACCCAGGCCCGGATACGTGCCCAAGGTTCCTACCACTCCCTTCAGAGATCAGGTAGTGAACATGCAATCTCTGCCCCAGGAGAAGGCACACCAGACCTTAGAGTTTCTGTGTCCAGTACGCGCACTGCGCCTCTACATTGACCGCACTCTCAGTTCAGTCCTAGAGAGGAGTAGCTCCGGCTGTGTTACTACTGGGTCTCCTTCGCACAGTAGGTTGTGGCTACAGAATTCCTTATGTTCCATAGTCAGCTAGAAGGCTGTGTTTTCCTTCACTTATATCCATATCTTTCAGTACTGTACATCTGGCATCCCTGAGGGGTCCCCATTTTGCCCCCAGGGCGTTGAGAAGATTACGTGCAGACTCTCCTGCTGACACGCTTGCCTGTCGGCACCAGGGTCTCTGCGTAATGCGGCCTCAGGGTTGTGGCATTTTCCACGGCTCTGTTCCCATATGTAATGTTGGAGTGACTCGACTGAAGGGGAACGTCTAAGATTACGAAGCTAACCCATGTTCCCTGAAGGAGGGAACAAAGACGTTACATCCCCTTGGCACGACCCTGCGTTGCGCTGACACCGGTTTGGCTCCTCAGCGAAAACTGCAAGTGCATTACATCCGTGCCCTCTTATACTCACGTAGTGATGAGGTGCACCTGGCTGTAATTAAATTCATGCCAATTTTCATTGGCCTTTTCTTATTACTCGAAGGCGATCGGTCTCTCATGCGAGTTCCCATATGTAACGTCTCCGTTCCCTCCTTCAGGGAATGTGGGTTACCTGGATTAAAAGACATGAGCTTGATTTCGGATGGAAAGTAGGGTTGAGCATTCACACAGATTTTATAATTCAGTTTGATTGATTGATTAAAAACAAAAAAAAATCTCTTAAATAATGATTCATGATATAAATTTTACAGGAAACCTGGTCCTTTTTAACAATACATATTGTTTCAAAGCACTTTTTAAGATTATTATAATATAATATTATAAATATAGATATAATTTATATATTTTATAATAACCTTCTAATGATAGCTATAAAGTTTTTACTCCAGTTTGTTGTTGAAATATCATAAATTACTTAATGGCTATTATAAAACATGACAGATTTATCCAAAAATACATTAAATGTACAAATGTATACCATTTTAATTTCATATTTTGAAATCTATATATTTAAATTAATTTAAATTAAGTAAACAATCATTTAATTTACAAAAAAATGTAATGAATACATACATGGAAAACAAAGAGGTTTAAAAAAAAAATAAAAAATAAAGATTTCCGTTTAATTTAATTGCTGTTTTGTTTTTGTTACATATTTACAATATTTAATATTTACAACAAAAATCGATTTACAACAATCAATTACTAATTAGTGGCATTTATTTCCATTTGCCACTATCCTACATTTTGCCCATTTGTCAATAAGCACTTTTTACTCATTTAAAAACAGTACATTTAATGTGCTCCCTTATTCTTTTACATATATTTTAACATGTACAAGTCAGAATAAACATGTTGTTTGAATTTTTACATAAATATTGTTACACTGAATGACAATGTAATATTATTTCAACCAAATTTTCACATTTTATTCGCCAAAATCTTTACTAACACTTAATGTGCTTTCTATGGGCATAAATTTTAACATCTATGACACATTGTGCATAGAGCAAAATGCTCCAAATTTTTAAATAAGCATTGGCTTAAAGATCAATCTTGGGATTTAAGAACTCATTTAAAATCGAGAAATCAACACCTTGTAATCCTAATGGAAAGGCCAACATTTTAAAGACAGATAATAGCCTGATTGATTTAAAAAAAATTTAATCAAGATTTGTGTTATCATTCATGTCAGTAGCACAAATGGTGTACGATGAGTAACACAATGAAGTTACATAATAGCTGCGATGATGGTCTTATAGCAAACGTCTGAGAAAGATGGGGGTTGGTCTAATTATGGATCAAATTATTCTCAGAAAAGTAGAGTTGGTAATCTGAAGTCTGGCAGCCTGCAATGACAAGTTATAGAGGAAATAGAGGAGCTGTATTCGTAGCCCCGGAGCCCATTACTAGCTCCAGAGCTTGTGGCACCGTCCTGTCTGTGAAGAAGGAGCTGGAGAGCCGAGGAGATACCATCACAGCAGGGCAAGTGAAACACTAGCTCCCCTCGCATAATCTGACAGAATTCCAGCACGCAGGAGCCCGGTCATATCAGACCCACAGAGCCTGTAGTAATGGGCCGTGAGGAGCAGTTAGTCATGTTTGGCTGTGCGCATATATCACTGCGCTTATGCTTATGGCAAGTAAAAACTGATTTGACTTGCTGCACTAATGACGTCTGAAGTCGTGTGGAAATACAGCATCACTAAAAACTACAGTATTTTTTTTAAAAACGGCAATAAAGATAAAATGAAATAAATGTAAAATATATAATACATAGGATGAAAAAATAAACAAAAATGAAAAATGCCGCCTTGGCACCTATAACATCTAAGGTTACAAAGGTAACCCACGTTCCCTGAAGGAGGGAACGGAAACGTTATATATGGGAACTCCCATGAGAGACCAATCACCCTCAAGTAATGAGAAAAGGCCAATGAATATTGGCATTCATTTAATAACAGCCAGGTGCACCTTATCACAGCGTGAGTATTAGAGGGAACGGATGTAAAGCACTTGCAGGTTTTTGCTGAGGAGCCGAGCCAACACCAGTCAGCCTCCCGCTACCTGCTTGTCTGATTTAAGACACGGGAGGACACAGCCTCTTCGTGAAGGTCATAGAACCTGGTGAAGGTGTTGGGTGTCACCCAGCCTGCAGCCTTACAGATATCTGCTAGAGAGACGCAGTGAGCCAACACATAGGTGGAGGCAACACTCCTTGAGGAGTGGGCTCTCAGACCTAAGGGGCACGGCTCTCCTTGGTATAAATAAGACAGGGAGATGGCCTCAACCACCCAATGTGCCAACCTCTGTTTGGAGACAGCATTCCCTTTCTGCTAACCTTCTGGTGCAATCCGCGTAAAGCAATACAGCAATATTTTGAGAGTTGAAGGGGACAACCTGTGCTCCAACTTCTCCTGCAGAAAGGAAAGCACCACTGCAATCAGGCATCTCTGTGGGTCCTCATTGCGAGATGAACACCAATCGACGAACAGATCCCATCTCAGAGCGTAGGCCTGCCTTGTTGAAGGGGCCCTCAGCTGAGAGAAGGTCTCTCCTCAAGGGGATTTTCCACGTATGTGCTGCCGCGAGGAGCACTAAGTCGGCAAACCAGGTCCGGGAGGGCCAGAATGGCGCTACCAGCAGAATCTGCTCCTCATCCTCCCAGATCTTGCACAGGGTCTGTGCAAGGAGGCTCACTAGGGGAAAGGCATACTGGCTGTGAGCCAGTGCATCCCTGCCCAGGGGTGCCTCGTCTAGGGAGTAGAACAACTGGCAATGGGAAGACTCGGGGGAGGCAAAGAGGTTTATCTCTGCCTCGCCGAAGTTGCTCCAGATCAGCTGGACTAACTGGGGGTGGAGTCACTATTCTCCAGGGTGGGTGGACTGCCGTGACAGCTGGTCGGCTGCACGGTTGAAAGGCCCTGGAATATGAACAGTGCACAGTGCTTACAGCACCCCAACCCATGGAGGAGGCATCTGTGTAGACCACGACATGCCTGGACACTTGAGCAAGGGGCATGCCGGCCCGTAGGAAGACAAGGTCTGACAACGGGCTGAACAGGTGGCGACACTCCGCGAAAACGCCAATCAGGAGAGTGCCACCGCGCCATGCCCATCTCGGGACTCGATCGTGTAACCAATGCTGAAGTGGTCATATGAAGCAAGCCCAGCAGCGTTACTGCGGCTGCCACATGCCCCAGGAGCCTCTGAAAAGTTTTGAGAGGGACCGTTGTTTTGTGCCTGAATGAATCAAGACGTGAAAGTACGCATCCTTCAGGAAGATGGCTGCGAACCAATCCTGGCGCCAAATGCATGTTAGTATGCACTTCGGCGTGAGCATCTTGAACCGCAGCCTGAGGGGACCGGAGCTCGAAGGTCCAGGATGGGTCTCAGCCCTCTGCTCTTTTCAGGCACGATGAAGTAGGGAAAAATTTGCTCTTTCTGCCCGGTTTGCCCAGGGAGGACCTCTCAGGGCACACCGTGCACTCAGGATGAGGTCTCTCCCTGGTAAGCAAATGCTGGTTGCTTAGCAGCCTTTAAAAAGGCTCTAGCACGATTGATTGCATTTAAAATAAAAGTTTTTGTTTGCAAAATATAGCAGTGTGTACTTTTTTATATATTTATTATGTATATATAAATACACAAACATGCATACATGCATATATATATAT
>JAUMHQ010000070.1:20291608-20301726 GCA_032361165.1 Enteromius paludinosus
CATCGTTTTCAGAGCTGGCACGCATAGAAGCGTTCCCCTAGCGTCTTCTCGACGCAGTGGAGTTCCCGGAAAAGAACTCGATTTGAATCAATGATTTGTGAACTGAGCTCCGAAGTACTGATCTGTATCCAAATATTGGAAGTTCTTTCATAACCAGTTGAGTTTAATGGAACTTACCTCGAGGGTTAGCTAATGATGGATCACAAGTCATTCAAAAATCAATAGATTCAACACGCTCCAGTGTCCCATTTAAATCAAGCCTGTACCGAAACCCAGATCTGAATTGGGATCTGTGTTCTGAACTTCCAATCGAAATACATTTTTTCATGATCTACTCTCCACAGTCGCGAACTGAATAATTATTTGTGATTTCTAATTAAAATGATTTGCGATACGCTATCCGATTGGAAATTCCTTTTTGATCTTGAATGAATGTTTAAAGTCACAGGTTCCAGCGTAAATTACTCCGATTCAAATGAATAGGTTTGTTCCTCCGCTTTTCTCATCTTCAGCCATTTTTGCATGGCACTGCCAGAACTACTACCAGTTTAGCTCGCTAGTTTACTGCTTTTATACTACTATATAAAGAATATCTCTTTAGTTTTGAAACTTTAATCTGTGCAACTTCAGGAATCTTATCTATTCACTAAGTTTGTAACACTCCAAAGATAAAGGAAAATTTGAAATCACACCATATGACCCCTTGAATTAACTGTATTTCAAATAGTTTGAGCACTGCAATCCAGCTGGTTCAATAGGAAATCAGTTGAAAGTATCCAGTCATCATATACCATTGAATAGAGTGTTAAATTTATTAGTATATACTGCAATACATATTTGAGAAATTGTTGTTGTATCTGATTGTTTAAGTCTACTGTAAATAAAATAATAATCAATGTAAAAAAGAGCAAATGGAAGAAGCAGATGAACACAAAACAGCATAACACAGCATGATATCATTCAACTGAATTGAGCATGCATGTTTTCCCTTATATATTCTTATTTAACCCATGCATTAAAGATGCATTCTTTCTATATATTTACTTTAATTGAAGGTAATATCACTGGTATGATCGATCTCAGATGTTGCCAAAATTACAACAAGACATACAAAACAGTATTATTATATATTATATATTTTATTAGCATATTCTGGCGATTTGCAAGTCTTAGCTGTATAAACAGTGTTTATGATTATGGCTTTGATTATAATGTCACATCAGTATCGACAGTAATTAGGCAGGTCTTTATAAACAGTTCTCTCAGTCTCTGGGGGGATCGTATGATCTACTTTCTGTCCTTTGACTCTGCCAAAACATTTGTGACCTTAATGTTTTCCGCATGCCGTCTATTTAAGGGTCATTCACAGGGGTGTCAATAGAATTTAAAACCCATACAATAGGGGAAGGTCAACAGAGTACGTTCCTATCTGACTCATCTGAGAACACTGATAGTTAATTGACAGAATAGACATCATTCTGAATGAGGTTTACCGAGCACTAAACGAATGACTAGTAAATGAGTTAAAGGCCCAGACATTTAGACTGCACTATGTATCAAGATCTGTTCAATTATACAGAACATCTGTAAACTTAAGCAGTAATACAAAACAATAGCTTACCAGGAGTTGTTGTGATGGATCTTTCCATGCATGTTTTTAACTCTTAAAAAAAAATTACAAATTAAATAAAAAATGAAATTTAATTAAATTTACTTTCTCCTCTTAAAGGTATTTATTGATTACTAATTCAATGGCAAGAAAACAAACAAGATGAAAATAAAAAGCATAAATTAGTCATTGCTCATTTTATCCAAGGTTTTTGAGGGCAACAAATCCAACCTGCATCGTAAAACAGCACAGAAGTTCATCCAAGCCAAGACTTACTCATTTTTGTGCTGTTGATTTCCCTCCAAATAGTGCCATGATGTCACTTCCTGTATGATTAAGGAAGCAGCTTTTGTCATTTAAAGGGATTTAACAAAATACTAACAGGGTCAAAAGTGATTTTGAGGACATAAGAAATTGTTTAATAATTGAAACAATATTCTCAAGAAAACATGTTTTAAAAAACTTTTGAGTAGGAGACGTGACAAACGTCCACTTAAAATCTATTTTTACTTTGTCAAGTAACTGACAAGGTAAAAGTAAATAATGCAATCTTGGAAAATTATGAGATTCATATTTTATCCAGTATATATATATATATATATATATATAGAGAGAGAGAGAGAGAGAGAGAGAGAGAGATTTGATGGGGGATATGAAAATATACTGCATAGTATGACCACCCCATGCATTTTCTTTTTAAAATCAGTGAAATATAAAAATTGAAATATCAACAAAATGGTCTTACATTTTGTACTGTAAGCCTTTTTTAAGTTGGCTTGGACAAAATAAAATAAAGCATGATTTCCTGATACGAAACAAGTCAGGTTGAAATACAATAGCAATGTTATATAAATATGAAATAGTCAACATTTGTCATTAAAGTTGTCCTAAAACCTGAAACCAAGATGCGTTTCTGTATGTCTTTTTTGATCCACTTCAAATGTTGACTTCTGTATGTCTGGGAGTTGCCTTAAAAAGCCGACTTTGCTTTGCTTTGTGTTTCATTACTGTCTCATGAACCCCTACAGTTCCGTTAAGAACCTCTAGGGGTTTGTGAACACCTACTTCAGACCCTGACCTGGACCTCTGGATGCACATTAGAGGTACCAGCGAAGAGAGAGAGCCAGCTGCCACATGTCCGCTATTAGCTAAGTGCTGGTGTTTATGGTCTGCACTGTGTTGCTCTTAAGTGGAGATTATGTCACTAACCAGTTCGAGATGGGGAAGCACTTCACACTGGGGTAAACAGTAACCAGGCAATGAAAGGCCGGCCACCGTCGTGACCCTCAGCCGCGAGGAGAACGCATGACTGGACCCGTCTCATATGGACAAAAAGTGACTACTTAAAAGCCACAACTACATTGGTCTGTTTTTGCTGAAAAGACACTATTTTATAATGTTGAATTAAGAGGTTTCTGCCACTGAATAAAAAATAAAAAAAGATTATTGTGACTTTTTTTCTCAGAATTGTGAGATATAATCTCACAATTGGTTGTTATAAACTCAGAATTGCGAGATATAAAGTCAGAATTCTGAGAACATAGTCTTTTTTTCCCGCTCAAACATTTTCTCTGACAAGTTGAAGAAACGTTTCTCGTAATTGCGACTTTATATCTCGCAATTTTGACTTTATAACTTGCAATTGCGAGTTTATATCAAACTTTTTTTCTACCATAAATGATCACCAAGGCTGCATTTTATTTGATCAAAAGAAAAAAAGAAACAATATTGTGAAAAAATATAACAATTTAAAATAATGTTAAATATTATTACTCCAGTCTTCAGTGTCACATGACCTTCAGAAATTATGCTAACAAGCTGATTTGCTGCTCCGGAAACATCTTTTTATAATATTATAACTTTTGATCAATCTTGCCGAATAAAAGTATTCATAAATATCATATTCATAAAAACCTTTTAATGGTAGTGTTCCACTGATTTGAGGTTTCATTCATGTCTAAATGGGTTACACATTGATTTCTGTTCCTCTACGTTCACTACCAGAAAGCTGAATTGTGGGTAAAAACTCCACACACGCACACCAAACACTCTATTCTAGGCCGTACCAAGAGGCATTTTGTGTTTTTGTGTGACTGAAGTTCATATAAAAAGACTTTGTCCCATAATTTGCTTGGTTTGGACGGCATCCATCAGCGAGGGGTTTTTATTTAGCGCTTTTGGTGTGACGGACTGAACCCCATTCAATATGGTCCACATTTCTCAACTCAAACTAAGCACACCATGAATCATCTGTCGTCATAATCACCGAATACAGGCTATTGATCTACATAAACACGCTCGCATCCTCAGGGGCTTGACTTTTATCACATTCACCAGCTCAGACCACTGACGGAATGAATGCTGAAACCGTAGACAATTGAAAACGCTCGGCGGAAAACTTTCATTTCTCTTTCTCGTGAATCTATGCGGCAGACTTCCATTTGCTAACCATTTAATTCATCTTCCAAACCGACGTCTGCCTGTCCTCCACCGAAGTTCAAACTACACAGTCGTCAAGTCGAATAGATTTATAGCCAATGCGTTTCAGGCTCATCAAAGGAAAGTGTCTTACGAGAAGTCAACACTTCTCACAAGCCATTTTACAGACGCATCTGACGCGTTTCTGAATGTAACGGGATATTGAGTGTGGAAGAGCGAATTGTGCCCAAAAAGAGAAGGAACACGCATTAAGAAAGTAAACAGGGTCGATTTTGATGTCTGTTGACTTTAGCAGTCTCAATCACGCATGCAGAATTCCAACCGAAACAGGGAACGTTGACGTCGTTGACAGACACAACGAATGTGTCATCAGCACCATAAATCAATTTTGATGACGTTCATTCGGCCAACACAAACTCTTCAGTACCTTCCAGTTCACTTGAGTGCTACGGCACATCTAGGCCTTCATAACCCACATACCCCTTCACTTTCGTTAACACAGAGATCTTAAAGTTCAGAGAGGCCCTTGTGAAAAGAGAAGTGCGCTTGCTAGTAGGCCTACTGTGTTCACACTTGTAGTGCACTTCAAATCTTAAAGGTATATTTTTAAAACACTGTACTTGCATATGATCTAACATCAATTAATTAAAAGACCTACTGAAGCGTACTTAAAGAGTTTCATGACTATGTTTCATAAAACACTTAAGTACACTTTTACAAAGTTCACTTTGTAATAACTTTGAGTTTCTTGTTTAAAGTACATTGTAAATCTTTTGTTGTGCTTTAACAATGTATTTTATATCACAGATACTATTTTATTATGTGTATTATAAGTTATAAGTATATAAGTTTTAGTAATTTTGTTCTGTTTAATTATTTTTTAGATGTTTTTGTTTCGTACGTTAATAGTTTTTTCATTATTATTTTTCATTTCAGTTTTAGCATTAATTATTTTAGTTAAAGAAATTAAACTAAATTAAATGAGAAATGTTGCCTTAGCTGCTAGCTAAAATATTTTTGGTCATATTTTATTTCAGTTACTATTCACATGATGTAATGCTTGATACTTAAAATAACGATTGTAATGATTGCTCATTTCAAGTAAAAAAAGTAACTTTTACATTATTATTATTATTTTATCAGTGTAATGATCCTAATTTTGATGTGCTATTTACCACACTAATGTTACCATATATGTAAGTATATGTAGTGAATCATTATTGTAATGAGTTATTATTGTAGGGATTTATTACGAATATTATTAATACAGTTTAACATACTAAAATTCAAAATTACTAATATATTTAAATACAAGACATACAGATTTCATTAAAATATATTTTAGTTTACGATAAATGTTTATCAATACATTCTGCAGTGCACTTCAGCTATATTTCAAAGACAACGGTAGGACCTAATTTAATTGCATTTAAGGATGAATAGATTCAAAGAACCTGCTTAAATGGTTCAGAAAAGTTCTATTAAGTTCAACTTATTGCATTTAAAATACACTAATACATTTTCATTTAATTGCAACTAATATGCTATGAAGTGTTTGCAAACATTGCACTCAGTTTGCACTATTTTAATGTAGAGTATATTAGTTTTGTAATAAGTATGCTAAGTGTACTTGTTTTTCAGAGCGGGGGGCTGAGTCTCTGATTTGTTTTTCCATCAGTGGTGGTTGGTTGGAGTTGGAGTTGGGTTGAGGTGTTGAGCCCAGCTGTGTGCTCTGCAGACGGTGCCAGCGAGCGCCTGGACGTCCGCCTAGAACCACAACCGCTGACGGGCCCGCGCCTCTGTCAACCTGGAGCCCAGGACAAAGCACCTTTTCAGCACTCGCTCTCCTTTAGACTCACTTTTTTTCCCTCCGCTTTGGTCCAGTCATCTCCAGGAGCTTGGGGAAAAAAAGAGTTTATATTTATCATGATTTCCATTACAACTTTCATCCTGCACTGACTGATGGGTAAGGATGGCTGTGTTCAAGGAGTACCTTTTTAGATCGATATAGCTCCTTAAAGAAACAGTTCACATAAAATGTCATTATTTATATTATTTAGCCATATGTCATTTCAAACATATAGGTTTTTTTCTTTCTGTGGAACACAAAATAGCATCCACTATTCACGTGACGCTGGGCTCTTTTGTAAAGCTTAACAAGGTTATCTTTCCCTTACAACCAAAAACGCACTTCTTTGGAAACTTCCTGTGCGAGTCCAATGCAGTGCAGCTGAAGAAAGTGTGTTGATGAGCTCTCTGGACTATGCCTGCGCAGGCGCGTGCTTCCGGGAGAAATGTCCATATAAGGAGTTCCATCCTCATAATTAAGACAAACGGTCGAAAAAAACGCTCCGAAACTTTTTTATGGCAGAAAATGTGCCATTCATATTTTTCAGGCCAAGGGCATTTGAACAATAACAAGCAATAGAAAGAGGTAAAGAAAGTTAGCGGGTGATGATAGTTGGAAACTGGAATTAGCATTTCTTGCCAGGACAAGATTGGATAAGTTCTTGTCCTCACAGGTAGTCGGCATTGAGTCACAGCCAGGAAGAAAACTGATTTAATTACATTCTAACCCCAAGACAAGCACAGACATTCCTGAGCGTTTGGAAGGGCAGCTCCTTCAACCTGCAGCCGGCAAGCTAATTATCCACACAATAGACACTGTGTCCAGGTAAATGACTTTAGATATTGAGAATTAGCTGAGGGAAAAATTGCAGGGAACGGGAGCGGGAAGGAAGTCATCCTTTTCTTCTGGTGCTGGATCAACCTTGTGTTGTGCGCTTTGGATTTTTTTTGCCCATCTGTTTTCCCGCTCAAATGAGCAACTGTCTCTGATCCATGAGCTACAGACTAATTAACTCATGCTAACACCGAAGCCACCTTATAGCTGCCTGTAAATATCCCTTTGAACATTATAAAAAACAGCAAAATTAGGAATCAAGTACCAGTTTTAATTATCATAAAATAAAGTAATGATGTATTTTAATAAGAGTTTTGGAAAATTACAGTTTACTGCAAAATAATTTGAAGACCATAAATTCTTGCAAATCAGTTGCCAGTGTCTTTAAACATTAGCACAAAATGTTATTTTAAATTATTATTGGAATGTTTTAGTTCTAAGGCATTAACTGGATGTTCCTTTAACGGGGAACATTCCAAAGTTTTGTTCTAATGTTTGCAAAATTATCAAATCTGGATTGTTTTGCATTTTCAGAGAACATTCAGTTCTAATAATATATACTTTTTGCATTCACGTGAGTCAGTTCTTTTTAATGAATCTGTTGAAAATATTTTTGAATTGGTGCTCGGAGTAGATTTCTACACAATTTGTAATGTCAAAGAAAATAGTTTAGTATAAAACAATTGCTAAGAGAATAACTCAAGAACCAGAATAATTCACTAGAGTCAGAGACAATCAATTCCTTACTGTTGATGCACAATTCTGGATCATTAATTTTTGAACCATCACGTTCCACCTCAAGATATAAGGAAAACACCAGCAGGCCAACAGCATCAGAGCTCTGATGCACTGCTCATTGCTCATTTTCAATTAAACCTCATTTATGAGGCAGCGCTTCTTTGTGGCTGTTTTTATTGGCCTACTTTATGACAGTAGCTGCACATCTGCTAACCTTCTTAAACTTCAGGAACTCTATTGACAACTTAAGCCCTGTGGAGATACACAAGCTTTAGTATTGAACTTAGTCAGTTTTTTAAGAAACCTTTGAGGTGAATCTGAGGATGTGCATGTACCTACCTCAGCATTTCTCTTGTGTAGACGATCTCTGCACTGAAAAAAATACAATCGGGTTGCAACTTAAGAGCAACTGAGACAAGAAACTTCAGTTACTGGCTTGAAAAGTGTATATTTTTTGTCACACCAAAAAGAACTGTTAAAACTATCATTGTTTTCAAACACACTCGCTTATTGGTCAGGAAACTGATAGTCGCGCTCCCAAGCTCACACTATGGGCTGTATGTTTTTCATCCCGTAAGATCGGACTTGGCCAGAGGCCATTCTAGTTTCAAAACAACTATGAAATTTCACTGCTTAATATTAAACCTTATTGTGCCTTACTGTATTGCTGTAAGGACTTTTAATTATGAACACACTGGTTTGTAGTGCAAAGATTACACTTATGCATCAGTTTAGGATGTAGGAGATGAACCTCAACAGATCATGCCCTTAAAATGACCTCTAGAATTCCTTCTAAAGAAGCTGACTCTTCCTAAAGAGAGTGCAAAAGCTATGAAGCATTGGATGTGGTTTATGTTACTGATTAACTCTCTCTCAGCGTCACCCGTGTGTTATCAGCGAGTGCGGGTCTGTCTTGCCCTCTCACACCCGACTCATGTTGACATTCCAGAGGACTGGACCTTGGGCAAACAGTCTCTGACAGATGGAGGCTAGGAGAACCAGTAGATTGAGATGGCAGTCAGCGCTCTGATGGGCCTCCTTGCGTATTTCAACAGCTCTGAGCTGAAGAATGAAGAAGGCAGATGCTCATGGCAGTCTCTCGTTTAGAGGATCATACAGGATGGCGGAGAGCAGTAAGGAGGTCTGAACGCTGCTGTCAGTGAAGGACATGACAGGTTTCAGTCACCATAGTTTTCATGATTTTTTGAGTTTTGCTTTCATCAGCTGTCTTAAACACAGAGAAAAGGACATCATTTTTTAGGGAACACTGGTTTCAACAGAAATAAAAGGGTAATAGTATCTCAGATGGAAATCAACCAGAGATTAAATATATGTTAAATGTGCTTCTCAGAAGTATTGCTGAAGAAAAACACCCCAGTACTCTCATCTGTTCTTTAATGTCCTTTGGTGAGTTTCCACAGCATTTTCATTTAATTCCTATGGAAGTAAATGCTTGCGCAGTGCATTATGGGACAGAAAGGAGCACAGAGAAAGTTTTAAAGGAGTAGTTCACCATTTACTCATCCTCAAGTAGTTCCAAACTTGTATAATGTTCTTTGTTCTGTTGAACACAAAAGAAGATATAAAAAAAAAAACGTTTGTAACCACACTGTTTTGGGTCACCATTGTCTTCTTTAGTATTTTTCCTACTATGGAAGTCAGTGGTGACCAAAACAGCCTGGTTACAAACGTTCTTCAAAGTATCTTCCTTTGTGTTTGGCAAAACAGAGAATTTATGCAAATTCAAACCTGTATGACCTCGACTTTATGCAAACATCAAAAGAAAAACCAATCACTGTAAAAATATGCAAGGTAAAATGCAGATTTGATGCTGTAGTAAAAAAGCACCGTTAAAAATCTCAAGAAGGTCTCAAACTGCTCAAATATGCATAAACAAAATACCAAAACATAGAGATAATGTCATAGATCTCATTTTTTTATGTAAAGACTAAATTATATTTAGCTAGTTGCATACTTAAGTATGTACAACTTTCTTTGCATACAATGGGTAGGGAAAGTATTAAGGCCCCCTTAAATTTTTCACTCTTTGTTCTATTGCAACCATTTCTTAAAATCATTAAAATCAAGTTCATTTCTTTTCCTCATTAATGTACACACAGCACCCCATATTGACAGAAAAACACAGAATTTTTTTTATTTTTTTGCAGATTAATTAAAGATAAACTAAAATATCACACAGTCCTAAGTATTCAATTATTGCTCAGTATTTAGTAGATCGACTACAGCCATGAATTTTTCACACCTGGATTAGGGAATCCTCTACCATTCCTCCTTGCAGATCCTCTCCAGTTCTGTCAGGTTGGATGGTAAACGTTGGTGGACAGCTGTTTTTAGGTCTCTCCAGAGATGCTCAATTGTGTTTAAGTCAGGGCTCTGGCTGGGCCATTCAAGAACAGTCAGGGAGTTGTTGTGAGGCCCCTCCTTCATTATTTTAGCTGTGTGCTTAGGGTCATTGTCTTGTTGGAAACCTTCAGCCCAGTCTGAGATCCTGAGCACTCTGGAGAAGGTCTTCGTCCAGGATATCCCAGTACTTGGCTGCATTCATCTTTCCCTCGATTGCAACCAGTCGTCCTGTCCCTGCAGCTGAAAAACACCCCCACAGAATGATGCTGCCACCACCATGCTTCA
>JAUMHQ010000070.1:20304698-20320963 GCA_032361165.1 Enteromius paludinosus
CGCTACCAACACGCTACTGAGAAATGTAGTTAAACTAGTAGGGTCACTACTTGTAGCGACGCTACTGCCCATCACTGTATATATGCTTCTTTGATGTGTCAAAGCCTTTAAGATTACATGCAGCTTTGATATGCATCACATAAAACCTCCATGCAAACTGGAGATTTATTTATTTTATTTGTTTTATCTATGCCTCCTCTCTTATCTGCTTTTAGCCGTTCATAGATCAGCCCCTGACATCTACAGTGTGTTTTCTATATCTATGTTTATGGAAAAACTTAGGATCAAAGCCAGAAACAGTAGCTTTTGGATTGTACAGTAGATGAATCAGCACGGATTGTACAGTACACTGAAGATGAGTCACTAAACATGTTTTAGCTCTCTGGAGTTCAGGAGATCGGCGTTAGTCATATCAAAATCGCAATATGACCTTGTGCGACTGCTAAATCAAAATCAAGCAATTAAAAAAAATGCAATCTATGTGTTTTGCTATACCGTATGAAAACAATAAGTACATTGTACTTATTTTTTACATTTAAAATGTAAAAGTTAAATTGAAATAAAATACAGCACATATAAAATGCCAAAGAACACTGTGATTCAATGACACAAAGAAATTCAGTGAAATGGCAATCAATCCGAGGTTTTGATTCAACCCCAATCTCCCAAAATAAATGCATCACTGCCAAGAGAGAGAAAGCAGGAGCCCGTCTGAAACTCAGCAAGGGTATAACAGGAAGGCATGACCACGGATGCAAATCGGAACAGTTATTCACACTCGCAGCGCTGCATGACTGCACCGCCCATCTGCTTAATGGAACCCTGCAACTCACAGCGAGTGGCTTAAATAAAAACATATTCCCATTTGCTCTGAAAACACACAAGAGAAAAGAAGGATAAAACAAGCCGGTCCAAAAGCACCGCGGCTTGCCAAGAAGGAACTGGACCATCACATCCAATTTCTTTTGTTCGACAGACATGCTAACCGGAAGGTTGCAAACGACTTGATATCAGACGTGTAAACAGACATCTTCCTTTCAGCGTGAAGGCATGATAATTGGTTTTCTACTATCTGTCCGCCTGTTTTCTTTCCTCACCACCCAACTTTTTCATCTCACCTCGTGGGAATTCTTTGGTAACGGTCAGTCTCTTTGACCTCAGCACCCTGACGGACAGCAGACTACATGTCTGTAAGCCCGACTCCTTTTATCTTTGTTAACGGTTCAGGTTTTCTTTGAGAAAACCAAGATGGCAAGGACCCTCATACGTTGGGGCAGTAGGGTCAGATGTCCTGGGAAACCCCAAAACAGGTGACCTCCAGTAAAAGACGGATTGACCGTTGAACCTTTATTGACATATTTTTTCAAAAGCTCTTGTCACTATCAACAAATAGCACAAAAATCTATCGGTAAACAGAAACACTGACACATCCCAGCAGGGCCAATTCCATCGAATTACACAGAGAAAGAAAAAACATGCAAACCAGACCTTTAGACTTTAAACAATCCCAGTGTTGTCTAATCCAGCGCACCTCATACGAAGGCAAAACATCGCACAAATAAAGGAAACTTTCTCGTGAGAGGGGGGAAAATTGGTGTTTTTGAGACTGCTGTTGAGGCCCCTTTGCACAGAAATATCAAAGAGTTCTGAGTGGTTCAGCTGGGCAGAAATCCAACCCACTGAGCCCGAAACCGCCCCGAGCACAATGCTAAACACCCCTCCATCCCAACCCTGACCCCCCCCCCCATACCCGCCTCAGCTCCGCTCGTACACGGCCAAAGGCCAGACCTCCAAAGCATCCACAGAAAAGTGTTGGTGCAGATCCAAACCAGAACCCATTAGCTGGAAGACCTCGCTCCACCCCTCTTTCCAACAACTCTCTTTAATATTAAGTTTTGCACAACTCAAAACAGATTCTGGTGGGTATGGCGCTCGTTTCAACAGTGGAAACGCAGTCAATATCTTTTCCTCACCTGTCACGGCTTCTCACGGTTAGCCATAACAAAAAAAAACATATATTGCTAAAGGAATGAGTCCTGAAACTGAAAATAAGTCGGGATTTTTGAAGAAATATGAAGAGTACAAAGACACAAAGAAGACCGAAAGAGAAGGTCTGGAATTCTGGGAATGTGTCTGTGCTGGAATTGCTTGATGACATAGTTAACATCAGGCTTGTCCTGTCACCAAAGTGTGGTGTCAGTGACAAATATTGCAAAAAACAACAAAAATAAAAAACTCAGTATTCCAACTGTGTTGCATCTGAATTCAACATCAGAAATACACGTGCATTTGACATGGTACTCTGTGGTCACAGGTGTTCGCTCCCGATACTCACGCATTTGCTCGCCGTCCACCCCGACATCGTCCGATCGCTCCGTGTCGTCCTCATCGTCACCGGATGAGATGGCATCTGCAGAGAGTACCGGGAATACTGTAACCGTGCTTTGTTTCTCCTGCCGTCACTAATCAGCTAGTTGTACTTCTTGACACATTAATATAGTAACAAGAGCACTGGACACAGCTCATCCAATAAGAAATACAGTTTAAGAGTACATTTTAATAGTATTACTTTTACTATTTGGAGTCTCTATTTTTGTATGCAAACCTGCTTTAGCACAGATGCCACAGTTTGTCATTCATTTGTTATAAATAATCATTGCTTGTGAGCAAATTGAAAGAAAAACAAAGTAGATAAAGAACTTTTTGGTTCATAATTAATGTATTTAAATTAATTTGACTGATTCAAATATTTATTGTAGTGCTGTCAAACGATTAAATCGCATCCGAAACGTTTTTGCTTACATAATATATGCACGTTCACTGTGTATTTTTATTATGTATATATAAATACACACACATGCATATATTTCAGAAAAACTTTTTTTATATATATATATATTAAATATATTGTTTTATCATATTAATAATATGAATATAAATATACACATGCACATGCATGTAAATATTTATACTGTATGTGTGTAAATTATATATATTATGTATATCTTATATAACATATAATATATATAACATAACATATTATATATATTATATAACATATTATTATTATTTCGGATGTGATTAATTATGATTAATTGTTTGACGGCACTCATTTATTGATAAATATATTCATATAATTCATTAAAATAAATAATAAACAAATTTTATATATATATATATATATATTTATTTATTTATTTATTTATTTATAAAAAAAAATCACAAAGATGAAAAATTCTGAAAATATTTGAATGTCATGTTAAATCAGACAAAATGTCTGTACATAACACAATACAGAAAAAAAGTAAGACGCAAGTTATCATCAGGCATTTCAACTGATACGATCTTAAAACTCAGTTTACAGAGCCAACGAATGTTTTTAAAAAACAACACAAAGAAAAATCTAACTAAGGACGTAAATCCAAATGCTGCATGCAAAGTCATTTTAAAGCCTACATCTTCCGGTTCTTTGCACTGCAAACTGTAAAGATCCAAAGAAACCATTTAATTTAGGCAGATACAGCGTGCGATGACTCATCTACGAATATCATACTGTAGTCTCATTCAGAAGATGGGGCCACCTGTGGTAGACAAGTGTCTCACCTGTAACGTTTACGATGAAGCAAAGCGTGTCGCCTGCTCGGGATCCCGCGGCACTGCACGTATACAGGCCCGAGTCCTTAGGGGTGGCGTCGCGGATGTGTAGCCACTCCTGATCTATGAGCGTGCGGTTGTCAGGGCCCAGCGAGGAGCCGTCTTTGGTCCAGACGATGGCGACCGCCTCGGGCAGCGGGCAGTTGAGCTTGAGCGGTTCACCCGGGTGCACCGAGCACAGGGTGGGCTTAGAGTTTTGGATTTTGGTTGGAGGCTCTGCAGAGCGAAGGGGAAAAGAGAGGAGGGAAGGAGGAAAGGGTGCACAGAGAAAGAGAAAGAGTGTAAGACGAAAAACACTGCACCAAAATAACATCCCTAGAGTGACTAGTGTAAAGTAGAGGCTTCAATTAAATGAACAGATCACCCAAAAGTCAAAAAATCCCAAATACAGACACCCCAGAGCGTCCCATTAGCTGTGAATGGTGTATACAGAGCGTTTCTGGAAGCATGCAGCTGTACCAGTGGGAAAAAAAAGTGTGGCCTTAGCAGTGCGCTGACATGAAAGAGGTGCCAGTGGAGAAATAGAGCTCAATATTTGTTCATTTCATAAACAGAGCCTTCGGATTTCCTTCCCCTGTCATTTCAACCTCGACCTCACGCATTAGAACTGAGCCCGTTATTGCCAGTTTATTCCATTATCTTTAATTATGCTCTACGATGACTAGCCGTATGCTCATAAGGAATGCCAACCGGCCTCAGAGTGAGGCATCTAAAACAGAAAAACAAAGGTTTGAATGCAGATTGAAATATAGTGGTGTGTGTATTAAGGGAGGAAAACAAAATCCAGCGTAAAATGCAGGAGTGCACAACAATGATGCTTTCCATACAGTGAGAGTACAAATACCTGCACATATTAAGTTAATTTTGCATGATATTATAATTACTAATATGTTATTAGAAATCAGTGCTGTCAAATGATCAATCAAACATGCATACACATGCATGTATAATGTAAACAAAAGCTTTTGTTTTGGATTCAATTAATCGTTTGACAGCACTATATTGAAAACACTGTTTAAATATGGATATACTTGCATAGACATTGTTTTCTTTTTTCAATGAAATTAACTTTTTTTGATAAATTATAAACCCGTATGAGCTAACTACTACTTACATGAAGCAAAACATACCAACTATATCCATTTCAGTTCACCTGAGATTGCATTGAGAGCAAAGCCAAGACGAACAGAAATCAAACCCCCCAATCGGGTCCGAATGAGAAGTAGAGAGAGAGGAATGCAAGCTATTCTATCCATTTAATTCACTTAATCTTATGGGTAGAATGATAAACAACGACGAACACTGCACTGCACTTGATGCTGATACTCAGTGACTTAAATGCGGTCGAAACCGCCTTCAGAAAAAAAGCCATCAACACTTGCTAAAACAGATGGAAACTGTACAATCTGTATGATACAGTCTGAGCAACAGCAGCACGGATATTACATTTCTGGGCAATTAACATAGCTGGATGATTAAACCCAGACCACAGAAATGCAGCCCAGACCGCAAACACGTTCAGCACAACCCCAGACTAATTGTTCAGTAATTTGGCCGGTACACTATGATCCACTTCTGTGACAACAAAAAGTGAATGCAAAATGCAAATGCGTGACGTTTAAGAACCACTAATAAACTTCCGGCACTGCAGAAGATTCTACAGCGCTGACAGTAACCTACCGCATCTAGGCGGAAACTGTGAATTAAGGCAGACTAAACAGCTTTCTGGGCATACAAAAAGACATAAACTTTGAAAGCGAGAGGTATGGAGAAACATGGTCAGACTTGTCAGAAATAATCAGCGCAGAGACACTCCCAACCTTTCTCATAGTAACACACCTATCTTTCTGCACATTCTTGTCCTTTTGTGAACACGTATGGTAGAGTGAACTGCACACCACAGGAAGGGAAAGTCATATGACTTGCGTTCAGTCCTTGAGGGGTTTGGAGTGTGCTTAAAGGTCTAAACTCTCTCCCCAGGCACGTTGCCCTACACACGTTTAGTTCCCGTATTGTTCCTTTTTTTTGCTACTCCGGAAACAATTACCTTTTCCTTTATGCCTTTCCCGCCGGTGCGGCCTTAGAACGAACTCTGCTGTTGATTGATGGGACCGGTATTCATTGCCTTTCTCTTCCGGAGGCCTCTGTTTGTCCAACTGTTATTTAACTGTAATTGGTTGCGTATTTCCCTCTATTGTACGATTAAAGACAAACTGAAAAAAAAAAACGGAGGCCTGCTCCCACTCAAGTCCTGTTAGAAAGCCAACACATGTGGATCAGCTTCTTTTTTTTGACATACACACTATAGCATGATCAGTGGACGATCGAGTCTCGCTAAACCTTAAGTATATAAATAGCAAACCGATAAAATGCTAAGCGGAACTGAAGTAAGCAGTGCAAAAGATCAAGCTGTGCATGCTGAAAGCAGAAAGAGCCATGCAAAAAAAGCAGATAATAGGAGACAGAAGAGCTCTCCAACTCCAATGTACGCATTTGGAAGACAAGAGAAGCTTCAAGCTCATTTCGTTTTATTTTAAATGTTAACATCTACCGTCATGTCGCAGTGCAACGAAGAAAAGACTGATCTTTAAAAGATCACCTTCATGATTCAAAGCTTTTCTCATGGCACTATGATAAAGTTTAAGGAACTTGATGCAAGCTCAACCCCTTTCATTCTCTTTACTCTTCAGGTCCAGTACATCTGTTCTTTACCATCAACACCACCTCCTGCTCCTCTGATTTGCTCTTTGACCTTTCTCCCCTCACCCTGCCCACCGGCCCCCTGCCGTCCACAAGACACCGACCCTCCACAAATCCTCAACCTGTTGACATCCTGCAAATTCCAGATTTTTCTTCTCGGGAAAGGTCAGAGCGGCATAAACGTGGTCTTTTTCTCATGTGCTTAAAGTGGAATAATACATGAAACACATGCAGGGAAAAAACCCTCAAACTCCATTTCTCGAGGTGTGACTGTATTTGTTATCCTGTGTTTTGATGGGAAGGCTATTGAAAAGCGCGCTGTGAGTGGCGGTTATTATCAGGAGTGACGGATACGGACTGTCTCGCACTTCCCATCCGCTCCACCAAGTCTCATTTACGCCTCTGCTAGAACAGATGATTAGGCTCTCGACCAAACTGTGACAGGATCCAGTCTGTCCAATTCTCACACTATTATCCTTCTGTCTCCGCCCGCTTGGAATCGAGACCGCTGTGCGCTTCACTGAGTGCTCAGGGTCAGGCGGATGAGATGCGTCTGCGACGAGACAATGATGAAATGGCTCTCTGATAACAGACATATACACCCTATCTCCACTTGTCCAGGATTTCCCAACCAGGGAGTTGCAAACACCTAAGTGTTCATAGAGATACTAGTATATTTCTCAATTCCAAATGTAGTTTAATAAAACTATAATGCATCTAAATTATAAAAAAAACACATGTTATAGTGGATGCCAAATGTAATTGAATAAAAATGCATAATCTGAAAGCATAATTTTTTTTTTAATTATTCTTTTGGCTTAAGTGTTAATTGCAAAAAAATTAAACCATGAAACATTATTAAAAATCACTTTAAAGACCTCTAAAAACAGCAAAGGTCTTTACTGATGCTGAATGTAATTCAATAAAAATGCTAAATTGCTCTTTTTATTTAATTCAAATTTAAAACACTACTTGAAATCACAGAATATGATTACATTTGTTAAAAAGAAAGGCATTGTTATGAACTACTTTTTGCTCATGCAAAAATTAACATGGATGCCGAATGTAACTTTACACAAATGCAAAAACATTGTTTTGTTTTTTAAATGTAATAAACATAATAAACGTAATGATAAACCTAGCAATGCTTACTTTAGCAAGCATGGATAATTAGATCACAGGGGTTCAGCAGACAACCCAGCCGCCCCACACAAGTTAACTCTACACACACAAGCTGTGCATTCACCCTGTTCTCCTGTCACGTTCCCCTCCTTCCTTATTTTCTCACCCTTCCCTTTTTCTACTCCAGTTAAATCCCAACACTCTTCCGTAGCCGCTCCTTTTCTTTCCTAATCACAATCGCCTTTCAAATTGTAATTCTGCAAGCTTTATTGTCATGACAATGGCATGCCCAGCCAAAAGCGCAGGCCTCTCAGGGGCGCCCACGGCAACACAAGCATCCGGGCAAATCTCATTGGCCAGCTTTCCCTCCAAAACCTCTGGAGTCACATATAAACACGGGAACTTACTAGGGGATTTCAGCAAATTGCCAATTTTAAATGTAGCACGTAACATGCTCTGTGCCATTTGCGCTACAGGCATGATTTGTGCATCAAATCACGCGGCTTCTCGGTTTCTGAGTGATTTAAATGAATAAACTGGGAAAATAAATAAATAAATAAAATCACACTGACTTAAAAGTTACCTTTTATGTCTTCAAACCACATAGCAAGCACTTGAAATACATGTACTAATGTACTAATATACATGTACTATATATATATACACATGTATACATAGAATTTAAACAATTACCAATCAAATCCATTTGTGTTTCCTAATGTACAGCATACACAGCACACATGCAAACACTGCAAAGTTTACACCAGCCAACTGCAATATAAACATTTTCTGGAGGAAAAATAAAACCTTTAGTTTGTTTAGTGGGAGAGTGAGGTTTTATTCACCCGAGAAAACACAATAAACAAAGGGTGTGAGCTGACACTTTTATTACAGAGACTTACTATCTTGATTTAGGAAGTTTGGTATAAACAGAGAATGATTGGCCCAGGAAACCCCCTACTGTATGCAAGTGGTCCCTTTAAGGCTTGCTTTTTGAGAGGCTGAGCATCTCTTAATAGTTCTGCCGTTTCGGCTTCGGGTATTGTCACTGTCGTGAACAGAAACGTCTGGGTTGTGAGAAGAAAACCCTCAGGGTTGAAAAGGCAGAGAGCAAAGAATTGGGGACGATTCCGATTCCGGAAAAAAAAAAGAGTGATGGCAGGAAAGACGGCGAGAGAGTTGCTTGGATCTCAAGCCAATGTTTTAAACATCATCAAAGCTCTGTTCGGACTGTGTCTAATTCTGTCCAAACCAACAGGGCACACACGCACGCTAAAACACCAGCAGAATCACTCCAATGGCAATAAATAAATCCCACAATCCAAATAATAATGATCCGAACAAGCTTGTGCGATTCCACATTTTCCAGCACTGGGTCAGCCTGGCCATACCTCTCGTTCCAACCACAAACCTTACGGGGCGGCAGGGAATGAGAAAATAAAGGGCGAAGATCTTCAACTCTATTGTGCTCTAAGCCCTGTCAGATTACATTTGATCCAAGTTTGCTTTCCCACACTTTCACAATGTGTTGTTTTCCAACCTCAGAGAAGATTTCGACCGCTCTCCCAGCCTTTATCACGTCTACAGAGAAGCCTGTTCCAAATAAAACTCATTTAAGGTAATGGAATATTTCTATCATATAACTCTCACAGAAAAACCAGCCCAGGAATCCTAAACTGATATGCTATCTTAAACAACTGCCCCTCCCAGAAACGCAACTGAACCCTTGGTGGGCTTCACATGCATCAGGTGGGGGCTGTTGTAGTGTCCCTCCAGGGGTAGGCGTTAAATGGCAGGCTTTTTTGTTGATCTGATACATATAGTGTTCTTTAGCACAAAAAGTAAACATGTTCGAGTCAGAAACTGGTGCGGTTAGCGCTCTCCACCTTTCACCAAAAGCTCCCAGCCTATAAGCATCACATGACACCACTTCAGCCACTTAATCCTCCGTCACATGACCTCTCGTAATCTTCCATCATATGATAGGAGAGAAAAGTGCAAATCGTCTTACAAAGTTCCACAACATACACCACTTAGCATTAGAAGATGAAAAGTTAAGCATCTGACTTTAGAAAAAAAAGATAACCAGTAGAACAATGCAACGCGATATTGCGCAATAGAGCGCCTTTTGTATTTGAGACGTTAAGCGAGGCTGCACTCTTAAAGAAACAAGTGTAAGCAAGATATTTTAAAACGTTTCCGAGCTGCTCTATCCCATGCAAAGGAAGACTCCAAGTCTACTCCAACTTAAACGCAATCTTTATCAAAAGACTAAAAAAATACTGTGAACATTTTAATCTTCTTGGTTGAAAAAAAGCCTCTTCAAAACATCTTGCTTTGAATTCCAAGTAAAAAAAGAAAAGTCAAGCGTGTTTTGAACAACGTGAGATTGAGCAACGTCAGAATTTTATTTCAGGGTGAACTTTCCCTTTAACCCTACTATTCACCTCCTTTAGCCCTGAGGTCAAAGGGCATCTGGAAAGTGTTGGTTGGGGGTGGGGTGGCCGCTTCCAGTGATTGTGTTTGACAACCCTTTAATTAACATAGTGATTAAGGCCAGAGGAACAAAAGCAGACTTATCCAACGTAACAGTTCTCATTACCTGCTACCCCCCAAACGAAATGGAGAAATCACATCAATTATCACGAGTACTAATGGTAGAATGTGGCGAAACTGGGCCAGGACACGCCACTGGGAATTTACCACTTCAGAAAGTGCCAAAGAAGCAAATCAAATGAGTGTTTTTACTTAGAGTTAGGAATGAAGACGATGACAAACCACATCCCGTTAAAAGGAAGTCAGGAAACCTCCAAAAAGAGCGGATAATCTCTTGTTTCATTTTAGTTGAAATCTGAAAGCATATAAGGTTTATTTTCTTCCCAAACAAACTAATACGGGTTGGTTTGCATCTGCATGCCAAGCTAGCAGGTATGTGTGTGGTCCTCAACTCTGAACAACATTAAACTCAGACAGATGGAGAGAGAAAGAAAATATGGGGGGAGAAAGGAAAAGAGACGTTACGAGTGGAACCACAAAAATCCTAAAAGCGACTCTTTTGAAACGAGCTGCGGTGAGTATGTAGCATACAAAAAATAATTCCATACATTATAAAACCTCAGGGTTTGCAGTTCAAAGACGTCAGATATATGCTCAAACTGCTTTCTCCGCATAATTATCGGCGTTTCAAAGACGTGCTCCATGCAGAAGAAGTACTTCCCAGGGTTTGCATACAGCGACTCATAAAACCTCCAAACCACACATCGTTGCAAAGCAGCACCTCCTCTCTCAACTTTCCCGGCCGTCTTGAAGGGCTGAACACAACCGTTTATGAAACGTTTAATCCCATAAATCGGCGCTATACCCAATAATGTATGAAGCCATGAGGAATCCTACCTACACCGCGAGCAATTCCATGTGGCGATGTGTCGTTTCACCCAAATTCCTAACTTTCCCCAAGACTTCCCCCAAAAAAAACTCAATATTTTTACACATAGGTGCAGCTGCGTAGGAGAAGAGGGTTGTTTTTATAGTGTTTTAAGCCTCTGTTTTCTCGTCACCACTTAAGTATCGAGAATTCCAAACAAGACCCTGATGTTTAAACTAGTTATTCCATCGCTCTTATTCCTTACCTTCAGTCTCCACCTTTTCAGCAATCTTCGTTGACGGCCTTGCCACGGACGCCGTTGCCAGGGTCAAAAGCAGGAGCGCACCCAGAAGCCACCTTCGGGCGGACATCCCGTCAACAGTGGGCGTGTCTCCCCATCCCCCCCTCCTCGGCCTCCCCCTGGACACGGATCCCATCTGAGGGGCTCCACCCAACCATGAACTGCAGGCTGTACGGTCGGTCACTCACTGGAATTGCCACCAATCACCTGGGCTGAGGAGGGCAGCAGAGAGGACAGTGATGGGGCAGGGGAACCCCAAAATAAAAACAAGAAGAGAAAGAATTAGAAAATAAGTATTTATTGCTATAAAACACTAACACTGGCTAACAACACTTCCTAGCATGGGCCCTGCAGATCTAGTGTGAATATTTCAAATCGGTTGAAGCGCAACTATCTTGCAGAGAGAGTGGGTGGGCCTAGTTATGAAAGAGACAGATAGAAACTAAAGGCCCACGTGTCAAAATGCTGTTAAACGAGCCTTGCCACAGACATACCAAAGCTCTGATCCTTTAGACCTACCTACTAGACACCTACACACTAACCCAACAAATCACCTTCATCAGCCACTGCTTCAAGAGCTACCTGCAAATGTGTCTAAAAGAACACTTTTCCAGTTTGTTAAAGAGTGATTTGTTCTATCGGGACTGTAATTCATCTAGCTAACAATGTGCAGATGTTCCAATGCCTTCGTTTAGATACATTAGGTAGAAAATCGTTCAAATATCAATTTATCTAACGAGCATATCGCTTCTATCTATCTACCTATTCTATCTATCACAAGACATGCATGTCATCATGGTAAAAAAAAACTTTATTCGCAGTTTAGAATTCATTTGAACAAACGTGATTTCAAACGTTCAAAACAAGACCCTGAAACTTAATTGAACACGCGGGAGTGAGCAGCGGGGGCGCGCACGTCACTCTCTGCAAATCTGGCGCGTAAATGCGGTATTGATCTGTTCTGTGATCGCGCGTGTGCATTTATAGCACGCTTTAATGCTTGTGAGATGATTGACAGCTGATGGGGTTCCTCTGCAGTATTTTTTTTTTTTTACCTTGAGAGATGAGCAATGCAGCATTTTGATGCTGCAACACGAGCTCCGACGCGAGCACTGTCGTTTATTCTCATTTCTAATCGTGCTCCGTTCAGTTAACTTCATAGATTTGACAACTAATGCGCTTAGAGATCGAAAGACGCATTTTTGCTCACGCGAGCAAACAGCAGTCAGTGCTTCCCGGGTTTGCAGCACGAGCGTGATTTTGAAAAAGATTTCCCAAGGCAATACATGACGTCACCTTCAGAGAACTTTTCTCGCGAAAGCGTTGTTTTATAGACCGCAGTCCGTGGCACATATACCGCAATCTGAAGGAGTTAATCAGCGAACTATTCATATTCAAATCAGAATAAACAGAAAGGATTTAAAGCCGATGCAAAGAAAAACACTGACGTTCCCCTGGAGTCAGCTGTGCTGTGTTTCTGATTACATTTCAATTGTTACTTGAGCTTAATGGACGTTCTTTATCGAGGCCCATTATAAAAAAAAACAACTAATGAGTTTATCATGATTTTATTACTGAAGACTAACCAGATCACTTTGTGAATGGACAGATTTTAGCATTAGGTCAACACTAATTAGTATCTAAATTGTGATTAGAGTTAATTATTATTGGTTGATTTTCTTTTTGCAAACGGCGTTCTGGTTTTGCTCTGAGAGTTTAACAGGCTATTGACTAAGGAAATCCAAAATCCAATTATTAATAATGGCACAGTAAACCTTCCAAAGCAAACTCGTGTCAGCCCGTTTCATTTTTTATGAGATCTAATTGTGTCCACAGATTTTAGGGCCGGACGCTTGAGGATATTTTGACACTACTATGATTAAACGACTCTTCAAAAAAAAGAAAGAAAGAATAGCAAACAACAGGTAGGCCAGACTGTTCCAGAAAATCACACAAAAATGATTGCTTTTTTAATCTAAATTCACATTTGCATTGGAATAGATTGAAGCGTTCTGAATGATCGCCCTAGAATGCATTAAAATCATACTTTTGAAAATCACGACGCTTGAGGAGGAACAGCAAATATAAGCGGTGATTTAACCATTTTCACTTATTTTTGACTTCGTGCAATACTTCGCAAAAACAAAACAAAAAATCATATTACAGATTTTTATGAACGTTTACTTTTATTATTTTTCATATTACGCATTACATCAGCGTTGGCTCGTGCACTTTCATGTAAGACGTCAGTTTTAAATGACTATTTTTTTTTTCATTCAGTGATAGTAGCCTATCTGATCTTTCATAATAAGCATACATTAATAATTGCATACTTAGCAAGCCGTATTTTAACTTAAAAAATAAAAAGCAAGCGAGAAAGTCCACGTAGCTACATTTAGATCAACTAAGTGAAAACATTTTGCTAAACAACCTTCACAAAGTGTCTGACAAATCCTTATAAAGGCTGATCATAAAAGATAGAAGTGTGACATTTTCAATCAACGCGTAACTTTAGATACAGCCTAGAATACCTAAATGTGTGCGCATTTAATGTAATGCATTACCGTTTGCGTATTTTACAAGTTTGAGGTAAAGAAAAGCCGCAACACATGACAAAAAGTTGCATTTCCACGAACCCTCCGCTTAAAACACAAACACTAAGTAACTTACAAAGAAGGAGCTGATAGTGAAGTTCAGGATCCGCATATAAACGGAGAGCTCATGGGCCGAATCCAGGCAGGAATGCGAGCAAAACTATTCCCTATTCCCAAATCCAACAGGGCATCAACGACAGGATCGCATGCCAATTGCGACCCACCGATAGTATCCGTGCGTGTTTGTGTAAATCCTTCCAGGAGAGGGAAAAAAATGACGCGTCCTAGAAACTTTTTTTTCGTCCGTAAACCAAGTAGCTGTTGCTTCACCAGACGGCTCGTGCAAACGCGCATCAGCCTTCAGCTAGACGAGATGCAACACTGCAACAAACACCGAGTAAAACATCCATCCCAAAATACACATCCAGTGACATGAGCGCAGTCTCTGAGGATACTGGCTGTTCTCAGACGCTTTGTCAGGTTTACACAGATTTTTTCTCTCTCCTTCCAACCCCCTGAAGAAATGTCACTCCCCCCTGAAACCCGAGACGTTTCCTGGCTGATAGTTTTTTGGACTCGGTCTTTCTCCTCCAATCACAGACCTCGGAGCTGGAGCTCCCTCCGAGAACCAGTTCTGCGCAATCCTGCAAAGTTTGCCCGGAACTGGGGGTCTCCCTCCTCCCCTGCCCAGCGCTGCAGAGTGCCATTCATTCACTGCAACAGCGCCACCTAGTGGTGGATCTGTCGAATTATTAACCCTTTGGCGGCCTCGGAGACCCCTGGGCCTTTTAAATTGCATGCATACTTGGGTCGTGACACTTTTCATTTCATGGATTGGACATTTTAAAACATTCTGTCTGACGAAGACTTGCATTTTAAAGATTCATTCAAATCAGATCATATTTTGTCTTGCTTTAAGGAGGGTTATGGCGATAATCTAGAATATTTGTTAAATGCAATTTTTCATGGATTTGTAGGAAAGAGGAGAAAACTGTCCATTTTCTTTCTAATACAAAACTATCAATCAATTACTTTATAGCTATTTTTGATTTGATTTTATTGGATCCTGATGGAAATGCCCACTGCACACTGTCTTTCATACGCAAAAGAGCTGCATACAGTTTAGTAAAAGGTCTTGAAAGACACGAGGTTGACAGATTTGTAATTTCCTTCTGTGTAAGCAGCACCACATATCATCACTAACGCTGCATACGGAGCCTGTCGTTTTCCCAGCATTACTAGCCGTGCCTGATAGACTCCCTCACGCAGCTCCCCCGTGGAGCCCTCTCTGTCCCGGCGCTCACACAGGGAGCCTCCCTAATCAATGACCCCTAAATGTCAGAGACTGAGGGGCCCCCCTGCCGCGCTCCACACTCCCCTTCCAAACTGTCTTCTCCGTTGGACAGGCCCTTTCACCGATCTGAAGGAGAAAGCTAAAGAGTCGCGGAGGAGAGCGGGATTAGGAGAGGAGGAGGGAACTGTGGCGAATATGCCTTTCCCTCTTGTTTTTCCTCTCTCCTCTCCACCAGGCTGCCCGAGCCTCCTGCTTTTTTTTCTCCCCCCTTTCCTCATAAAAGAAACGTTCCCATTCACTCAGAACGAGCCAGCTAATAAGGCTGTTAAAGAAAGCGGTGAATGGGGCCTTCGATCGAGGCTTTTCTTTCTTTAGCCTCACTCATACACAGTGAAGCCATCACACACTCCCATAAAAGGTGACAGTTTGGATCGCAATGAGATGGAAGCGGGAAAAGGAGGGGACAGGCCACAGGTTTAGGGGTGTGAAATAAAAGATGGACTATACAGTCTTTCATGCGCTTCCCCATCGCCTGTCCCGGCCAGATTTACATTGTTTTTATGGCTGTCTTACAGGCCTGCCACATTTAGCAAACACAATAGGACAGCTAGTGAGAGTCAGAGAGAAAAGGACAAAATTGAAAGAGGTGGGTCACGTCGCACCGTTCTTCACTTTTCCTCCAGCTGATGTTAGGCTCTAACTAATGGTATAAATCACAAACTATTTCTGATGAATTGAAACCTTAATACTTGTTCTAACTCATCTCCAAAAAGAGAACGTAAGAACATGGCTGCATCCCAGAATTAAATACTAGTTTACTGCATATTAATGCAACATGATGTGACACATTAGCACAACGTGCTGCATTTTAGAGGAATAGTGCTAACCAAACATTCGATGTGTGTCAAATCAAATAATATTTTAAATAGTATGCTTTACAAGCAACACATGCTTTTTCAGCTAAAAGGCTATGGCCACAACTCTTGAACCAGAGTTGTTATAATTAACTGAAAGCGAAATCGAAGGCGTAAAAAATTTCAGCTTTTCCTGAAACATTTAACTTGTAATAAAACTGAAATTAAATTGTAAAAAACAATAATCATATAAATAATAATAATACAGTTATATATATATATATACAGGTCCTTTTAAAACAATTAGCATATTGTGATAAAGTTCATTATTTTCTGTAATGTACTGATAAACATAAGACTTTCATATATTTTAGATTCATTA
>JAUMHQ010000070.1:20321063-20333678 GCA_032361165.1 Enteromius paludinosus
AAGTCTAATGTTTATCAGTACATTACAGAAAATAATGAACTTTATCACAATATGCAAATTTTTGAAAAGGACCTGTATATATATATACATGAAAAAGAAAAACAAACAAAAACACAAAATTGCAAAAACTTTAAAAATGGAAAATACAAAAATGTAACTAATTAATTTTGACATCAGTTTCAACAGTTAAGGGGATAGTTCACCCAAAAATCTAAATTCTATAATTCATTACTTACTATCATATGGAAGCCTGTTTCTGCCACTGAATAAAAAATAAAAAAGTTTATTGCGAATTGAAAAAAAAATTGAGAATCAGAATTGTGAGATATTGTAAGAATTGTGACATTATATCTCAGAACTCAGACTTCATAACTCACAATTTTGTGACATAAAGTTGCAATCCGGACCTTTTTCTTTGAGTTGTAAGATATATACTCGTAATTGCAAGTTATTAAGTCCAATTCTGAGAGGAAAAAAGACTGATGTGTTCTCAGACTTTATATTTCACAATTGTGAGGTTATATCTCAACATTTTAAGAAAAAAATTTTGAATTGTCGCAATAACCTTTTTTCAAAATGTTTTATTCAGTGGCGTAAACGTGCTTCCGTCAAGACCTCTGTTCCTCTTCAGAATTTTTGATGAAATCCGAGAGCTCTCTGCCCCTTCATAGACAGCAAGGAAGGACTGTCCCCAAAGAGAAGAAATTGTTGAATAGTCCTCATTTTAGTTTTCTTTGAGCACAAAAAATATTCCCGTAGCTTCGTAAATTGTGGTTGAACCCCTGATGTCATGTGGACTGTTTTAACAATGTCGTTACAATTCTAGACCTTGACTGTGGTAGGACCCTTACTGTCAGAAAGCACTCGGATTTCATCAAAAATATAAAGGTCTTACTGGTTTGGAACAACATAAGGCTGAGTAATTAATGACAGAACATTCATTTTTGGGTAAACCATTTCAGAAATGATTGAATTAGGAGAGATATTACTTTAAAAGTACTTCAAGTCATAATATTTGTACTAATAAAAAAGGGCATTGCAACTAATATCTCACACTTCAAACTTTCATTCAAATTTTCTGAACTGCAAATTCAACATTTACAACAATTTGTGAGATAAAATGTTGCAACTGGCATTTTTCTTTTTTATTCTTATGTGGAAACAGGCTTTCAAACAATCCTGAACACATTTTGGTGTGAATTATTCGACTGAAAGCAACTATTTACAAAGGACTGATTCTGTTCCAAGACTACAGTACAAGTATGCAACTTAGACAGTAGTTCAGCACAGAGCAGAATAAATAAGAAAAACACCCAGTCACAAACACTGGTCATTTATTTAGTCATTAGAGTAATGAGAACACAGCTAATGAGAACAGCCTCCTAACAGACACTTAACGTTCATTACAGCTCAGTCCTGCTGTTATGCTAATGTTGAGTGATTTCAGCGAGGCCGTCGACACTATGCTGTTATTTTACCTCCAAAGAGAGTCACGTGACCAGCCTGCTGTGTGCTGCCCTTCTGTCTACTGACAGCAAGTTATGATTTATGCCAGACAATTGTTTGGTCAGCTTTTGGTTCCAAAACAATCCTACCAAAATGCAGAGTTTGTTTAACTCGGAGAGGAGACGAAAAGAAAAACTCTTCACGCAGAGAGCAAACACTCACTCCCCGCATCAATATGAGGGCAAGAATTCGTAGAAAAACATGATGTCACGTATCGTCTCTCTGGCAACCTGCATGAGAATAAATATTCATTATGAACATTAAGAAAACACTTTAAACAGCATTTGACTTCAGGTGTGCCAAATACATAAACTCCTAAATTATAGAGAACAAAATAATTGTAGGATAATGTCTGCGTAGGTGTTCTTTGCCATGTATTAACATGTTTTGTGTGATAATCCACTTGTAATGGCACATACGGAAGTCAGCCATGCACAAGTACTATAGTTAGTTCTGATCCTAGTACAGAAGACCTCAAGAACAGAAAAGCTTTTTAAACTAAATAAAGGTGATTAATCACGCAAAACACTGCCATGATGCTATCTGCTTTGTGGCTGATTACTGGCCCACAAGCAGATATTATGACTTGGTAATTAACAAGTAATGTTTGGAAGTACGCCAGAAAAATATTGTTGTACAGGTTGTAAAAACAAATAAAAATAATTCACAATAAATACAATAAAATAAACAAACATGTATTATTTAAATAAATGTAATATATATATAGGGATAAAATAAAATCCAATCCAAGCATGTGTAAAAAAAAAAATAAAACTAAAATATTCACGAACAAATAATTTTGAGAGCTTTTGCAAAAACAGCTGAATACCACCAAACACGATTATGGCAGATTTTAAAAACATAAAATTATTATCTTTACAAAATAAATGTTTTTTGTTTTTTTTAAATAAAACATTAATCTAAAACAAATTATTTAATCAAATTAATTAATAAATAAATTAAATTCTTTATCAAATAAAATTAAATAATCTCTAACAAATAATTTTGGCAGCATTTGCAATGTTTGGAAAACACTGACTACCACCAAACATGATTACTGCAGATTTTAAAAACATAAAAGTATTATGTATTCGGAAATCTTACCAAACTCTCTTTTCTGAAATTCTTATAAAATATTATTTATATATATTTGTGGTTGTGGTATAGATATTTAGGAATAAAATCAAATCAGGGCATTTGCAATGTGTGAAAATAAATATTAAAAATTATTTTGAGAGCATCTGCAATGTTTGGAAACAACTAAATACCAAACATGATTACGGCAGATTTTAAACAAACATAAAATTATTATCTTTATGGATGTGTTTGGAAATCTTACTGAACTTTCTTTTCTTAACAGCCATGATGTTATTTTCTGTGGCTGCTCACTGGCCTGCAAATGCTCCTGCCTCAATCCTTTAATGTCTTGATAGTGCCATTAGCTGAATGACTTGGGATCAAACTTACAAGAAAAACTGTATTTTTTAAAATGGTCGTGGTTCACCAGTGTCACTTACTGTAAGTAAGAGGTGGAAAAGTGTGTGAATATGATTTCTGGTCTTTCAAATAGCACTCTTTTATATGTACATGAATGACAAAGCCACTTAAGGAGCTCCTGACTGTGAGACTGGCACTTTTGGACAGCAAGCGTTAGCAGTAAATGACCCTGTGGTACAGCTTTAGTGATGCCATTAGTGGTTGTGGTGATGATCTCAAACTGCGGTCCATCAAGCGTTATATGCCGCTTTCTTGTGGATACAGTAGGTTGAACAAAACCCCGTTCAGTGTTTAACTACAAGTTAGGGACCAAAAAACACAGTCATTTAAGAAGTACAATAAATCAGAGTACAAAGTTTAAATAAGCTACAAATTACAAATTACTGCCGACTCGACATGCCCCCCTGTTTGCATGATCAAGAGTGAACTTAATATTGAGAACGAACGCACTTGCAGCCCTTCTGTGCAGGGAGAAGAACACAATAAAACGATATATGCCTATATAAATACATATATATATAGGCATATTTTCTGTTTTTAGTTGTATCAAAAATCAGTGCAAAATATGTAAAATTCTTCTAGTTTTTCTTAAATCTATGTAGATTGATTAGAGCAGAACTCGCTGCAGAAGTCTAGCAGAAGTCTAGTGACAGGCATGCAAAATATTCCAGGCACTCCAGAGAGCAGCAGCTCAGACATCTGAAGAATCTGGACACTTCAACACACACACACACACAGTTCTAGGGCTGGATCTGCAGACTGCAGGAAAGAGACACACTCGGTGGAAGGACGAGGGACTGTTAATGCACGGAGATGACAGGAGAGGCCAGAGGTTAAGAACCTTCATCTCTACAAATCACCAAAGACTGACATTTATGAGGCATTTAAGACAAAGACTTAATTAAAGAGACTCATTATCATGCTATTCTAAAGACACGTCATATTTCATGTGCACTGTACGACGGTTTTATGATTGTAGGTGTAAGTTACCGCAAAAAGATTTCTTTAATCTGTGATGAAAACCTAAAAATGATTCTGCTCATTTATAACACTCAAAACATGACCCGGCTTCAAACAGTCTCTTAAGGGGGTCATCCGGTGCCACATGCACTTTTACAAGCTGTTTGGACTGAAATGTGTGTTGGGAGTGTGTGTACACAACCACCCTAACATTATAAAGATCCACCTACAGTAGTAGTTTTCTTTAAATTAAAACAAAAAAAGTTGCCCCTTCTGAAATCAAGCCATTCTCAAATACATGCTGGTCTGGCGTCGCTCAGACAGAGGCCACACCCACAATAGTTGATTGACAGCAGCGTGTCACACAGACCCCCGACATCTGAGTGACTGAAGACGCGGAAGATTGCAGTTTTTCAAGTTAAAATAGAGACTAGGCCTTTCAAATACATTTTTGAAGACAGATTAGTGCCCCCTGGTCAAAGCAATCGTGAAAAACGTGTAATTGCATGGTGTAACCTATAAATAGATTTATAGGAATCTATAGAGGCTCCCAAATTGAACTCCCTAATTGTTTGTAGTGATAATTACTTACTCACTTTTAGTAGTAGTAGTAGAGTATATTAAGACATTCTTAAAGAGTACTTTTTGTAAACTTTTAAGTTTTTTTTATATAAATATTGATTTGAAATAAGTTTTTTGCATTATGATCACAGTCAAACCTGAACATTGCGTTAGAAAGAGAAGGAAAGTACGCATTTTGATAACCATTTTTTTGATTTAGAATGTAATTTTAAAATGCAGTTCATTCAAACATAATGATTTATGCAAACAATTTGCCCTGAACGTCTATTTCTGTACAATGTCAGTGATAGTGTTTAGTAATTTAGTAACGCAGGTAGACGCTTGTGTGTGTACATGTTTATGTGGTTTTATGAGGACACAAATTTGTATAATGATATGGGTATGACATAGGTATTACAATATGAAGGTGATTTAATTCAAAAGGCTTATAAAACATCCTATATGGTGTTTTTTTTTTTTTTGAAAATCTAAAACTGCAAACAGGCTACTAACAGCTACCGAAGCATTGTTGCAGAGGTCACAGATCACTACGCAATGTCTCTTGCGAACTGGATTTTTGCATGTCTTACAAAAGAGTGTGGTTTTAACATCCCCTGTGGAGGGACCAGCTTCTCCATCATCTGTTTCCTGCAGTTTTCTCATGAGATGCAGAGAGGCTGGTGTGCGTGGAATGCCCTGCCTGGTTTTAATGAAGGGGGACACGAAGCGGTTTCCCCTAGCTCATCCAGAAAAATTCTCCTCTTGAAGCAGCACCGCTGTTTACAGGTGGGATTAATATCCCTCCACAGCACAAACGCATTATAGGCAGATACATCGACCGTGCTGTAGAACAGCCCAATGGGCCAGCGAGGCGTCTTCCTCCCACATCTATATGTTGCAACAATCTAGAATACTACACACACATTTAGTATTTCTGCAGTCATCCAATGACAGTTCAATTCACTTTATATGCTATTTAGAACAGTAACAATCCCAATAATAATAACAATAACCACAATAATAATAAGAAATAATACAAAGTGTCCACGCTACTTTTGGTCTTGTTGTAAGACCTGTCTTCTCGTTCGCTGATTGATGCCGTTTTGTGCATGGTGCTCATGAGGAGCACATTTGTATTTTTGGGGGGGCAGTATGACACAATGGCATGTGTCTGTGTGAAGATAGCCCTGCCTCTTGGGTTTACCACTGCTCCTGGAAGCTCCAGTTTGTTCCAAGCATTCTTATTTTTTGGGGGGAGGAGCTCTGTGCCAAGAGCATAAGATGTAAAAAAGAAAATTGTCACATGCTTCATATCATTCACTACTCACTTGCCCAGGTTTATTTCATGCTGTACTCCTACAGGTTTGCCTGTGTATACCTGTCTCTCCACCCATTTGTCCCAAATTTCTCTAATAGGTGCTAGCTTGTCAGTTTGCCTTGTTGCATCCCTTGTTCTCTTGTAATCAAATCTGATAACCCTGGACAGCCTTTCCAACATTTTGAGTGGCATGGTGGCCCGAAAAATTGCCCTACCCATCTCACCATCCCATCAGTTTTTTATTGCCTCATAATTTGATTTAAAAACACCAGCCAATTTGGGAAAGGTCAATATATGCTTGCTTATTTCCCATTCAATACTGCTCCATTCTTTTGCAAACACTCGGCGTCCCTCTAAGTTAGTCATTTCCAGCAGAATGTTCTGATTTGACGTGAATTGACAAAAATAATTCAGAAGTTGACAGTATGTCCTTCACACATGCACAAACATACCTGGTTGGTCCAGGGGTATTTCTGAGGACCTTCTCTGCCCGCAGTCGTCCAGGTGTCTGAAGAGGAGGAGATGTGTAAGATGTACAGTATAAGTCCTTGAGGTGTAAGTTGCAGGGTCCTCTTGACCTGAATCATCTTCCTCTAACTCAACATATGGGTCAGCCTCTGTACAATCCTCTTCTTCAGAGGTATCATCCACAGGATCATCTGGGTCAGCATTCTCTTCATCTTCACTTGATTGAAGAAGGTATTGCAGGGTACCATTGTGCATAATGACAGGGCAGGGCTCAAAGTAGTATTATTTATACCAATTCACACTCAATTAAGTTTTTGTTTTCATTTACAGATGGGGGGATTGGACTTGAGGTTACTAGGGCAGAATCTCAGCCTTGGATCTTACTATGTTTATGTTTCTGTGTGTGTGTGTGTGTGTGTGTGGATGTGTGTGTGTGCGGGTTTATGTGGTTTATGAGGACACAAATTAGTATAATGACATGGGTATGACATGGTATTACAATATGTAGGTGTTTTATGAGGACATTTTCAGTGTCCCCGTAATTCAAAAGGCTTAAAAAACATTCTAAATGGTGTTTTTTTGAAGGGTTTCCTGTAAGGGGTAGGTTTAGATGTAGGGTCAGTGTAGGACAATACCACATACAGTCTGTACAGTATAAAAACCATTACGTCTTTGGAGAGTCCTCATAAATCACAAAAACCAACGTGTGTGTGTGTGTGTGTGTGTGAGAGAGAGAGAGAGAGAGAGAGAGCCTGACAGAGTGACAGAGAGAGTTTGACAACATTCCACTGACTTTCAAGGGTTGTGGGATTGGATGAAGGAGGACAAAAACTCCAGGAAAGCAAAATGAAAAAAGGTTTCTAAAAGTTTCACAGCCTGATCCGACAGGAGAACCGCAAAAACTGTTTGTACTCTTGTTCTTAAAGGAATAGTTCTCTCCTAAAAATGAAAATTATGACTTTGTTTACTTTTTGTCAAACCCACATGATGTTGTTTTTATCGGTGAAACACAAAGGGACAATTCTGAAGTAATTTTCCAAGTGACAATTCATAGTGACCACATTTGTCAAACATAACACATCATAAAAGAAGTCCATATGCCTTAATTTTAAGTCTTCTGAAGTCATAAATTAGCTTGTGTGAGAAACAGATTGAAATGTGGGTCATGATTACTCCCACCGAAGCTCTGAAATGTCATTTGCATATGCTTTTGAGTTTGTTAAGACTTTCTTAGTTCATTCATGTGATCGAAAATACAGTAAAAATGTTAAGTATTTTTACAATTCAAAAAGACTGTTTTCTTTTAGAATACAGGGTAAAATGTAATTTATTCCTTTGATGCAAATTTTAATCATTTAGATCTTCAGTGTCACATCATCCTTTAGAAATCATTCTAATATGCTGATTTGCTGCTCAAGTTATTATACATTTTAAAAACACCTGTGCTGCTACATTTTTTTGTTTGTCTGTTTGTTTTGGGGTTTTTTTGGAAAATGTGAGGATTCTTTGATGAATTCAAAAGAACAGCATTTATTGGACATAGAATTCTTTATGAATATTACAAATGTCTTTTCTGTCACTGTTGATCAATTTAATCAATCCTTGATTAATACAAGTATACATTTCCCACTGACTCCAAACCTTTGACTGGTAGTGTATGTTCATGAAACCAGAAACCTATAATGGACTTCAGAGAGTTTTTGGTGCATCTCCAAACAAACCATGACTCTTATAGGAAGGGGGTTTTCTTTTACAATCTGAGGTGTTTAAGAGCTGTGGGGGTCATTATCTTAGACCTCTAAAGATTTAGACTGAGAATGAATCTGCATAAGTTCACAGTGTCTGTTACTTTAGTTTATCACTGCATCTTCTCTTTATTCAAACCGACATGTTTCCACAGTCAACTTATATGGTTCATATTAAAGCCCGGGGGCGTATGTGCACGCACACACACATCTTTTCGCATTTGTTTCATATTCCACTCAGGATATGAGTCATCTACCTCTGATCTTTTAATTTTAACATGACAAAAATACATAGCAAGAGAAAGAAAATCCCCCCGGACTTTTAGGAAGTCTGGGGCCTAGAAAGTGCTGAAATGATGACTATTAAACTCAAAGGTTGATAAAGCTGTGCATTTTAACAATCTAGCCATACTTACATCTTCACATGTGGGAGAAGTAGTGGCCAAGACGAGCTAATTACTACAACAACAATAAAGTGACTGGACATTTTTACAGCTGTTTTTTTTTTTGTTTTGTTTTTTAATCAAGCTATAAAAAGAATAGTTCAATCAAACATGGAAATTTGCTGACAGTTTACTCACTCTTGGGCCATCCAATATGTTTTGGAGTTTGTTTCTGCATCATATTTGGAGAAATGTAGCATTGCATCACTTGCTCACCAGTGGATGCTCATGAGAGTCCAAACAGCTGATAAAAACATCACAATAATAGACACGTCTAGTCCATCAATTAATGTCTTGTGAAGTGTCCTCTATTCATAATATCTTCACCTGAAACAGAATAGAAAAATGCACAAACCGAGCACCGTTTACAAGCAAAACAGTTTTGAACAAATACGTGGGTGGTTTCAATGGATGAAGCAATGTTATGGACTATAGACTCTTATTTTGGCCAGAAGCAACAGTTTGAAGTTAAATCACAACATCACAACATGTTAACTGATGGACTGAAGCGGTATGGGTTTTTTTTCCAATTATTCTGATGGCATCCATTCACTGCAACAGGATCCATTGGTGAGCAAGTGATGGAATGCTTACATTTCTTTAAATCTGTTGTGATGAAGAAACAAACTCCTGTACAATTTCAGCAAATAAAAATGTTTGGATGAACTCTTCCTGAAATACGTATGACTAATCATAGCTTTTGTTTAATCGAAAAACAGGCAGTCCGTTATCGTACAAAATAAAAATCTTACCGGAGTGGATACACACAGCTTTCTCTGCTAATATCGGTGTATGTGTTGACCACAGGTTAAGCATTTGTGCTGACCGAGCGAATCCATGAACTCAATCTGTCTGGACAAACAGGAAACGTGGTTAAACTTTAGCACTAAAACTGTCACAAACAGGCCTCGACACAAACCCCAAACAATCCCCATGTGTCATTAGCAGGGTAATTAGTCAGCGCAGACAGTCGTTACAAACTGTTTTTATAGCATTCATCTATTTACATCGTGACAGTCCGAAACAAAGTCAAACACAACATGTACTGTTGCTCAGTGACAGAAACACTGACAAATGGATTGTGACAGTGAAATATATCAAAGGGCTTAGTTAGTGAAAGCTAACAATGCATGTTTTGCTGAAAAAGGTCCTTAACCTCAAATATAAGTCTGTTAAAGGGTTAGTTCACCCCAAATGAAAATTCGGTCATTAATTGCCCACCCTCATGCAATTCCAAACCCGTAAGACCTTCATCTTCGGAACACAAATTAGGATGAAATCAGAGCTATCTGACCTTCCATAGACAGCAATACAACTAAAATGATCCCAAAGCTGAATTGCATTAATGCATTATGATGCATTAAATTAATCAAACTGACAACATTGTTTTCAGTTTGATTCATTTAATGCACCATTGCTGATTAAAACAACTATTATGTTAGCACATCGTAGCCATTATATTCTAGCAGTTGCTCCTATCTTTCATGATGTTCACACTCATCTCTCTTCTGCCTAAACGCGGTCCTCTTCAGACATCTTTCATCTGGAGATGCATAAAGGCTTTGAAAGGCTCTGCGAGACACTAGAGAATGTGAAGTAGTGGAAAAGAGTAGGGGGGAAGACAAAAGAAACAGGTTTATGATGAACCTCTTCAGCTGTGTGTTGACAAAGCCGTGGACTGTATTGTGACAGCACCTGGCTCACCTCAGTGATACTGCTGCTGTTACCTCATTAAAACACACATTGGATTCACTCTGCTTTATATATCCTGAGAGTTCATTCAAAAATTAACATTCTTCCATCATTTATTCACCCTCATGTGGTTCCAGAAGCGCCCGACTCTCTTTCTTTCTGTGGAACAGAAAAGCAAATCTTTAGTGGAATGTTCAAACTGCTGTTTATTGAACAAAAGCAGGTGTTGCGAAAGCCCATGCAACCTAAACTATTTACTTGACATACCTCCAGAGATATTCTAGTCATAATTAGTTAATATATAATATTAGTTAATGTGCATCAGCACATTTGGTTCACTGATGTCAATGGTCACATCACATGCATGCAGGTAAAGAAATATATTTTCATTTATCATATTATATTATTTGATTTAATTATGATATAATTATTAGCTTTTCATCAACTGAAAAAGCTCATGCTTATAGAAGCGTATGATTAGCTATATTTTAAAATGGCAATGTTTTTCTAATTTAAATGTATATTTTCCTGCAAATATGTGTTGTTTCAATTCAATTTAAATTTAAATCAATGTTTATTTTAAAATTGTATATGTATTTTATGTATATATATAATAATAATATGCATATTATTTTAAATATAAAAATGTTATATTTTATAATGCCAGTGCAATATATTGACAATGTCTTTTTGTATTTAAAAATTTATGTTGTCCCATATGCACAGTGTTTAGTGCAAAATGTAAATGAAAATTAACTTATGTATAATTTACATTTGCCATTATATAAATTTAAATACAGAAATACAATTTTACATATTGCATTACTATTTTGCATAATAAATTGATTGAAATGAATATTGCTACCAATGCACTTCTATAATGTCTTGTCATTAGACTTTTGGTGACTACAAATTTCCATTCTTAAACATGTTCTTCCATAGTTGATGATTGAATGCAAAATGTGGAAAGTAGTTACAAAAATGAGAACATTTGTCCAACCAATTGATTCTCCATGTACTCAGAAAGCTGTTGTTTACACACGTCTCCAGCTTTCTTTGAGAAACGGTTAACACGGTGTCCGTTTTTACAGACGTTCCTCAAATTTTCCACTTCCATTTGTGCCTAGGTTTGAGTCAAACAAAACACCCCCACGTCAAGTCACTTCAGAAGCAGAGCACCAGCGATCACTTAATCTGGATTAAGATGAGATTTCTCCTCCTCTTCGTCGGAGGAGTGGAAAGAGGAGGCGGAAAAATTAGGCCTTTGAAAGATTTATTGGCAGTGTTTGCTCATTTCATGCTCGCCATGCTCGGAGGAGGGAGGTGTGGCGAGACGCTCGCGGGTTTGTTTTCACACACATGCTCGTACGCATCAGTCCCGGCCCATTTCACACAGCCTCACTAACTGTATAAAGGCCAGGAATTTCAGTCAAAGCTCGCTACTGTATCCGACGGGCCGCCTCCGCCCTGTGAATAAAGCCCGGACGTCAGGTCACAGCACGCAAGTCTTCAGGTGAACCAATGACAGATTTACATTGTCGTCTTCCCCTCTGCTCTACTTTCTTCCCGCCTAATGACTGGATTACGCAACTCCGGCTTCACCTGCGGCGAGTGGAAGCCTGTTCAAACTCATGCACTGATGTTGTTGGCACACGATGAGATGATCCCCCCTCAGGTCTTCACTACATTTATGCCAACTTGTTAGAAAACACTGCCGGGCAAAGTTATATTTAATGACACAAACACCATCAGACTCGTAATAACGCTTAACTTACGATCATTGCTTATTATTTAATGTGGACTGATGAAAGCAGAAGCCAGTCAAACCAGATTTAAAACCTGTATATTATAGAAATAAATAAATGAAAATAAAAACATTACACTATTGCTTGCATATTTTTTTTTTTAAGAATGCACTTCATTTAAAAGTGACAAAAGATTTCTATTTTTAACATTATATTGATGTATTGTTGTTTCCAAGAAAAATTGTTAATAATAAAAATGTGTTTTTGAGCAGCATTATAGAAGGATGATGTGACACTGGAGTTACAGTATGATGCTGAAAATTCAGCTTTGCATCACAGAAATAAATTACTGTTTAAAATAAAGTCATGTAGAAACAGTTCTACTAAATTGTAATAATATTTCAGATTTTTGTTTTTCATTGTTTGTACTATATGTCCTATTTCTGAACAAATAAACACAGCTTAGACGAGCACAATCATGATCACAAACTTTTTAACTTTAGTTTTTATGGTTGTCCAATAGTGTGACATAACAAGAATGTATGAATCACACCATAAGACACATTGATATGTCAACTAACCATATACAGGTCCTTCTCAAAGAATTAGCATATTGTGATAAAGTTCATTATTTTCTGTAATGTACTGATAAACCTTAGACTTTCATATATTTTAGATTC
>JAUMHQ010000070.1:20344708-20357045 GCA_032361165.1 Enteromius paludinosus
AAATCTGCAAAAATGTCAACAATTCTGTGTTTTTCTGTCAATATGGGGTGCTGTGTGTACATTAATGAGGGGGAAAATTAACTTAATTGATTTTAGCAACTGGCTGCAATATAAAAAAGAGTGAAACAAAAAGTGGGGCCTGAATACTTTCCGTACCCACTGTACAGAATATATATTTATTTTTAATGTGTTTTTTTTTTCTTCATTTTGGAGAAAAAAAAAAATAAATTTATAATCTAATTTTTGTTAATATAATGTAAAAACAAAAATGACAGTTTAAATTTAAAGATATTCATGTTCATAGTAGTTGATGTTAAACTGGCTTTAATTTATGCTTAAAAATTCCACAGTAAGTTATAGCATTAAAGAGAATCTTAATGAATATCACCACTAAGAAAAACTGTACTAAAATCTATTGAAAGTCATGCTTGGGTTTAAATTCAAACTACAAATTGCAACAGAAATGCAAAACTGCAAGAGTAAATGTCAAGCAGCCAACGTTAATGTATATGATTGAGAGACAAGAGCTTTGCAAGACACAATGGAAGGAATCGAGCGTCCAGACGAGACGAGTTGGGTTTGGCAAGGCAGGTGTGAGGCTTTGCTCTGGAAAACACAGTATGTGAGCAACTGATCTGCTGCAAGACTCCTTAAGACGACTCACTCACGCACCCAGCGGCTATGAGGCCAGACGGGAGGGAGAGAAGCGTCTCCGCATAATCTGCTTCTCAAAGCCACTGCTTTCGTCTCGTCCAAAAGACACAGTAGCTAAGAGCATGTGTGCCCTGCAGATGGATCATTATCTGAAGCTCATCTTGGCGAGAGGACTCCATATATGGTTGGATTTATGGTTCAAACTGCAGCTCTCGGATTCGGTTCTGCATCACAGAAGCTTGGAGAGGTCCGGCAATTTTTCCTTTGGACTCGGGGCCCTTTACATGGAAAAACAGAGCTTTTCTTTCAACTAGTGCTAGAAAACAATAACTTAAAGTTGCATAAATCAGCATTAAATGGATAAATCAGCCCAAACAGGAAAATTCTGTCATCATTTGCTCACCCTTGTGTAGTTCTCAAACCTGCATGCATGGCTTTCGTTCTCAGAAAGAGATGTTCAGCAGAATATTTGAACTCCTCTTTTCCATGCAAAGGAAAGTTGATGATTATGCAGACTATCAAGCTGTGAAAGGACAAAGAAAGACTACAAATGAATTGAAATGAGCACTTTAGACATTTAGATTTTTATTTTTTGCCTCAATTAGCATGAAAGGAATATTTAAACCAAAACAGGACAATTCTGTAATTTGCTCACACTTGTATTTTTTCAAACTTGCATGCATTTCTTTCTCAGAAACAGATGTTTGCCATATATTTGAACTCCTCTTTTCTGTCAGATGAAATAGGATGACTACACACATTGTCAAGCTGCAAAAAGGACAACTAAGCAACTTAAAAAGCATTGAAATGCAATTTGGCCATTTAGCTTTGTGTCTCAGCAGCATTCTCATACAAAAACCTCTCAAATGTACATATTAGCGTGCAGTAGGTCAATGCTTTTTCACTTTGATATTTCAGAAATACATCGAAATTATATATACCTGCTGTTATATCCAGTCAGAATCCATGAACTCCATCGCGCCTCAAATAACAATGTGTTTTACAAGTGTAAAATAATGAGAAAAATTCTTCAGAAATCTAGATGAGAGCTGCCTGGCTAATGCTCTTGGCATATGATAAGAAACTAAAGTGTTCAGTACGCTTCAATACAAGTCTACACTTACTAGTGGAATTCATTTTCAGGCAAAACAAAAAATACAATGGTGTCTAGTTGTATCCTGACTGCAGAATATCAAACTGCTCACCTGTAGAAACTATATAGTTACTGAACTGTATGTTATGTGCCATCATCTGTGATTGAGATGATCGAGCCGCTCTCTGCTCTCACAGTAGCAGAGTAATTGAAAAAGCAGTCTATAATTTAATGACGCAGCTGAAACCACATGAGCGTGCTGAGGTTGTGTTGTGAAATCGGTTAAGGACGGGTACGATCCGCTGGCTTCCCTCAGGCCCGAGGTGGTGGGATTTAATGAAGCATGTCTCCTTTCTGCTCTCTAATGACCGTTAATTAAGACCACTATAATCCAGCTCAGGCAAACCACCTCAGCCAAGATACTAAGTGAGAAACCAGTGTCTCAAAACATTAGACCCGAGCCAGGTTACAAATACAGACTTTCGACCTGTGACAAAAAACTGCCCGCATAGATAGGAAGAGGTCGTCTTATTACCATGTCAATCAATCAATCAACAGTTTTTAAAAAAGTAATTTACATGATCCATGATAAAGAACTAGCATGGAAAAGAAAAATATGGCAGTGCTTAGCTCAGAGCAAGAGCCAACCAGTATGATGAAAAATAAAGTGAATATTAATGAAAGATTGTGTGTACACAACAAGCACTTTTACTTCACTGCACTAATCGGATCAGGCTAGTCTAGACTACTTGCAAGCGTTGGTTATGGGCATATATGAATCCCATCTTAAAAGTGTCTACCACAGATTGCTTACATCAGTCCTGTTTGATTGTTTTGGAGGAAAAAGCAGTTATACTTCTGCATGTTTCTCCAAATCAGCAGTTCATCCATCCAAGGGCACTGATGAGTCTGTGGTCAAGCAGTCCGGTTACAGCCAGAGACAGAGTTTTGGACAAGAAAATGGAAAAAGGCAGAAAGTTACTCCACCCATCCTCTGGAAGATACAAACCAACAGAGTTACAGGCCGTCTAGACCAGATCCAGTTCACAACTGCACTGAAATATATATTTTCTGGCATGTGCCACAGCACAAGCGAGCAGCGTTTCATCACGACAGCTACGTATGTAGGAAGTGTTGGGTAAATCTGATAAATGCTGGATTTAGGAGGATGTAATGCACGAAACATTTCTGACATTGCTGAAATGTGTGTTAAATCAGGAAGGGCAGTAAATGTCTCGGTGTCTGTGATTTACGCACGATGAGGACGCGGCGAACGCGCTGTGGGCCGACCACAAGCGCTCATGAGCTGAAGCGCTGGAGATACAGTGCAGTGAGACGTTACGTCACGGGTTCACATCCAGACATCTTCTTCATATTAAATGGCAAACATGTTTTGCTGTTTTTGATGATTGATGGATGGTTCTTCACCCAAAAATGAAAATGCTATCATCGTTTCTTCGCTCTGTTTCAAACATGGATGGCTTCTTTCTTCTGTGGAACCTGATATTTGGAAGTTTGTTTTTACTATATGAAAAAACTCTCTTTCTGAACATTTTTTAATTGAATGCAATTCCATACCGTGTATCATTATTGTTAAGGCTTACAGAAAATGCAACTGGACCCAAATAAACTAATATATAAGTCTCGTAACAGGATCTACTGGGAATATGAACTGTGCAAAAATGAATAAAATGAAGACATTTGGAAAATGAATCCACTGAACAATAGCAGTTCTTGGAATAATGAGCTATTACAGACTATTAATGAGCAGAAGTAGCGTTTACTGGACGAAGATCCCAGCCAAGAGCATTTACAGCATCAAATGAGGTGTGAAGAGGCGAGAGAAAGACAAGGAGGGTGAAGGAGTCACATCTTTAGCTTTATGAGAGTGAACAGTAGTATGCTTGTTTCTTTTACAGACACTAGGAGCGTTCGTGACATTGGAACGAGTCACCATTACAACATTACCTCAGCAAGACGAGCATATATTAACCCAATCTTCCAATCATCAGGTTTTGTGAGCTAAAAAACCTAACGAGGCCCGAAGGACCAGTGTGGCCGCAGTGGACCATAAACATCTGAGATTTTAAAATCTGAAATCTACAGAGGTTTTCATGCACTGGAGCGCAGGCCAGCTCTCCCTGAGACTCAGCAGGGTTTCAATGCAGATGCCAAGCATTAGAGAACAACAACAGCATTCATAAAGGTGCAGATTTAGAGCGTCTCAAGTATAAACCTCATTCCACTTCACCTGAGGTTTGGAGGACAGGGAAAGTAAATATTTATTTTCCACAATTCTGTTCCAAAAACCTAGTGGAGCTGCCTACCCAGTCATCATAGACAAACTCCTGACAATATTATATGATGCCAAAAAAGTTTCATGCACAGATGATGATCTCAAAACGATCCCTGTTCACACAGATACATGAAAACAACTAAAAACTGCATAATGTAAGGCCTGTAGTTTCCGATGTCACATGTTTTTTTACAAATTCTGTTTTTTATAGTTTACACAGTGGTATTGTTTTTTTTGGGGGGGGGTTTAAAAGGTCCCCCAAAAAACACAGCTGTTGTGTAAATGGATGGCCAATAAGCATAAAAAGTTTTCAGGTGTTAGTCAATAACGGGGTTAAGACAGCAACAAATGAATCCTTAGAAGATAATGCAATTCCAGAATGCACTGCGACAAACTCTGACAGAGAGAAATTCTGACTTGTTTTGTTTTAAAAATGAAATAGCAATAAATTGAAGACTTTTTATTTGCTTATCTTCACGTTCTTCCAAACCTGCAGTACTGTGTCTTGTGGAACACAAAATGCCGATTCGGATGTTATCACACGATTTGAATGGGCCGTTATCAAGTCCATTCATATGGGTCAGTAGGGGCCTGCTGCACCTACTGGTAAAACTTGAAATGAAATTAATTATTCTAGCGATTAGATTGTGTTTATTTAACGTCTACACCTACCCCAACCCTAACACCTACCCTTTACCATGATAGAAGAACAGTATTATTGTCGTACAGTGTTAGGAAAAAATTTTTTTCGATTGATGTGCGCATGCCCAGTAGACCTATTGATGATAACAGCCTTCTAAGCCTACCAGTAGTGCAGCAGGCCCCTACTGACCCATATGAATGGGTTGATAACGACTGATAACGGCCCATTCAATCGCGTGATAACATCCGAAGCGGGTGGAATATGGGGGTTTCATGTTAACTTTTTATTGTATGGGCAATACTATCGTCTTTCAGTTCCACAGAAGAAGGTCATACAGGTCTGGACCAACATGAGGTTGAGTAAATTTCGACAGAATTTTCATTTTTGGGTGACCCGTCTCTTTGACCGGGTCATTTCGACATGGAGAGGATTTTTATTTTTTTAGTTTAACTAAAACTAAATGGACAATGTTTGTACTTTTTTAAAAGATTTTTCCCCACCTAGTTACACTTGTGGGTTTCCTGCATAAAAGCGACAATTAAAAATGCTAGCAAACCTCTCGTGCGATATACAAATACTGGATTCAATCTTTTTTTAAAAACTTATTTGAAAGTGATTGTTTGTACGCTGTTAAACAAATTTGTAAAATTTAAAGTAAAAAAATCTGCAGCTGTGGTTTCGACAGTTAAAATACGGTAATATTTCAGGTTTTAAGCTAAATTCACAGTTAAATTTCATGAACTGCTAAAATATTTAAAGTACTGAAAACTGTTCTGAAATACACTGATAAAGAAAGTCACGTGATGAATCAAAGCCCATCACAAGCATGCTCAGTGTCATTCACACAAACACCATAGAATGGACTGATCTGAGCACAAGTTTTCCGTAAATAGGTGCATAAGCTCAGATCATTAGAGATAAAAATATGTTTTTTGCTTCAAGACATGAAACATTTTGTAGCAGAATCTAAAATAAACCAATGAGCATAATATGGGCACTTTAATGCTTTTTGAAGCGATTGTGAGGTGTCCCATACGCCAGCGGACTCACACAAGCATCACGGTTCAAAGCAGATGAATTTTACTGACAGAGCCAAAGGGAAGGTGGGGGTCCCACAAACCCCAGGCCTAATCCCTCAGAGAAAAGCCTCGCATTTAGGCCCTGGTACACTTAATCCAGGGCCCCCGTTCACAATACACTTCAGATCTTCTTCTGGCCGCTGCGCTTCCGCTTGGGGCCCATGCGGTGCCATGAAAAACACAAAGAGAGAAAGAGAGGTTAGGAAACTACAACACATGGATGGCTTCAACAAATCAAACTTGAGCGGTGATTTACGTAAAGCTTCCACATGATCATCACCGTGATGATTGAGCGATATAAACAACCAGCGTTTACAATATCTGATAGCGCTACAGAGCTCGCCCCCCGGCTGCCAAACCAAACACGAAGCATCCAAAAGAACACTGTGTTTTATTTACAAGTCAAAGGCCCAAAAAAACAACAGTGAGACAATAATAAAACCACTAAATTAGAACCCTAACCCCTCCTGCCAGCACACAAGAAACACTCACCCTCCTGAATTCATCCTTCTTGTGTCCGCGCCAGCACAAACATGTATAAAGAGCACGTACGTACTGTATCGCAAACACACACCAGTGGGCATTGTGAGTGTTTAGACGGAGCCCCCGTGTCGAGACGAAAAAAAAAAAACCTTCTCTGAATGGACAGATAAAGCAGGGCTGAGGAGAGATAATGTTTACAGGAGACGTGCATGTTTGCCACAACAGCTAAAATATTTAAAATCCACGATTCAACACACCAGATCTGAGATTAGATTTGATATACTGTGGTGGTACCATACTGACAGATGGGACTGTCAATTTATACTACTGTTTTCAAATGTCTTTGATGGAAGCGTACCAAAGCTGTATTTGCTTGGTCAGAAATACAGTCAAATCTTAATACTGTGAAACATTATTATAATTTAAAACCATTTGAATACATTTTTAAAATGTCATTTATTTCTGTGATTCAAAAATGAATTTACAGCATAGTCATGATACTTTATTTTTCTTATTTAATATTTTTGCGCAAATGGTGATGCTTTTTTGGTCTCAGAAAGTTCAAAAAAGAACAGCATTTATTTGAAATACATTATGAAAGTATCTACTGTCATCAAATTGATTTAATGCACCCTTAACTGAATAAAGGTATGTATTTATAAAGTATATATAAAGAAAAAATAATATGACAAAAAACAGTTCAAGAGCGCATATCAATTAGGCAAAAAAGCTCAATTTGGGTGCTCCACCAGACAAGAAATATTACAAAAAAATCTAAGTAGGCACACCACAGCTTCAAAAGTAGAAAGTGCCTACTAAAAAAGCTAAAATACAGCAGTATACTGTATTATCTGAGCACCACTTATATATTTTATGCAAAGAATATAATGTATTGGCATCATAACAGAGTGCATAATTCTCTGAAATTACCAGTACATTCTTAAACAGTTCCATAAACTTATTGTTCAAGTACAAAAACTGCTCTGTTCAATAACAGAAAGCTAACCTCATCGCATTCAAGTTTTCTAAATAATCTGGAGGATTGTACTCGACGCCAGTATTTGAGTGGGATGACGGCAGAATCATTACCAGAGGTTACGTTACATCCTCACATCTCATTCCATGTTTACCGTTTTCCTTTTCCTCGCTTCCCATCGGTTCATGTGGCCTATCCATACGGAAGCCCAGCGGTTAATTTCATGAAACATGAAGAGAGTCCCAGAGCAGAGAAAAATCTTCACCAGCGCCACAAAGCAAGCAGTGTTTCTGTCCTGCGGTCGTCACTCGATGATGCAAAGTCCAAGTACATTTCTTCAAATCAAACTGCACGCTACGAGGTCAACAGAGGGGATTTACCAACATGTTGTGTGTTTGAACGTGTTTTAAACAATATCAGAGCGTTTACCTCCACTGGAACAGGATGGTTGGAACCGATCATTCAGAACGCAGCTTCACAGTGGTTGGAGATGATCTTGGATGTGCTCCGAAACCTGAAAAATGATACCTTTGCGAGCAGCATACAGAGAAATGAAGGAATCAAGGCACATCTGACTCCAACTGCATCAGATGCTTTTTACTCGTATGGCTTCTTGCGGTTTTTGAGAGCGTTGTAGATTTATCCTTTACTGTCTACAAGTATTCCAAAAGGCTTCTAAAGGAGCAAATGAAATCTTCAAGGGATAGTTCAAGCAAAAATTTCAATCAGGCCATTCAAGATGTAGATGAGTTTGTTTCTTCATAAGAACAACATGGCATTAAATCACTTTCTCACCAATGGCGATGCTCTGCAGTGAATGGGTGCCGTCAGAATGAAAGTCCAAACAGCTGATAAAAACATCTCAATAATGCACACCAGGATTATGCATATGCATACGTGAAAAACTCTCACAATAAAATATTTTAACCAGCATATTTGATTAAAACAGTTTTTGCTTGTAAACAGTACTTGTTCTGTTTATATCTCCTGATTCAGACAAAATGACTTTTTAACTGGATAATGAACTTGTTTATTGTATATTATTGATAAAGAACTTGTTTTTTAGCCAGAAGCAAAGCTGTGAAGATATAAATGTCTATATATTTTTTTCTTAGAAACATAAAGCTCCTAATTTCTAAGATGTTAATTAATGGACTAGAGCGTGGGTTACTTTAAAAAAAAAAAAAAAATATCAGCTGTTTGGACTCATTCTGACGGCACCCATTCACTGCCAAGCATGCATTGCTGAGTAAGTTCCCAAATCTGTTCCCATAAAGAAACAAACTCATCTACATCTTGCATGACCTGAAAATGAGCTAATTATCAGCACATTTAAATTTTTGGGTGCACTATTCCTTTAAGCCTTTTTTTTTTTTTTTAGAGAAGCACAAAAAACGCACACCTAAACATTTATGAATTTTAAAGCACTAAATGGTAATCAGTTAATTAGATGATAACACTAATGTGACTTTGAAGAGCGTATCACTGGGACACTCAATCGGAACAGTGGGTTAAGACAAACTAAATCATCTAGTCTGTCAACACAAATAACTTGTGGCTCACAGCCCTCTTAAACACACCATGGCCAAATTTTCTAAAATGGTAAAGTGACGCCTGGTGTTTTTTACAGTCCTGGCTCCAGAGCCCTGCTGGCACAGTTCAGCAAACACAGCGCAGAGACGCTAACACAATGTGGCAGTGCCAAGAAAGGCCTGAGAGACTAAAAGAGAAAGATAAAACAGTTACAAAGAAAGAAGAAGAAACACCCACAGACAGCACGATCCCAAAACATCCGAACGCATGCTGCACAGAAACGGCATTTGCTACCTCTGACAAGTTTTAATGTGATTTATGCTACCAGTTAACCTGGAAACAAAGTCATGGTTAGACAAATATCTGAAGAACTAATTACTAGTTTCACCAGATTAATGGCATCGAAAATTTGAACGAATCTACAATATAGTTAAATATAATATAACTGTAAAAATATTTCACACCAATACTGTTGTTATTGCATTTATGATCAAATAAATGCAGCCTTGGTGAGCACAAAAGGTGTTAAAAAAAAACACTGTTGCATTGACGTCAACTGCTTCAACCCGCCTTAAAAAACTAAAACTTTAGAGGGTCGCTTTAAACGTCAGTCAAACAAACTCTTCCAGTTTAAATGAGCTATTGTCGGGCAAAAAAAGCTGAGTCGGTCTCAACTAAGCATTATTCATGTGGCCATCATCAGATGTCCAGGTCTCGCTGTTCATTTCGCATGTTCTCTGGATCTACAGCTGGCTCTCGCTCTTGGTTCAACATCAAGGCCACCCACCCCTTCTCACCAGAGCCAGTTCTGCCGACAAAACACACCGTCCCCCGGCCAGACGCTGCATCAGCATTCACACGTTACTCTGTAGATCTGACCGGAGCACAGGAACGAGGACTGGAGCTCGGCCCAGAGAGTGTCCCCTACAGCTGGACAGGAGGAGAACACAAAAAAAACCTGCTGCTTTGAATCCCACAAAAAGCAACAAATTGAGACCACACCAGCAGATTCGATTTTTTTTTTATTTTGTTTGAAACGAAACAATAATATTCAAATAAAGCACTCAAACTATTACTTCAACCGAAAAAAAGACAAATCTGTTCCACAGGAAAATGGTTCGATTCAACCCCCCAGCAAAGCCAGTAACAAGTCTTTCATGTGTCATAGCACCTGCTTTGGATAGTATCAGTCACTTTAGAAGAACAGAAATAGCAGGACTTTGGGAAAGCAGTGATCTATGTCACCAAAGGCCAAACGGTTCAGGGTCACCACGGTCTAGCAATACCCAGCCAAACGGGTTCAGAATGGAAGTATGTCCTACAGCACTTTACTTCTTGTTATACGGCTGGTTAAGATGTGATTGGTGGGATAATATTGTGGGATACACTATGAGATAACACATGCGTGGTTTGCGTGTGCGAGTGTGATTATTACAAAGCGCTGCTGGCCAGAAAATATAAAAGTAGAGTTCAAAGAGATTACGAAAGACTGGGTGAGTGGAGCAATGCACAGCAGTACAAAAAAAAATAGAACAACACTGTACACACAGATGGGGAAAAGACTTCTGGAAGACAAAAAAAAGATGAAAAGCAGACAAATAAACAATCTGAGACAAAAAACAGACAAGTGTCCAAGAGGACAAACTCTTACATGTTTTGAAAGACAAATAGAGAGAAAGAGAGACAGATGGTTGCAATGTATGAAGGGGCTCTAGGCTCTGTAGAGCAGCATTCTCTCTGCACACGTTTGGCCCACCAGACTAGCATACTGCTCCACTTCCTTCTCGTCGTTCGAACCCTTCCGCTTACGAGCGTAGGCCGCGTAGGGCATCACTGTCCTCCTGTGGAGCACTAACACCCTGCCCAGCTCCTTCAGCGCGCGAGCATCACCTACAGAACGACAGAGAGAAGAGAAAAATTAGACAAACTGAGAAGCTACAATTCTGAAACCAATGTACAATGTATAACGTGTCATTTTCAACATTTTTGAATGTTTCAATTATTAGAATTCTACTTTCTTAGGCCACTAAGCAAGTACACTAGTGTGTTTTTGTCTTAAAAATCTCCATTTACACTACACAACCTAAAATAGCCATTTGTTCCCCATGAAGTCACCACTTAACTACAGACTAAGCTTTTGTTCTAAACTTCCTAGTGAGCTGCGTTGCTGTGTACTAGCTGCTACTAAGTTGGTTACCTAAAAAGCTCAACATAGGCTTTCTTTGGCTTGATAATTGACTAAAAAATAAAGAAATAAAATTGTTGATATGCATGATATGCAGTTTGGAGTCAGTATAAACACCCAGGTAAGCAACTACAACTGTGCTCTGACATTTGCGCAGGGAAGAATTGTTTTGCCTAAAAATCAAGCCAAGAAAAGGCAGCCCTCCCGCTAACAAAGCTACCTTCATTTTACATCCTTCACTGACACAATATGAAGTCACTGGGTGGAGTGATAAACGTCAGTGCACGTGGTCTGAACTCAAAGGTTCAAATGAGGGTCAGGTGCAGATTCTAACTCACAATTAGCCAGGTATGATGAGGACAATGGATCTCTCCACCCTTAGGCAAAGACACCAGGTCAGTCAGGGTTACAACAGCTTGACCTCAATCATAACAAACACAGAAGCAGAACCGTTCCAAAACCAGCGTCTCAGAGCAGAACAGCCAGAGACGCTTAACAATGACTTCAGTGAAGGAACAGCTTGGTTGGTTTCCATTTGTTTATAGGACTTTACTCCAGTAAGCCAAAACTCAGACACACATTGCATATTCAGTCAAGAAGCCAACACCTTCCCCCATGAGCTGTTAAAACAGGAATTGCTGAAGAAGTAGTCAAAAAAAAAAAAGCAGTAATTTGTTGAAGCCTGAAAATGGCCCTCTAAGACAGCAGGAGGTTAAAACAGGGAGAAAGAAAAAACACTAGGTCTGGCTGACTAACCTAAATCAAGAATTTCGTTGCAAACTCAATTTCACATAGTAGCACTGAGCAACAGCACTAAGAAGTTACCATTTAAAATGTTTTCATATTTTTGACATTTACAGAGGGTACGGAAAATATTCAGACCCCTTACATTTTTCACTCTTTGTTTTATTGCAGTCATTTGCTAAAATCATTTCAAGTTGATTTTCCCTTATTAATGTACACACAGCACCCCATATTAACAGAAAAACACAGAATTGTTCACATTTTTGCAGATTTATTAAAAAAGAAAAACTGAAATGTCACAGGGTCGTAAGTATTCTCCCCCTTTGCTCAGTATTTAGTAGAAGAACCCTTTTGATCCTTTTTGGGAAAGATGCAACAAGTTTTTCACACCTGGATTTGGGAATCCTCCATCATTCCTCCTTGCAGATTCTCTCCAGTTCTGTCAGGTTGGATGGTAAACGTTGGTGGACAGCCATTTTTAAGTCTCTTCAGAGATGCTCAATTGGGTCTCAAAAGGGCTCTGGCCATTCAAGAACAGTCAGTTGTTGTGAAGCCACTCCATTACTTTAGCTGTGTGCTTGGGGTCATTGTCTTGTTGGAAGGTAAACCTTCGGCCCAGTCTGAGATCCTGAGCACTCTGGAGAAGGTTTT
>JAUMHQ010000070.1:20362603-20379782 GCA_032361165.1 Enteromius paludinosus
GTTGAATTTGACCGTTTTTCAGTCGTCTTTTGCAAACACTTGATTTCTATAAGAAGTAGGAAACGATGGTGTTTGAGTCTCACAGTATGTTATGTCCATGTACTGAACTGTTATTATTCAACCATGCCAAGCTAAATTCAGTTTTCCATTCCATTGGACCTTTAATGGTAGTATATGTGCCAACAAAAAAGAAGAATGGCGAAATAACATACAAGTTCAGAGCAACATGAGGGAGAAAATAATGACATATTGTTCATTTTTGGGTCAATTACTCCTTTAACAACATGCACCGAGAGGACGTCTGACATAAAACAGACATGAGGGTATGGCTAGATAAAGATCTCAATGAGAAGGGGAAAAAAATGCATTGTGGTCTGTCCGTGGTGGACGTGTCAATGCTCCCAGCATCCTCTGCCTACATCACCCAGCATTAAATATGAATTCACAACGTTGACAGAATAACAGAAATGCCTCTATAAACCCTGCTCTTTAAACATGGAAAAACAGATCGTTGTGCAGAGACAACATCTACAGTCCGGACAGCAGAAGCCCCCCTACACCTCTGCTGTGGGCTAGAGCGGCACAACCTGATTTAACAGGGTAATATAAGCAACACCAGCCTCTCAGATTACATCAGCACTGCAGAGAAGCACCCCAGCAGAGCCATTCCCTTTTAATGAGCAGACCCAGACGGTATTTTTACACAAATCTTATTTGGGAACTTATTTTGTGTTAATGATTTAAATATGTTTAAATGAGATTTATTGATAGTTATTAATATTTTGCAAACAAACGTCTTACATGAACACAGGTAGGGAATGTGTAGAGCCTTGGGAATGATGGATGTTTTTGAGAAAATCTATTTATAGGCTTGACCATGAGGCCCTAAACATACTATATGTGTCAGTTTTGTACTATTCAAGTAAAGAAATACCAAACATTTTGTGATAATGTTTTAAGATGCTCTTTTCCCTCACACTTTTCAATCCCTCTGACTTCACTGTGGTATGTGTAGCTCTCTTTTAATAATCAAAACATTTTTAATTAAACATTATAAACAGTAAAATTATACAGATATCTATATATACTACCAATCAAAAGCTTGGACACACTTACCTATGTTTGCATAAAACTATATTCCAAATGGATGTTGGAGTAATATAAGGGAAGAACTGCAGATGAGTATTTACAGTGTGAATTAAAAAAAAAAGATATATATTTTCCTTATGGAAAATCGGCTTAAAAAATATATAACAATAATTAAAATTTTATAGAACATTAATAATATTATACTTTAAATTTATTGTCATTATTTCTATTAATTATTACAAATTTTAATAATGTCTTTATAATGTCTGAAAAAATCCAAAAGACAAAAATAATATTTGTTTAGTAAAAAAAAAACATAATAATAATAAATAATATCATTAATATTAATAATATCAATTTGTCAATATTTAGCTCAATTCAATTATATATCTGTTACAAATCACGCAATTGTCCAGCATAAATGACCAGCATACATGGATGCATTTCAAGTTTTATATATATATATATAAAGGTTTATTTTGGTCTCCACATAATGTCAAATTTCCAAGGAAGGCAGAAATTCTATAGTTTTAGAAAATGGCAAAAGCAGCTATAATAAACATTGTGAAGCCGTGACCAAATGTTTGACTGCTATAGGGCTCAAAAAAAAAAAAAAAAAGAAGAACAAGAAAAAGAAGAAGAGCATAAGTGGTCCTCTATTCATCAGCGCCTCTCCCTCGCTCTTTGGTCCAGGCATGGCGTCTGCCTGTCGGTCCTGATATTATTACTATTATTATTATCATCGTCATCAAGCCCACAGTTCTGGGCCGTGACCGCAGCACTGACCCTGCTTGACTGCCGCTGCAGAATCCTGGACGCTCTCCATGCCTGGATCCAATCCTGTTATTTCAACACACGTTTTGCAGGACCAGCGAACCCCTCCTTCACAGAACTCAGATTTATAAACACAGTTGACGGGTTACAAATTGAGCTCCGACACAATGGCATCCAAGGAGCAAGTTTGCTGATTGGCTGCCTTTATTAAGCTGACACAAATTATGTATATTGCATGATTACAGTCATGGGAAATGCTGTTATGTATTGATTTTACAGTTGGCTCCACAGAAGTGTCAAACTGATTAGTAAGTCTGATAGTAAAGTGTCATGACGTGGTTAAATGGAGTGATTCCCGAAACCCACTTCCAGTGATGGATCTCCATTGGTTTTCACTCGTTCTGACCCAGAGTACAATAACCTGCTGCAATTCTGACACTAAACAGACTGCGTTTGATAAGCTCAGTCAGCTGTGTTAGGGGAAGGTTGGCTGAACCTACAACTTTGTAGGGAGGTCCTGTCAGATTGGCTCTGGAAAAGGGAAGAGCTGCCAATGTCTTTGAGTATTTACAGGTTCAACTGCAGGATCTTTTTGAACATGTGCTCGAGACAAGGTGACGTAGTGGATGAATCTCATGATGTTTATCAAATTGATCCGGGTAAACTTTCATTCCAAAAATAAAAAGAAATTATATGTTGCTTATGGAAAATTAAACCTAAATAGCCTTAAGCATTTTCTTTACTAAATAAAACATTTGTAATAATACACATATTCAAAATTACTGTTCCATTATTAAAAATATTTCGGTTCTTGTTTAAGGAAACAAATTACATATTTCTTTTAGATGTAGAATAGGATATAAAATGATTAAATTATATAAAAAATTATATTGTTACAATAATAATAATAATAATAATAATAATAATAAAAGAAACAACACTATTAAAATATTTTTAAACAATTAAAACTATATTAAAATATTTTAATATAACACATTATTATTATTATTGTTGTTCTTGTTCTTATAATATTAATAATAATAATAATTCAACACTAATAATTCATTTGACAATTTATTATAAAATACAAAGCCATATTAAAAGTATATTTTAAAATGAATATTATTAAACAATATGTGTTGGTATTTATTGCATTGCCTGAGGAAGTAAAGCAATGGATGAGCAATGGAAGTAATTACAATTAGCTGCAAGTAATTACAATAACTGCAAATACAAATAAATCAATAAACCTTTTTTTTATTGACAAAACGTAAATATTTTTAATTTTTTAATACACTCACACACACACACATATCATTTTTTAGTTTTTTATGTATACAAGTTAGTTTGGGGAGCAAAAAGAAACCTATACTTTTAACGTGAGATGCACCATGAAAGTGAATTTATAATCCCACTGAAGGCTTACCTGCTTGGGCGTTCTCACTAAGACGAGAGTAAGCAGAGATATCAAGGCGGGGAATGCATCTCTCGATGGGCACCCAAGTGTACGTTTCAGGGCACAGGAGGTCTGAAGGCCGGTACTGACCCTACAAACGCAAAAACAAGAAGCAGTAGTACTTGGTTAGTGCATTGGTATGTCATTTTCTGTAGATTTTAAGCAAAACAAAAAAGAGATAGCCTCCTGGGCCTTGAGTTGCGTGTCTTTTAGGGGGCTGCTGATAGTCATACAGAGTCAAACAAATACACACCGCAGTGTAAACAAGCAAACGCCTCAGCGCAGATCTCTGCGTCGCTTCAAACGCAGCCGAGCCATTTCAGGCCGAGGCAAAAGTTCAGCCTCACACTGCACGTACGGACACGCACCCGCTCAGATTATGTGGGTTTAGTTCAACGAGAAGCAGCCTTGTTAAAGTCCCACCATTACTGGCAGGATCCGTCTGTCATTATCCTGCAGTGGAAACTATGTGTCCTGTTTTTACAAGACAGGCAACATGGGAGCAAGGGACCCTGTGGAACGTGTAAATAAAAGGCATTTGTGGGGCGGCGATATGTTGGGTGAGCAGTGAGAGAAAGGTTTTCACACCCGTGTTCATCACTCTGTCATCAGCGGACTATATGGAGAGCCCTAAAGAGTGAGGTGACTTATTCAGAGCGGGCCGATGACAAGCAAGCAAGGGTCTCTGGATTTCAAGCAATGCAAGAGAATTTGTTTGAGTTTTAGAGTCTGCAGACTGACGTGTGCATAGGTGTACAAAATTAAAGAAAGAGAATAAACATATACTGTACAATAGCATAAAATTAAGCATTAAAAGGTACACAAGTATGAAATTAAAAACAGGATTTTTTTGCTGTTTGGAAATAAAAGAGAGGTGTGCAGGTATGTGGGGGTTAGTCCATCGTAAAGCTCTTTTATAGAAAATCCTTAAAGTTTCAGCAGCAAAAACAGTCGAAGTGTTGCAAGGGTCAAAGAGTGTTCTAAGTGTTCTAACGTTACAATGGACTTCTGGGGAAAGAAATAAAACGCACAGAATATGACCCCTTTAAAGTAAAGGATGCTCTACAGATATTCGGGTATGCTTAAGCTAAACTTCACACTCCACAGCCCTTAAATGTGCAGCTTGCGATCGTGCTCTGGAAAAGAATCTTGGCTGCTGGTACACGCAAGAGCCTGTAAAGAGATTTTGCAAAGATGCAACTTCCATTATTGGGGAAACCAGGAAGTAACCAGAACAAGCCAAGATGATACTTTTTTTTTGTTGTTGTTCTCGGTTTTTAGTCAATTAAATGCAAGCGGCAAAGAAATTAACTTAAAGAAAGAAAAAAAGAAAAAATTAAATAATAAAATGAAAGCTAAAGAAAAAAAAATTATATATATATATACATAAACCATTTAGGTTTTCTTGATCATTAGCCAATTAAATAAAATAAAATAAAAAATACATAAAAAAAATAAAACAACAATTAATTTATTTAAATATTTTTTTAAATAATATATTATACATATAATTATAAAATAATAAATCATTAAAAAAATTAATTAAAAGCTGTATCTCCATAGCAGATTTAATTGCAAATTGATGACTGGTAAAATGATTCTAGTTAATCGTAAAACAGTTGTTTGTTATAAAGCTATTGGTCATTGCTGGTGAACTGTTGAATTCAGATGAAGGAATAACTGATTGACCTGTCATAATTTCTGCAAATGGAAAAGGTTTTAAATGAACCACTAACGCCCAACTGCAAGGGAACACAGATGCAGAGGGTGGGAGAAAGAAGTGTGCAATAAAGAGCTGATGTCAGTAAGTGCCCTCTGGACACGCTTGCTGCCATCAATGAGGGACTCACTGCCTGTCCCAACAGGTCTGAGCCACTGAGAAACAAACCTTTTCTGGGAATGCTAATTCTCGGACACTTCTGATATATCTCAGTATATGTTGACCCCATTTGTGTATCTTTTTGACTAATTCATCAATAGAATCACATAATATAACTACTGCCGACAGAGTTAGACTTGTAGGTTTGTTTTTGAGTTCAACCAGTAAAGACAATAGGAACACGTAACATGAAATAGAAAAACGAGTCTTGGCTTTGTTTCACGATACATGCGATACCTCATCATCGTTCAGACTGCAAGCTCACTTTTCTGGAAAAACATTTCTTTTGCTGTAGAAACGCGGCACAGGAAACACTGTAGTTAGCACATACTTACAGAAGCCAGTGATCTCGAGGGAGTCAGAGCGGTTCATGCAGAAGACACTTGGATAAAGGATGTCAAAGAGTTAAGACGAAAGAGAGAGAGAGAGAAAGAGATGGAATCTCTGTGTCTGTTCCACTTCCCTGACGGCTCTGTTGGACACACGTCTCCAGACTGAGCTCACCACCGAACCAAAGGCCTTCTCTGTCCCCAAATCCATCTCTAAGTGTTAAATCACCATTGAAACAACACACCAAAGTTTAACCATCTCCTTGCTTTTAAAATGATGCATGGGATTTTTCAGAAATGAAATGAGGAGTTCGATTTCAAGTCTAGTCTCTTCATGGTTTTGAGGGTTTGCATTTAATGTGTCTAGATAAAGATTTAGCCATGACATTCGTTCATTCTCTCTTTCCTTACAAAAGTTTTTTTTAAATATACAAAGAGAGTTAACGAGAGAGAAAACAAAAACTAACTGAAACTGTTTTGTGTGGATACAAAACTAACTTAAACTAACTAATATTATAGCAAAAACATCCTTCCTTTTCCTCTTTGGAATAAGCCTTTTGGGTTGATTTAAAATCTATTTACTTCACGCTGCCAGTTTTAAGCCCGGTGTTTGACCCGTATGGCACCACGTAGTCTGTGACGTCACATGTCCACAGTCTGTCCGCGACGCCGCCGGCTAGCATGACAGCTGCAGCGAAAGTCTGAAGAAAGCGGCAGAGTCCTATTTGGGATTTCTTTGATTATGAGTCCTAGGGCTGGGCGATATATATTGAACGTTATCTTATGCGCATCTCATCAATAAAGCCGGTTCTTTGATTAAAATCTCCAAAAAAGCAACATATCTAGCGACTTCTTGGACAAAGCCGCATGAGCACGAGCTCGTTTTCTCGGCGCGCACACACCTCTCTCTGCGTCTGTTCTGTTCAGCGAGAGGCTGAGAGGAGCCGGGCTTTCAGTGAAAATAGATATTATGTTGCTTCTAACTCGATTTTACATGCACATAGAACCAAAATCACAGCGTAGCCATTGTCTATATCTTATGTGTACTTGACTTCATCAGACAACGGCTTGATTATAAATCCGGATTTTAATCCAGATTAACATCTTGTAAAATAGAGCTAGTTTAGAAGGTCTAATAATGGGGTGCATTTTAGTCCCCATTTCATATTTATTCCATTTGTCTGACAACAGAAACCATTAAATATTTCAGTGAAAACAGTTATGTTATAGTCTTTATTATACAATACTTATTCTGGTGATTCATGCACCTGACAAATATCCTAATTTACAAAAAAAAAAAAAAAAAAAAAACTAACACTGTAACTAATAAAAACTAAACTAAAACTAAGGAATTTCAAAATATTAAAACTAGGGCCAGGACTCGATTAAAAAAATTAATCTAATTAATTAGAGGCTTTGTAATTAATTAATCGAAATTAATCGCATTTTAATCGCATATACATATTTGACCTCGAAACAGTTGAACTAATTCTTTTGTTACTTTTGTTGCTTTACTTGCTCTAAAATTATTGAATTTGTTTTCATGTCTCATCCAAGATATTTGAATACTTTAAAAGGTCATTTTGTTGCTCTTGTTGCACTAAATGCTGTGAATTATTTTATTCATTTTGAAGATATATGTTGGTGATTTAAATTTCTGTAAATTTTTTATGTGTTTTTGACATAAAGAAACTTGATCCACTGAGACTTTGTATCCATATGTAGTCTGCATTGTTTGTCATGCTTTGTAAAGCTTGGCATAGACTTAAACTCAATAAAGAGAAGTTAAATATACCGTACCATCTCATTTAATTTATCTGACTTTCCAATCCATACTGTATATCAGGTTCAAGTCAATCACACATTTCATTTTTAATAGGACAATGTAAAAATGTGCACCCTAGTGTATACACCGGATAAGAATTGCGTTCCTTGAATCTACAAAAAACATGCAAACATGCTTGCTTCAGTGTTGCCACCCCTCATAATTTTAATGCCACCCCATGAATAATTTTGTTATAGAAATAACCACAGAATAACAGTTCTGTGGTGCTTATTTTTGAAGCTGTATAGTTTAGCAGGGTTGGTAAGTAAGTAAATGGTCTCTTCTGCTTCTCACGTTGGCATTTATCTGATTATAAATTCAGTGAAAACAGTAGTATTGTCAATTATTATTACAATAAAAAAAAATTACAAATTCTATTTGAATACATTTTAAAAAGTAATTTATTTCTATGATGCAAAACTAAATTTCCAGCATCATTACTCCAGACTTCAGTGTCACACGATCCTTCAGAAATCATTCGAATATGTTGATTGGCTGCTCACAGAACATTCTGTACTGAAAAGTGTAGTTTTTTTTCAGCATTCCTTGATGAATAGAAAGCAGTGTTCATTTGAAACAGAAATCTTTTGTAGCATTTTACTGTAAATGTCTTTACTGTCACTTTTGATTATTTTAATGACGTCTTGATGAATAAACTATGACTTTTTTTCCCCCCAAAACCTCAAACTTTTGAATGGGAAGAAAAAAAAGACGAAGCAAAATAAATTGGACTGACATGACAGTGAGAGAATATATGGCAAATTTTCATTTTGGGGGAACTACTTCTTTAAACACATACTTTGGATTGGGTTTTTATGCGAGTAGTGTCACGAGCACCACATCTGCTCTCCTGCATATAGTGTATACATTGACGCAGATGGGAAATATTGAATCCAGCTTGGAGCACGGATTCACATGTACAGCTGAGAGAAAATAAAACACGCTCATCATCATGACAACACCTCTGATGCTTTTATTGCACATTCTATGAAGGTATTCTGTCCCCATCTGTGGAATAATACAGATGCTCCATAAACCACAAACAGAACTGAATGTGGAGAAAATCATTGGGTTTCCAAATGATTATCTCCTGGTAACCCGATCTGGCTGACGCCTGTATCTAAAATGATAGCAGACGGTATCACAAAAAACAACAAAAAAAAGCCAAACGAGCAAAAGCTAACCACATAGAGCGTATTTTTTTCCCTGTGCATCCATAAATCCCTCGGTTCCGCTAGCTCAGCACAGCGCTATCAGAGGAGGATGTGATAGCACAGGCTGAAGGCCAGGTAAGGAGAGAGCAGCAAGAAACGACATGCTCTCTGTCCCACTCTTTCCAGCTGATCGAAAGCCACTTTTGTCTTCTGCTGAGGCAGGATGTGGTTAAGAGTCTGGGGGTACGAACTCTGATCCAACATCAGTTCATAAGCGCAGAGGGGGGAAAAAGTGAAGTGAGCTATGACGGCTGAAAGGACAAATTGAAACCAGTATAATCCGTGTGTTTCTGTCTGCAGCTCTCACTCCTCCGGCGTTTGTTTTAAAAGAATGGCACCGTGAACGCAGCGCCAACAATCTTCAAGTCCTCCTGCCAACCTGCTTTCACACGACAATGAAGGTAATGTTGACAGACGGCCCGCACTCGCTAAGGCTCATTGACATCACCATAGTGAGGAATACAGAGGATAAAGAAAAGAAAAGAAGTTGTGTGTTTGAGAAGCACCTTTCGTCATATCGCATGAATAGCTGTTTAAAGAAAATATACAATAATAAATCAGAGATAAAATCAGAAAGCTCAAAAAAACCACTGACAGATGACGGATGCAACGTCATGGACGACTGGTTTAGATAAAAAAAAGAAAAACAATCAAGCTGACGAAGAAACATGGATATCCAGGTATGTTTTGGTTTCAATTAGTAATGCATAATTGATATCAATGATTTCATTTTTTATAAATCTCTGCCAAATAGGTATAAACAGTGTTTTTGCACATTAAAAGTCATTTATCTATTTTTACTGTATATTACAATTTGCGATGCATGATATTGGATTTTTGTGTATAACCGATATGCCGATATTTTTAACTCATTCTGGCTGATACCGATGTATTTCCTTTTACTGGGAAACAACAGCACGTCCCTACAGAAATTATATATTCTAAATATTTTTTACATTTGGTTAGTTATTAACAAGAACTTATTTGTTAGAATCAAACAATAATGAAGGTTTTTTTAAATCAAAACATACTCATTATTTTATGACATCAATTACTGCTTTATTTACTGAGCACATACGAGTTAATGTCATCAATTCTTATTGGCAAAACATATCGGAATAATTGTTCATATTGGACCGATACCGATATTTACATTTAAAGCCATTATCTGCCGATTATCATGCATCCCTAATTAATGGGACTACTTGTAATCACTTACACATATTTGTGCACCCTTTGTTTATTTTACTGTGAAGGTCTAATTGCTCAAGAGATGCTATCATAGATTTATATTTAGTTTAGGGACTAATACTCACTATTAACTACCTGCTTATTAGCATGCATTTCTAAAATTGTGGCTATTTATTAGCACATATTAATGCCTTATTCTCCATATCCATATTTTAGATCCCTTAATCCCAGCACACACTTAAATTACCTAAAACTACCTTACCAACAGCAAATTAGGAGTTCATTGAGGCAAAAGTTGTAGTTAATAATTAGCTAATAGTCAGAATTGGTCCCAAAATAAAACGTGACCCACGTTAATTGATTTTGAACTGAAGAAGCAAATCAGATGCAGAATGGATCGTTTTAATTCACGAAAGAATTCAAATAACCTAAAATCCATACAAATGTATAATGTTCATCTAGTAAAGGAACATCTGTAGCACACAAGACATAGCCACAAAAGATTAAAATAATTATTGACAATTTGTGTAGTACATATTTTTTTAGCATCAGGTTAATCTAGTGTACAGGTTGAATGCTCAAAAGATATTACATGAACTGAAAATATTAATTGTAATATTATGTCAGTCATATGTTTTAAATGAGAGGACAGTAAAGTCCTGAATTAATTCTTCATTTTTACTTGCTTTAAAACCTCCACCCCTGTGGCTGGGGCGCGCCGTGGGGTTCATACCTGAGATTTATTAGAAAAGCAATTAATCAGGGGCATAAATCCTAGACTTCACTCCAGGCTAGGAATCTTTGTGAAAGACAACACCTCAACTCTCCCTGCGGGAAGTGAAGACGTCTACACAAGCTGATCTGGGAGAGCAATCTTTACCTTAATGTCAACTATGACCTGCGGAAACTATGCAAAAATAGTTAGGTTAGTCTGCACTAACTGCTTTTCTACATCTGTAATTTAACAACTTTCTATACAAAAAAAAAGAATTCATTATTGAGGTAATGGACTTTCTTGCAAATTGTATAACTGTACAACAATTAGACATTGTTTTCTAAATCTGTGGAATATGTCACTGCAGCTGAACCCTCAGATCCAGATCTTAACCACAAACTGGGTCCTAAAGGCCATCGTGGGCCACGAAGGGAACCCAAACCCTCCCAATACGAGCCGAGGGGGTCTAAATAGGGCGGGATGTCAGCTTTTCACCATTCAGTATGATTTCATGCACATCTGGGGCCTATTTCGTCTGCAGAGGTCCATTTCATTTTTTAGAAGTACTCATAGGCACCTACAGACTGAAAAGACTCAATGAGAGAAACTAGATGTTTAGACTTTCTGAAGAACATGTGAGTGAAAAGTCGAAGTCACACAAGCTATGCCGTCTGAACAAGCCTCTAACCCTGAGTTTAAGCAATAGTAACAGTGGTACACATAGTAACACATATAACTGTGTGCACTGCAGTCATGAATTCCAACTGCAACCTGTCTAAACATTTACCATGCTGTCCACATTCCCTCCTGCTCCATACAGCCCCGAACAATGCCTGGCCTATCCTTTCTGACATAACGGCAAACACAGGAACAAGGACAGGTCTATGCATTGACAGACACAAGTGCACACTTGCTTTCACCCACTGATATCTTATCTTGGCTTTGAGACACACACAAAGAGCAAACACAGTTGCCATGTTGCGCTTATTGTTTAAATTGGAGGTTATACACACACACAGTTAAAGAGTACAGATGAAACGGAGGCACAAAGTGCCAAAGAGGCGGAATTCAGATCAGATGTTGCACGTTTCGGCCAGGAACACTGTCTATACGCAAGTGTGCAGACCTGTAGTTTCGCATTACAGCCAAAGGGGGCGATAGAATTGCTTTCAAATTTCTGTGCAATTGAACCACGCATTATTACTGAGGTATATGACGTAAACATGTCAATGTTTTAGTGCCCTGTGCATTGAGATAGCAATTTACTGTTTTTTGGTGCCTATAAGTGTATATGTTTTCAAAGCCTTGTGCTCTTGTAACATATTCTAACTCAAACTTTGCAACTTGTAGATTTGAAATAAACATTAAAGGGTCACTGGAAGCTCAACTATTGAAGAGTTATTGTGAAGATTATCTTGATAACTTTAGTTGGTCACAGAACTTATTTCCTCCAATAATTCAAAAGCCAATGGAAAAAAATTCTAATGGCTTTTTGTGAAAGGAACCAACTTACAGACACCACTGCAAAAATCTCTATTGATTGGGGTTGTACGATCAATCTAGCACTACAAAAAGGGTGAGGCTGACCTGGACTAAGAGCCAAAGCTGCCCTCCAGGTCACTTAAACAACAAAGAAAACCGTTCTATTTTTCCTCAAACCGACCCTCTAGTCCCTATCTCTGCCTCATCTCCACTTTCTCTGGTGTTCACAAACGCCACACAGATGGTAAGACCGCCCTGTTAGAGCTGACATCAGGGCAGACGTCGCTGAATGACACGTGTAAACACACTCGCGCACAAACAGCGGTCGGAGAGGGCTTTGTAAATGAGCAGAGGAGAGGTGCTCTCTGACAGACGTGTGTAAATAAAGAGCCCTCCCTCTCCTTACATACTAAGCTATGGCATGCATACAGAGTACCACACAGCGGTCCTCAGGAGAGCATCAAACCGCATTCAAAATTCAGATATTTACACAAACCTGCAGTTTAAACACACAAAGTTGGGCGAGTCGTTTCGCCTCACTCGACACATTACCACGGGACAGAATTCAAATAAACACAGCGTCCCGACTGCTAACTAATGCCTGGTCAGACATACACACACAAATACGCACTCACTTGTAGTGCCTGGCCGGGCTGTGTATCAGGGGTTCGTGGATGACAGCTTAATGATGGGAAAATATTTTTACAGGCTCACGTTTCAGCAGGGCAGCGTTTTACAGGCGCAGCCTCTCGAGCCTCGTTTTATCTCGCTATCTCTCCTGGCGTTTATTGGCGGGTGGCTTAAGCGCTGCGGTCTTACGGCCTTAACACTCACCTTCCTTAAGTGCTTTTCACTCCAGACATCTCTGATCCGGCTTACTAGATGAATGCCCAAAAATAAAGCTCGTATGGAAATTAGCGCCACATTTGCAAGAAAGAAACACAAACGCAAGGAAGCTTATGCTTCGAGAGGAATTTGGAGGTACAAAACCAAAAAGTAGTTGAATTTATTTGAATGTATTTATTTGATGAAAAAATAAAATAAAAAAGTATTACTTTTCATTTAATGTATTAATAATTGATCAATTTAAATAATCACGTCAGAAAAGTGATAATAAAATGAACATGTTTTATACAACACCTACACAAGCCATTTTTCCTTTCACAACTCCCAGTCTGTAAGTTTTGTTTGCTCTTTGTTTCATGCTCTATATATCAAAGCGTGCTATACATTATAGGGTCTAGAGGCTGTGTCACTCCAGACAAAGAGGCTGAATCCAAGGCTCTGAAAATAAACCGAGGGCGAGTTAATGGCAAGGCAAACACACTGCGCTGGCAGCTGGGCCGCTCTGGCTATTTTCACCCTGACATCAGATCCAAACTCTCATTTTCCAGCCCTGTGACCTTCACACCTCCCTCACCGAGCCACCTTCCCCCTCCATCTATCGTTTCTCTCTTTCACTGCCGAGACTAAATCGTCTGACCCGACCTCTCAACTCTGACCCTAAAGGTCTGCTGTCATGTCAGCGCTGGTGATGGGAGGGGGGGGCAGAGGTAAGTGCGCCGAACCAGGGCCTCAATGTAAACACATAAAACACGTCGCCTTTATTACCGCACTGTGTCAACACGCTTAACCCATATCATGAATGTGGGTTATTTATTATTTAGAGATGCACAATATATCTGCAGTCAGGCTTGTTTCAATTATCTGAGAAAGCACAAACACTTTCATACTGTCAAGTCAATTTCAGTAAATGCGGTGTGCATTTTAATGTCTTTCCGGTGCAGTAATGCATTATTTGAACTCTTAACTGTCTCATCGACCCATATCACAGACACACAAACCAGACAAAGGCCTGCTAGTGCTACTGATGAATTCAGCTCACACACGCTCCCACCAAAGCATAAACATATAAAATAATATTCAAGCTGGATGGGTTCTAAAAGAGAAAACAACGTTAAAGTGAGCTAAGACCAAAAAGGGAATTATATTAAACACGTGTAAATATTTTAGTAACTAAAACAATATTATTCATGTCATTCTACCCGGGACATCAAAACTGCTACACATTCATTATGGACTTCTTATAGACTTTCTAAGGAGCAGGACAAAACTTTAAGGAAACTATATAGGTAAAATATAAACTAGTCGACCAACTTGTTCCATCTGGCTAATCTTGGCACTAGAGTAGTATCAAAAAAATTGTGTTATGATTTTTTTATTAAAAAAAAATTATATAATCTATTTTATGTTTAAACTTACATTATCAATGTTGCAAGCAGTTGTGTTGCTTCCTATTTTTTGTGAACGCTCAAAAGAACAGCATTTCTCTGAAACCAAAACCTTTTGTAACATAAACATCAGCATCCTTGCTGAATGAAATTGTAAACTTCTTTCAAAAAGAGTTATTGAACTCAGTTTTTTAACAGTGGTGTACAACATTTTAAACACACTGTTTACTTGAAACACGTTAGAAACATTTAAAAACACATCATCTAGAGAGTAAAATACTGCAGCACCACAAAAATCAACACAGACAGAAAGAGATTGCTAGATGAGAGAGTTTTTTTTTTTTTTTTACTAATTGAAACAAGACCCTCGGTGCTGGCTTCGGCTCATGTCAAAACTTACACCGTACAGAAGGGAGAGAGAAAAGAGAAGAAACAAACCCCAATTCAAACAAACTTTTCCCCTCATACGCTGTTGGTGGTCTCAATTTAACCAAATCAAAAAGCAACTTCTGTCAGGTTGGCAGCCAATGGAGGGCTCAGGGAAGGGTGAAAATCAGGCGGAAAAAAAAGAGGACGCTGTACTCGTAAGTGTTATTGAAGGAGTGAGAGGTTAAGAAAAATGGTACTCGAGGTGATTTTGTAAACAAAGCAGGGCTTTTTACACTATAATGAGTAACTATCTTCCAAGCATGCTTTAATAATAACAACAAAATAACATATGTGGGGTGAACTGAGCGAAAAATGAGCTAAAACATGTCAACAGTCCTATGCTAACAAGCCCTCACTTGCTGTAGCCTATGGGAAAGATTTCGGACTAACAGTAAGACCCCAACACCGAAATCTTTCAGTCTTTCTCCTGTCCTGACAAGCACCGCCATCACAAACCCAATCTCAACAACACGTAACGAAAGTGCAGACCGCATTAAAACGGCTAACTGACAGTTCCACGGGGCCGTAGCTTATTAATGAAAGAAAAACAAGTGAAAGATTACTCTGCAGAACAGAGCACGCTTCAAAGGCGCTTTGATGAGAGGGGAAAAAAAAGGAGAAAGGGCAGAACACGCCAAACTAAATGTGTGGTAATAGTTTATCTTTCTCTCCGACCACTCTCTTTCATTTCAAGCCCTCATTTCCTATCGTTTCATTTAGCGCTTCATGCTGGCGTGATGGTGTGGTTTACGGGATGGGCGCAGAGATGGTAAAGAAAGGAGGGTTTGAAGTCAGTTTACTTGATGAAGGTTGAATGGGATGGGTTGGGTTCTGTAAGCATACAGGGAAAAAACAAAAAGTGGATCATACGAAGTGTCTCAAAACCTAGCAAGTGGCCTACCTAGACAGCATTTCTGAGTTGAATCAGTTTAAAGGCTTGACGAAAATGAACATGGATCAAAGTGTGCGCATGTGTGGAAGAACAAGCAAACATCAGGAACACCAGCGGCAACGAGAGCAAGATACAAGCACTTGTTCCCACCTGCCTCTGCATTCCTGAGGATTTATAGAAGAGCAGAGAGAGAGAGAGAGCGAGATACGGAAACACGTACAGCAAACAGGATGAGGACTCTATTATAGAGATGTAAAGATTGGATGAGAAGGGTGCTTTGTGCTGCACCGGCTCCAAACGCCACATGTACAATCTCTAGGTCTCCCTCTCCTTTGAATCACTGAGTTTCCATGACTTCTAGATGGATTCAAAGAAAGATGGACAAAACAATGGTTGTACTTACAAGGAACAATATTTTAGAGGTGAGCATAACTAGAAAATAAAATACAGAAATGTTCATAACTTAAGATATATATTTTTTTATTTACATCTATATTTCAAAACCTAGAAATTACAACTTTTTCTAATCTTTGTGACAGTGGGGTGTTTCTCAAAAGCAATGCTAGTATCTTCTTCACTTGATGTCTTCAATAGAAAAAAGCATGCTGACACTAAAAAGCACACTGCCATTTAAATGTTTAGGATCAGTCATTTTTTATGTTTTTGATAGTCTCTTAGTGTTATCTGATTAAAATACTTAAAAATACTTAAAAATACATACATGTTAAAATCCCATTCATTTCAGTGATGCAAAACTGAATTTTCATTACTCCATTCATCATTACTCCAGTCTTCAGTGTCACATGACCTGATTTGTTGCTGAAAATAAAAATTGCTGAAAACAATTGTGCTGCTTAATATTTGTGTGTAAACATTCATTAATTTATTTTATATATATGTTTACACACAAATATTAAGCAGCAGTGTAAAGTATACTAAAGTATTCAGATTTTGTTCCTCATTAATGTACACACAGCACCCCATGTTGATAGAAAAACACAGAATTGTAGACATTTTTGCAGACTTATTAAAAGAGAAAAACTAAAATATCACAAGGTCTTAAGTATTCAGCCCCTTTGCTCAGTATTTAGTAGAAGCACCCTTCTGACATTATCGACCAAGATGGCGGCTCGTACACATCGCGAGGCTCAGCGTCTCTTCAGTTTCTGCAGTTTTGCAGTATTATTTTTGCTTGTGTCAGGTCTGTTGGTACAGAACAGTAGTGCCTTTACATCGTACACCCGACATGAGCTTTTGGATATTGGTTTATTTCCACGCACTTATAGCATAACTTACAACTGTATCCAGCACTTGCTGCTAATTGCACTCTTGGTTAGACCTAAACTGCATTGCGTTGCCTTGTACTTGTACATGTGTAATGACAATAAAGTTGAATCTAATCTAATCTAATTTGGGTTTAAGTCAGGGTCCTGGCTGGCCTGGGACATTCAAGAACAGTCACGGATTTTTTGTAAAGCCTCTCCTTCATATTTTAGCTGTGTGCTTGGGGTCATTGTCTTGTTGGAAGGTAAACCTTCGGTCCAGTCTGAGGTCCTGAGCACTCTGGAGAAGGTCTTCGTCCAGGAGATCCCTGTACGCATTCATCTTTCCCTCGATTGCAACCAGTCGTCCTGTCCCTGCAGCTGAAAAACACCCCCACAGCATGATGCTGC
>JAUMHQ010000070.1:20381434-20391485 GCA_032361165.1 Enteromius paludinosus
GGACCTGTAAAACCGTTTCTGGGCATTTTTCCCCCTTACCTAAGCTACAAACCTTCTATGTACATATCAGAGAACAATTTAACATATTCTCTCAGTGCATTCTATGGCACCTTTAAAAAAAAAATAGTAATATAAAAATTACAAATTCCTTAATTAGATAATATATGCAAATCTAATACTATTTTAAGGAGACATAATATTATAACCCACCTCCAAAAGACGTTTTCTGCCCAACTATGGAAGTAAAAGGGGTCCAAAACAACACTGAATACTATTAATGTTCATTGCATTGCAAAAAAACACTGGTGAATGTAAATTTACAGTCAGAATGTAAATTATGATCATTTGAACTATCCCTATAATAACTTCAGTTCTCAATGAGGCAACAAGAGTGAAATTTTGTAGCACACCAACCCATTAAATCAAATACGTGCAGCTAGAAACTTTTATAGTACTTGTACAGAATATGTTGAGGCCTAACGTTCAGATAAATCGATCTGTCCCTAAATCGCTTATGCAACAATTTGACACATAAACATATATGGACTCCAGCACATAATGTAAACTCTGCACGCAGTTGGCGTACTTTGTCAACAGACACAGTGGAGGTTCACAGCGTTCCCCGGCTGAAAAGAAGGGGGCCGCGCTAATGCGATGGAAATGAGCTCTAAGCAGCGCTGAGCATGAGAGCTCAGAGGCTCTGAGGGGACACAGCGGGTGCTGAGCTCTTAGCAGAGGTGCAGGGGGTCATTCTGAAACAACACACTCAGATGGATTTCAACAAGACATTCCAGGACAGCCACAATAATACCATATGCCTTCGTGTTAAAGAATTAGGGAAAATTCTCTCATCGTTCACTCTCCCTCATGTCTTTCCAAACCATTCCACAAAATACAAAAAGACTTTTCCATGCTCTTTTGCAATTATAATTAATGGTGACTAGGGCTTTTAAGCCTCGAAAAGATGCATAAACATCATAAAAGCAGTTTGCATAACTCTTCTGTTGTCATGCAATTAAAAGATCCAAATTTAAGACATTGCCCTAGATTTCCTTGGCATGTTTTATGAGAAGATTCAGGACCAATCATGCTTTTGAATCTTGAGAATGAATCGGTTCATTGTTCATTTAATGATTTTATTTATGAATGGGACTGATTTGTTTGTCACTTAACTCATTAGCTACATTTACATGCACCCAAATAATCCGATTGATGGCTCAATCAGACCTTTGTGCAGCACCTCAATTGAAAATATAGTTTGTTTCTTCAAATGAAAATATCAGTCGGATTGAAAAGAGTGATGTAGATCTAAAGGAAAACATGGAGCATGTAAATGTTGAATCAGACTATTTTGATTTAAAAATACCTTGCGCAGCATATGTTTGTTTCCCGAGTACGAGACTAAACATTTGCTAAAAACTCTGCTGACATGTTTTTCTTTTTAGAAGGAAAAAACCATCTGCAAATGAGCTAAAATTTTGTTCAGAATAGATGCAATGCATGTAAAAGCATACGTTCAGAGTTTACATAAACGGTACTTTCAGGTCTGTTTCTCACAAAAAGCTATCATATGGGTTTAAATGATACTTTAATAATGCTTTGGTGTCCTTTTCGAAAGCCTGAAAGCTTGAGTCCTAGTTTATTGTAAAAACATAGCAATAAGCAGCAATAGGATTCGGAACGACCAGAGTAGATTTTTTATGTGAAATACTTGATTAAAAAAAAGGTGGGATCTGAATGTAGGTGAGAAACAGACAACCTTCTAACCCCAGACCGATCTCTCAGTGCACAATGGCGGGAGGTGAATGAGAGGGGTGAGTGGCACTCATCCTCTGATGCGAGAGATTACCCATACAGCTCCAACCGAGCTCTATTCACTATTCCACACGCACAGCTCTGCAGAAACCGGCTCCACGGAGAGCGTTCAACAAAGACAGACGCACAAACAACTTCCAGGACTGCAGATACAGCCTGAGGTTGAAAGTTTCAGAAGACTAACGCGATACTGCAGTGCAGAGAAAGTGAATTAAGATACCCAGCCGCTTCACGCTCACTGACGCATTGCAGAGATGCTCCAAGATTTCAGATTAAGGAAATTATGACATGGTTTCTAAAAGAGTGCAGAACTGATAGGAAAATCAATATCAAATCTGTTATAAAAGACAGTGGATCATTTTACTGAGGGTGCCAAATGTATGTAGCTCTTAAATATATATCATTTTTAGAGAATACTTCAAAAGAAATTAAGTCATATTGTCTAAATGATGTCTAAATTTCTACCTTTCTAAAGGCATAATGAACATTATAAATGCACTGTTAAGCCTCTGGGCCTTTTCAGTCAAGGGTTAAAAAAAAAACGAAATACTTTTTTCTTTTTGCTCTATCGGAATGGGATGACACTAGGAATAATGGAATAGAAACCAAAAAAAAACCCAAAGTAATACTTGGTACCTTCATGGTTGAAAAAGACAGACACTGGAAATTAATGGAAAAGTATAAAAATTTCATCAGAACTGAACTTTTGTGCCATTAGCTATGAAAACAATTATGGATGATAATTCAAACCTGTTAAAATGTCAAAAAAATAAAAACTAACACCTGTTACTTTCGTAACCAAAACTGCAAAACACAGAAAATGAACAGGAAATATATAAAAAAAACAAAAAACGGAATTATTGGAAAAAGAAATAGCTACTAAAATGATTTATAAATATTGCATAGTATCATAAAATCTCCCCAAAATTCTAAAAAAAATTAATAAATCAAAATAATAATAATAAAATATATTTATTATTATTTTAGTTTTAGTTTTAATTATATATATATATATATATAACAAAAAAAAAACTATTATTTTGCGCTGTGCTGTCAAACGATTAATCGCACACAAAATAAAAGTTTTTGTTCACATAATTTATGTCTGTGTACTGTGTATATTCATTAAGTATATGTAAATACATATATTATGTAAATGAAAAAAGCTTTTAAGAAGAAAAAATTAAAAAGAAAAAAATTTTAAGGCTTTGGTCCCTTTTGACCCTAAAAAGGTACCAAGTGTGCTCAAAGGGTTAACTTAAAGTGCCACAACGCAACTGAATATATATTATTTGCTTGACATAAAAACACTTCAGATCCAAAATTGAAGAAAATACCTTAATACAGCTAACAAATCATATGAAAAACATTTTATGAAGATATACAATAACTTGCAAGAAAAAGACAGCACTGAAATCCCAAATTCAAATATGATGCATCAAGACATATCACACCAGGTTTTACTGATGACTAGAAACTTTGTGCTGTATGCCTTGAGGAGAATCTTTGAACAGAACATAAGCCTGAATGAGATTTCAGAGCAAAGGATGGGTAAATGACAGAATTTGGCGTAATTTTAGGTGCACTATTCCTTTAAGGAGAGGAATGTTAAAATAAAGATTAGGGCCGTCTAACTTTCCGATAACACTATCGGGTGACACCATGAACTACAGTAGCTCTGACCTCTTCCTCAACTGCTAATAGCTTCGACAGCCACATGTGTTCCCTCATCCTCGCCGTCAGCTCTGGGCCAGTCCGTCACTTTTATTTACATTCTTGTTCTCTCTCACCATCTCCGTCCATCGTATATGAATCAGCTGTTCAGTTGCCCAGCATCTCCCTTGTCCACACCTGTACAAGCACTTACACAGAGTTCCCGATGGACAGCTTTACCTTCGTCCAGCGGCCCAGCTCCAACACGGCTCCAAAGCCTTGTTCACTAAAGATGCTGAAAAGCAACTACACGCCGCAGGAACAGCTAACGGTGTCAGAAACTCAATAAGCTATGCAACAGAGCCAAATCTGGAAGCATACCTCCACATTTTCCGTGGGCTGTCCTCACCATGAGGCTTAAGGGCTGAAAAGCAAGCATGCGATTGCGATATTGAGATAGAGCTGATGAATTTTGCAGGTCTGTCTGATGCCGAGTTCACTGCAAGTCAAATATATTAGCTTTCCACATTTCAGAGTAGTTTTAAAATAGTCCAAGTGTTCCAGCAAAATCTAGGAACATTTAGTATTGCCATATGACCTGGGGGTTGGTAATGCTAACATTATGTAATTGAAAAAAACATGACAAGCTGAAAAAAAGTGGCCTAGTAAGTGAACTGAAATGTACCTGCTGAACATAATTAATATTAAATAATGTGTCTTATAAATAATGTGTCTTTATCATAATAAATGATAAACAATTTAACAATAATACAAATGAACAAAAAAAAATGAACAAACTAAAAAACTAATGAAAAACGAATAAAAAATAAATAACATTAAAGCTTAATTAAAGGGTTAAATCTTGGACAATGTTTATTATACGTATCTCTTTTGGATTCGTCTGAAAAAAGAAAGTCACATACACCTAGAATTAAATTAAAATATATAAAAATATATATAAAAAATGCTAAACTGAAGCATTTGAAAATATATCCAAATTTAAAAGAAAAGAAAAAGAAAAAAAAAGAAAATCTATAAATGAAACTAATGTGTGTACCATCTCACAGGTCTAATAAAGGAAGGAGGAAGAGATATTTCCTGCGGCAAAGGCAGGTTTCCAGAAGTGTGGTACTGCAATCGCTCCAGTGCGGGTCATTGGGGAGCAGTAATGAGAGAAACAGATCACAGCGGCACCCGAGCGGAGAGGCGTGATGCTGGCAGACCACAGACGATTAACACCTTTAACAGGTGTCTACTACAACACCAAAACAAAAGCCACGCAGTTCATTATACAACGACAACCACTGCGGCCGGAACTCTTGCCCAACAGTGTGATAGATGCATGCATATAAAAAATTTAAGAACGTGAATACTTGTACCCGCTGGAGCGACTTGTTTTGATGCATACTGTTTTACTATTCACTAAAGTACAGTGTATGGAAAAAGTTTTTGAAAGCAGCACAATTGATATTTCACTTCACATTAGAACTGCACCAGAAGTTTTAAGCATTCAATTTAGGTAGATATAGGTGCATTTTTCTGGATGTTACTACAGTACAGTGGATGTGGACTCCATACTGCCACCTATCTATGCGGCAAAAGCTTTCAGTTCTTTCGATGCATGTTTAATATGATACTGCAGTACATCAGAAGGTTGATTTAAGATTTTTGATTTACCGTACCTTATAGCGCATCTTGGGACACGAATGGACGTAGAAACCCAGATAGTAGAAGGAGAGCTTGGGTGACTGCTGCTGCAACTGCCTGGTAAAGGCAATCTCCCTGCAGAGAGAACAAGGGCAGAAATAATGCTTTACAGGCATATGGGTCATGCTACAAAATTGTCCAGTTGGTTTGACATAGTATTATGTCAAAGAGAACTGATTTAATGATTCAAAGATCCTCTGCTTGACATTTTCAAACTGACTGGTAAAATAAGACATTCACTTATTTATGCAGAGTTTATCCATGTAGTTTAACAGCTTTTTTTCCATTTATGTAATATTTAATGACTTTTTTTTTTTACCTTTATGGCACAAGAAAGAAGATATTTAGCAAAATATCCAAAAAACTCTTTTTTATAATGGGGATTTGTGCTGTCAAGCTCTAAAAACAACGACCCAAAAGTGTCCCACTTTATATTAAGTGTCCCTAGTACCTGTGTACTTCCATAGTAACTAGATGAGTATGTAGTATGTAACCAAAGTGTATGTACTGGTGTGTATCTACAGCTTTAATATTTCTGTAACTACACACCATCCTCAGAATGGTGTGTGTAAGTACAAATGTGTAACAGGACATTGGTAACAACACTTTTTTCACTTCACTAAGTAGTCATGTAACAGGAATTACATAGCTGCATTTTGTAACAGCAGTATAAATAAGAGTACCTGGAAGAGGGGGTGTAGTTGGGTAGGTTTAGGGGTATGTAAAGTGGGTGGAGTTGATGAAGTTTGTGCACCTCTGTAATACCAGTTAGGGCTGTAATGATTCGCGATATGAAACCGAAATCGCGACACTTAGATCCACGATCCTGTGTCGCGGTGTGATAAGGGAGAATCGCGAGACACCCCGTGACTACCTTTCCAATCATGTGATGCCTGCCTGCGAAAGTTGAGCTAGTTGAAGAAGAACGTGAGGAAACATGGCAACCAACCCAGATATTGCAGACCCTTCCTCCTCATTTAAGTAAGCAGTATGGCAACATTTCTGCTACCCGGTGGAGATAAAGGATGGCGTGTAGTCGACAAGACCCACACAATAAGTGCTTTAAGAAGCTTTCCCAAGCGACTAGAGTTGTGACGTTCGCGAACGAACCGATTCTTTCTGTCGTTCTTTTTTTCCTATGCGTGTTTCACACAGACGCACACAAAATAGCTCAAAATAGATTTTTCAAATGTTATTTTTTATAAAAAAATAAAAAATCGTTTTTTTCTCCCACCCCCCCCACAAAAACAAATCGTGATACGAACCGAATCGTGGGTTTGGTGTATCGTTACAGCCCTAATACCAGTGTATATACATGGTAACTCCTCAGGAACTGCCCACTTAAAAGTGTCTGGAAACCAACCAAAATTCATATGTAAAGCCTAATTTACTGCCCGCTGCTGTGTAGCATCAGAGTGATTACATGCTCAATCCAGAGCAATTGTCTATTTAATAACACTTATTTACCAAAAAGTTACACATTTGTACTTTCATTACCAAAAAGTGTTGTTACCAATGTCCTGTTACACATTTGTACTTACACACACCATTCTGAGGGTTGTTACATGTGTGTAGTTACAGAAATATTACAGCTGTAGATACTATGTATCAATGTGTACTTACACTGTGGTTACATACTAGGTACACATCTAGTTACTATGCAAGTACACAGGTAATAGGGACACTTAATATAAAGTGGGACCACAAAAGAAAAAGAAAAAGCGGTCCATAGGACTTGTAATATGCATTGCAATACGCAAGGCCATTTTTTAGCACCCTCAGATTGTTGATTTTCGAATAGTTGTGTCTCTGCCAAATATTGTCAGATCATAAACCATTTGACAACTGTTAATGATAATTAATTTTAAATGATAATTAATATTATGATTTGTAGGATCAGGATATGAAGCCTAAAGTACATAAAACATCCCCAGACTTGCTGCATATGGACCAGATCATCTGTTTCCCTCATAAACAGCCATTTAAATGTGTATCTGGAAGTGCAGAAAAAGAGGAAGGGGAGGAGAAAAACAAAAGGGAGCTGTGAAAATAAAAACAGGAGGAAAAATAGAGGAGATTTATACTTCCTCCTGCGAGCAATCAATGAGCTCCTGCTCTCGCTCTCTTTTCAGTTCCCGCTTTACTCCCTGCACGAACACGTTTCTCTTTTCCTTAAATAAATCCTGCTCTTTCTTCTGCATTTTGTACACCTCACACTCTCTCTCTTACCAAAAATTAGAAGGGGGGTCTTTTTTTTCTTTTGAGAAAAGGAGAGGAAGATAGAGAGAAGCCAAAGCAGGAAAAAAAAAGTGGAGGCAAATAAAAGTGAAAAATAGCGTAGGGAAAAGGAGCGACGACAAACAGAGAGGTGCTGGAAGGTCATGCGGTCGCTGCCAGGTTCCCGGGTTCCCATCCCCTGGTGACAAAGCCTGGCTCTCCATGAATGAGAGACGGATAAGAAGAGGCTGTGGAACCCATTCACAAAAAAGATGGAGAAAGAAAGAGGGACAGAAAGAAAGGGCAGCCCCCTCCCTCCTCGACTCGAACCCCAGTCCCCACCCGCAAGGCACTGGCAGCAGTTTGAAGCCTCCATTATCTCCTCTTCAGAGCTCTGACACCCCTACACAAGCCAATTATGCCGCAGCGCTCACCACGGACAAGACGTCTGCTTAATATTAATGTCACACACACACACACACACAGCCAGAGCAGGAGATGTGAGGACCATATTTCCTACGTCCACATGTTCCTACATAACACAGTGTCTAACTATTATACATAGGAGATGTAAACAAAGCAGCAGTCATAAAACAATACAACATACACATGAGTAAAATGACAAAAATGCATTTTGTTTACAAGATATTTTTACTGAATAACAAGAAAAAAATACTAATTAAAATAGGGTGAAATGTACTAAATCTGTCATATTTCATTGATTATGTGTCATATTGCAAGCCAAAAAACATTATTATATATATATGTATATATTTTTTTTTTTTTGTGATCATTAAAGATTTAACAATTTTGACAGTTAAGTATGTCTTCTACACAAATTCTTATTACCATATACAATATATATATATATATACACACACTATTTATATGCATGTATATAATAAAAAATTATATAGTACAAAATGTTCAAAATGATATAATTATACATACATCTTCCTATCATTACTAAAAGGAACTACAAATAAATTCAAAACATTTTAAATAAAATGTTAAAATGAAAAAAAAAAGTGCTGTCAAATGATAATTGCAATTAATTGCATGAAAATAAATGTTTTTGCTTGTATAATATGTGTATAAAATGTATAAACATTTATATATTTATATTATTATATTTTATAATATACATATATATATTTAATATAAAAACACAAAATGTTTTCCTTAAGTATATATCTTGTATTTATAAATATAATAAGTACACACTCATTTTTTTACGTATTTTTTAACAAAAACTTTTATTTTGGATGCGCTTAATCATCTATGCTAAATAGCCTTTTTTAGGGGTTAAATATGACAAGGGTAATTTTTAATGAGATTCACCCAAAGACGTCTAGAGAATGAACAGTGTACATTAATTTTCAGCACGTTTAGGACTCGAAGGAAACTGAATTTGTTTATCTTTGCTAGCCATTCATCATTATTTTAACCGTCCAGCGCAGCATGGAGACACATTGCTGAACAGTGTCACATCCTGCGCTCAGACAGTCTCACTCAATCACGCTGACACACAACAGCACAAAGACACTGACCCCGCGGCTGACACCAGCTGCTCTGGGCACAATCTCCACTTCTCACTCGCGCCTTCTTTTCATTCTTCTGTCTGTGAGAAATGAGGCTCCCGAGGCCTCCAGACACCCAAAACTATGAGCATAACACACACACACACACACACATCTGGCATCTCCTGTAAAGTGTAACCTAATCAGGTGAGCAGCCCATGTGAAATACTTACACATGTGAAAGACAATATAGGCCTGTAACTGTGAGTGTGTATGAAAATAACATGCACTGAATTCTCTAAACGACCAGCACAACCATTGAAACTTATAGGAAAGCGTATTTAGAAGACAAGATTGTGCACTATTTAAGAGAGGAGAACCAGGAGGGATTTCTGTGCTGTAGCATTAACGCCGTTAACGTTTTGTTAGGGGGTAGTGTAGCCTAGTGGTTAAAGGTTTAGGCTGGTAACCAAAGGGCTAAGGCTCAAACTAGTTTCAGTTTTGGATGTCCACATTTAATTTCAAGTCAGATTAACTGTCAATTAAAAGTTTTTGCCTGAAAAGCACAAAGATTAGATTAGAATTTGAGATTGGCTGACTGACCTGAGAGCAGAGTAGGTGCCCAGTGAGAGCGAGGAGAAGTCGGGGTGATAGTAGAGGTACACAGATGACACACAGGTGGGCAGGATGTCCAGAACGCCTACAGCTACTATTCTGCCATCCAACCAATACTGCTGATGGAACGAGCCGTAGCCCACGTCTGGTCCGTCAGGAGCAGTCTCAGCCTGGAGAAGAGCAAAAGACAAAGACAGAAGATAAGTTATAATTATAAAAATAACCTTTTTGTTGGATGAGAGAGAAAGGAATCTACTGGGAACTGAAAGTGAGAAGCAGGAAATTCTGCAGGTCAGATTTAAGCATACATTACCCACATGATATTTCTAAGATTTTTATAATCCTTAAAGGTGCCATAGAATGCATTGAGGGAATATTTGAAATTGTTCTCTGATATGTACATAGAAGGTATGTAGTTTAGGTAAAGGGCAAAAATGCCCAGAAACAGTTTTACAGGTCCATTTACAACCCTAGAATTTGACCCTAGAATGTTTTTGCCTTATTTGGAAGGTTCATGAATAGTA
>JAUMHQ010000070.1:20391585-20403866 GCA_032361165.1 Enteromius paludinosus
GCAAACACTTGATTTCTATAAGAAGTAGGAAACGATGGTGTTTGAGACTCACAGTATGTTATGTCCATGAACTGAACTGTTATTATTCAACCATGCCAAGGTCAATTCAGTTTTCCATTCTATGGCACCTTTAAAAATTTTTTAAAGATTATTATGATTTAAAATAATGTTTTATTTTTTGTTTATGTAATTTACTCCAGTGATGCAAAGCTGAATTTCAGCATCATTAGTCTAGTCTAGTGTGTCACTCTGGACCACAAAACCGAAAATTAAGATATATATCTGAAATTATCCTCAGAAAGCTGAATAAATAAGCTTTAAATTTATGTTTGTTTTGTTATGTATATTATTTTAAATATCTGGAACCTGAGGGTGCAAAAAAAAATAAAATACTAAGAAAATCACCTTTACAATTGTCCAAATTAAGTTCTTTGCAATGCATATTACTAATTAAACACAGTTCAATTTTTTTATTTACAATTTTTTACAAAATATCTTCATGGAACATGATTTTTACTTAATATCCTAATGTTTTTTGGCATAAAAACTAAATCAATAATTCTGGCCCATACAATGTATTTTTGGCTATTGCTACAAATATACCCCAGCAATTGGTTTTGTGGTCCAGGGTCACATATGCTGATTCGTGGCTTAAGAAACATTTCTGATTATTATCAATGTGGCAATTTATTCAGTGATATGTTTGTTTTCATGATTCGTTTATAAATACATCTTTCAACTATTGTTCAATTAACAACCAATGAACAAATTCAATATTCAATATATCCTTTAGACAACTCCTACTTTGCTCCAAAAACAAACACTGGTGAATTATACAAATGTTTATCAAAATGGTTTGACTTAGCTGTAATATATAAAGTAAAGGGCAAATAAAGGGCATCCTAGGAAGGGAGCAGCTTTAGACATCATGAAACATCCCAATTTGATTCATAATGATAAACAGAATATTCAACAGGAAAAACCCATGAAGGGTGGGATTTTATGCATTATGCTTTGATTGGATGGTGAAAACGGCTGAAAAACAGCCTTTTTCATTTTATTGAAAAACTTTTTTGTGTATGTACTGTTGAACTGTGCACAATTAGACCAGCATGTCCAACATTATAAAGCAAATAGATTAATGTGACTAAAAGAGTTCTGAAGTTTGTTTCTGCGTGTGATCTTGTGTAAAAAAAAAAGAACGAGTCAATCAATGCTCAAACAATTTGAAAGTCTGTGCTTGCAAAGGAACACCGGGTGTACAGTAGCTTGCTAATAGATCCCATATGTGGACTGAGTCTAAGGTGAGTGTGTGTGTTTGTGGAGTGAAAGTCCATGCCAGGCGCACACAATCTATGAAAGGCGATTTAATAAAAATCCTAGCATGAACAAAATCAATCTCCAAACTGAAATCGTGTGCAGGATGGAACGAGGGGCCATTTTTACCCTCTGTGTGAACGTGTGTAAATCAGTGAGTCAAACCACAAAAAACAACTACAACTACTGTTGCGTCTGAAGATAAAAGCCCACATTCCTTCATGTGACACGAACGCAGTCGTGTATGAATATATGTCTCCTGTTTTGGACAGCCGTAAAACTCCAAACCGTTACCTGCCTGAGATCGTATTTCGCACTCAACCTTCACCATGGCTTTTTTTAATCAAGTGGTTTATCGAGGAGGGCGCTTTATTCACCCTAGTCCACCAACGAGACTTCAAACGTCTCGGCGGGAGGGGGCCTGCACAGCCGTAGCAGTAACGGGATCTCTCCGCGGCCCCCTCGGCCCATCTGGGTCCAGTTAGTCCTGCAGGAAGGCGGCTCGTTATCACAACACCAGGGGAGCGACTCGGCCAATCCGTTCAGTATGAGAGGCTTTAGACGCTGCCCTGCCACGGTCACTCACCTCCAAATTAAAACCAACACAGAAACATTACAAACGCCACTCAAGTGTTCGAACCCACACAGTAAAAAATGAAATATATTAAAGGGTTAGTTCACCCCAAAATGAAAATTCTGTCGTTCCAAAAATATATATTGATAATAATAAAATAAATTACTGTATTATAGTATTACAATGATTTTTGCTTTTTCTACTGTACTTCAAAAACTAGTTTCATTCAATGGGTTTAATAACTTCTTTGAAATAGTTTGCAAAAATGTTTGCTTTTTGTCCAGTACATATGCTTTTTATCACAGAAAATATCTAATTCTTGAAACAGTTCATTATGTGTCTCTTTTAAATCGCCTTTATTATTACAGTTAACAGTACATTATAGGGATACAAAACAGATTTCGGTTGATGAAATAGTTCTGTACTGTAACTTTAAGTTCAGTCCTGTAAAACCTAGCATCCTTCAAAGTATAAAGTTTGCTTGGCTCACAACATCCCTAGAGAGGTGTTACAGTAAACCCCTCGTTTCCCTCAGGAGGAGCACATTCCATATGTATAGGTTAGTTATTTTCCTTCGGAGTGCTTGTCCATCAGGTTGGCGGTTTAAACTAGCTGTCAGTATTAAGTACACACAGCCGCTCAAGATGAAGGTGCTTTCATAGCGCGGCTAGTGGCGGTGATTAAGGCCTTGCGGTGAAACAGAGAGCACCTTCTCAATCTGCCTTTTGGCACCACATGTGCCGGGCCCCGTTTCTGTCAGAACCAGATCGGACTCGAATCCAACGCCTGTCATGCTAACTTACCCTCCGGCGGCGGAGAGCCGCTAAAAGAACATTAGCTCTCAGCACCACCTGACAGCTGCCCATCTTTCATCCATAATGATCTGACGGTATGTTCTAGATTGTGTTTTCGGTCCGTTTTAATGAAACGCAGCCCCCACAGAAGTATTTCACGGTAAAAGTCTCAAGTATGTTTATGCAGCCATGACCTAAGTGCGGAAAATGGCGTCACCTTGACCCTGGGATCACCTCGAAGGACAGCTTAATGACTGCGTCTGTGCCACTGTGAAGGCAAGCACAACACACATGAGAAGCCAACAATAAAGGCAGGGGCCCAAATCAGAAGCATATGGTGCCCTGTGTCGCTCTTTGTTTGGCCGGCTTTCTCTAGCGTGTAGTGGTGTGCTAAGCGTCCGTTTGCAGTCAGCAGCAGGCTGTTTGTCAGGCGCATGGAGAAGTTAACATTCCTGTTTTATTTGCAATACAGTGACTCTTCTATGCTGTCGAAACAATAAGAGGGGTCAACATGCAGGAAACCATCCGAACAGAGCTGCACAAATACACTGATACATGTACAGTATTGAAGTAGTATAGAATAAAAAGTGATCACTTGATATTAAAAATATACAAATTGTAGTAAAAATTGTGTTGTGTGCATTAAATGTATCATAATTACATTTATATTCACATATAAATGTGAATATTATAATTACATTTATTCACATATTAATGAAAATACATTAATTCCTGGTTATAATAATTACATTTATAATAATGGTTTATATATCATTTAAAGTACATTTATTCATGTTTTTAAAAATAGTTTATTTCTACAAATTTATAATTATGTGTGTGTGTGAATAAAATGTATAACAATTTACAATATAAATTAAAACACATTTATCCATGTTTTTTTTATCATTTTTGTATTTAAGTAAATAAATAAATAATAATAAAAATTTATATATATATATATATATATACATACATACACACACACACACATTTTAGGAAAGGCTTGTACATAATTTGTCAAAATATATAATTCAAAAAATGTTTCTTATACATATAATACAGTTACAAAAATTCTACATATAAATAAAAATGCATGTATTCAGGTTTTTTTATGTAGCCTATACATGCAATTAAATAAAAATATTTTATAAAACAAAAAATAATAAAACTAAAATATAAGATACTATAATGTTAGATACATATTGTACTATATATGTATGTGTATGTTGTAAAATTATTATTAATAATAATAATAATAATAATATATTTATTTTATATTTTATATCTAAGTATATTTATGCAACTTTTTATAAATATGAATAAATTAAATTACATTTATTTAATAAAACATTGAAACTGTGTACATACATATAAATGAATAATTTATCATCCATAAATTAATTTAATGTTTTAAACTCGATATGACAACTTCTGTTAACCTAAATATGAACCTTATTTTAAAAACCACTGCTGTCATGAGTGGCCCAACATACCTGAATTCACAATATAGCATTACATACTCTAGTTAAATGTACAACCACAATATACACTGCGAGAAGCTCTGTACGAATAAGACTGATTTGAGTATAGTACAATAAAAAACTAAAATCCCCCCCATTATATTATATTACACCCCATCTATTGACTACAGTGATTATTCCCACAGAGCATTGAATGTCAAAGAGTAACATCTCAAACAGGCACTGGGAACACTGCAGGACTCAAATGTTATTCGAGTCACACAGGCACTCTAAACTCACGGTGCTCATTAGACACAGCGTTCAGTGACGGCTCATTTAACCCCGCGTGGAAACAGCAGCGCTCGATTACGGCTGCCATTTTTCTCAGAGTCGGCACTCACGGCTCCCTCTGCGACACAGATGCAATGCCTGTCCTGGACACATGCAGGCATGCGGAGCTCTGATTACATTATGGGGGAAGTGTTTATTAATGCGCTAATGATTTCATTGTGCATGAGGCTATGCGCCGTGCTGGCAGAGACACAGACAGTTGAAGGCTAATTGCTATCGCTTGTCAAAACTGGATTTAAAAATAAAGGAAAACTAGGAGATAAACAGCGTACTCCGAGTACATGCATGTGGAAAAAAAAACAAACCAAAAAAAAAAAAGAGAGAGCAGGGGTATGGGGCAAAGGCAAGGATTGAGGTCTATAAAACCTTGACGACTAATTACACAACACCACTGTTAACGAGCATTTCCCCTTAGGACAGACATTTCAGGTCAATAAAAAGACATTTTAAAAAAAGTCGAGCAGAAACAGACATACAAATGCAACACAGGCGTGCATCAGGAGAAGGGCATCTCGGTGACGCAAAACACACCATGTGACACATACACAACCAACAAACACACACACACACCTAGATAAACACAACCAGGTGAAGGAGTCTAATGCACGCTAATGGCAAATCCACAATTACTTCAGTTTGCTTTTGAATTTGCAGGCGAAGTTCAAATAGTGTTATTGTTCACGCATCTTTAAGCGAGCGGACACGCTACGAGCACACATGGCTCTGCACCTGATGCCAATTGCCCCTTTAAGATGTCTGCACGCAGAATCCTAGTGTATCAGTGCATAAAAAAAGAGAGCGCTTCATATATTGCTCTCTTCATATATTACAGTACTAACCAAATAATCTTATTTAAGTGTAATTTCTTACGCTTAAATGGTGAAACCACACTATCAGATTAATATTTTACAAATTAATACTTTCTTTGGCAAAGATTTCCATTTAATCAGATCAGGTGTGACAGTAAACGCATTTGGATTTTTACGAAAGACCTCAATAAAATAAAAAATAAAAATCAAATATCATATATTTTAAAATATCAAATAAAAGCTAGTCCTTTGAATGTTCTATTTATCAAAGAATCCTGAAAAAAAAAAGTGTCATGGTTTTCACAAAATAGGAATATATCAACATTAATAAGCAGCAAATCAGCATACAGTATTAGAATTAGACAGAGTTAAAATGCTGAAAATTCAGCTTTGCATTAAAGGGAATTAATTGCTTTTTAAAATATATTACAATAGAAAACAGCTCTTTGACATTGGAATAATTGTACTCTATTTTGATCAAATAAATGCAGCCTGAAAAACAACAACAAACACGTTTGCAAACAACAATCTAAAATGCATAAGTTGGTTTATGCGACCAGCAGCACTAACGTTTGAGCGTCTGGCTACCATCCTCGACGAGGTGATAAAAGCATGCTTCCTATAAATGCTAACAATCATCATTAGTGCGAAGAGGGAGGCAGAGTGCACGTGTTTCCCTCCATATTCTACCCCTTTAAAAAAAAAATTTAAGTTACATAAAAAGGCTTATAAGCCACCTGTAACTTAAAATACAAGCAAACGGCTGTACCCCAGAGAGGAATGTGACGGAATGATTTATATTGCATTTTTTCAAGATTAAAAGATTGTTAAATGTAGAACCGAAAAGGCAGCAACCGAAAGTTTATAAATTACAAAAAGTGAAATAAAAATAAAAGCAAAATAGAAATATATATAAAAATGTCATTTTGTCAATAAAAATGACAAAAACATGACTAAAATAAATGAAAAAATAAATATATATATATATATATATATATATTAAAATTGGCAGTACCACAAATCTTTTTTAAAACGTGTTTTAAAAAAGATATTACGGAGTGCCTGGGGACTATTTTCAGGCGCTGCGTGGTATCACTGCACCTGCTGTGGCCATGGTGCAGCAGCAAAGTTCCTTGATTATTACGAGTATAGTTCCTAGTTACATCAGCCTAGAAAATTGCAACTTTTCATTTTCCGGGCGGTGCACAATATAACTTCAGAAGAGTCAAGTTTGAAATAGGAAAAATATGAGCGTGATGCGAACGGTCTAACCAGATTCAGTGATCTATGCTAAGCTGCAGCTAAAAGTGCTATCGCCAGACCTGGAGAGCAGCTGAATGGATTCAGAAATGGTTCAACTCAACGGTTTAATTCTAGGGAAGCTGGAAAATGAGTGTTCCTTTAACATGTGCCATGCCAGAAGGTAACAGTAAAAATCACAATATTGTTTGAAGTCAAGTACATCATACAAATACCAGAGAAATATCTATTTTTTAAATCTTAAATGTTATACACATACAACTAAAGCATATTTATACCCCGCCACAGTATACTTTCCTGTCATTTAGATTTACTAATTTTTTTTTTTATTTATTAGATGTTCCATTCAACCACATTTTAACATCGCATTTGCCTGGCCACATTTAATGTTCTCATCTGCTCCTCAGTAACAGAGAAGCACAAGAAGGGGGTGGTTTAATGACGGTAGCTGGACATGACAGAGACACGATCATCTGTCATGGACAATTTCACATCACGGTCAGCTCTTTGTTTTTGTCCTGTGTGTGTGGCCATGCTACGCTGCACAGAAATGTGGTCGGTCTGTACGACACATTCAACTTTTTCCATTGTTTCATGACAAAACAAACAACCCAGGAATTCCACTGCTACCCAGAGAGCCATTTCCACATGTTGTTTGACTCACTGCTGCTCTTCTTTTGCTGTGCAAAATTACCCTAAGGTTTTATATAAACTTATGAAAGTATCTCACAAAGCCTGTGAAGAACCTCCGAGTCATATTCTCCTTTAAAATCAAAAGAAAAAACAGACAATTTTGTTTAAAGAGGTTCTGTGTAAAATCAGTTATAATGATTGGGAATGAAAACTATATGCATACTTTGAGTTTTTCAGGAGAACCAGAAGAAAAGTAAGATTATGAACCGTATGGAACTACTAATGAAAATGATTGAATCATCTGAATTGAGACTGCACTGGATCTGTGCAATTTCAAAGGAAAATCCTCTGAACTGGCCAAGACTAGTGTTTTACTGTAGGTTTGAAATATATATATATATATATATAAACTTACCTCTAAAGGAGAGTCACAGAGGAACCTCTTGAACTGTGAGGGGAAAGAGGTAGAAAAGAAATGTGTTATTTTACATTCACGTACATATAACAAAATACAGTTGCTGGGCAAGTCTCGTGAATACAGCGGAGCACATTTGAGATGGCCTTTTTGCGTAATTTTAAAGGGGTCATGTGATGCGATTGAAATTTTTCCTTTCTCTTTAGAGTGCTGTTAGCGCATAGATAAGATCCCTGAAGTTGCAAAGATTTTCAAAACCAAAGAGATATAGTTTTTATAAAAGTTATGACTTAAAATGGCTTGTTTAAACACGCCCCCACTTTTCTACATCACAGACTGGGTTAATTTATGCAAAGAAAAGAAGACAGAGTTTTTATTCCCTCTGTAGTGTTGGTGCCGGTTGCTGGACGTTTTGTGTGTCATCGTGAAAGTGAAACTATTTACTTTGTGCTTCCAAAAGAGAACACAACTAGAAGTGGTTAAGTTATATTCACAACGCTGTTCCTGAAAAGTTCAACCTAAAGATTAGAGTGTTCACCGCATTTACGAAGGACTGACTCCTAAAACCTGCAGAGCAACCTATGCTGCCTGTGCCCAGAGACTATAAAGTGGAGCAAGTCTACCTCTGCAAGGACAGTCTGGTGCTTCTGACTCACAACCTTAAAAAGTAAGTATGTACTAAGACATGATAATCAGTAATTATGTCTCCACTGGATGCAACACATGCCTCGTTTGTAACGTGTTATATTGTCTTGGTGTCATAGCACCAGGACGCGGCATAACATTGTTGTAAGGGGCGTAACATTTCCGCCACATGTTTGTGGTATTCAGTCGATCAGAGGAAACCTTGCTTTTTGAGAACGTTGAGCTTTGTACAAATCGACCCGTTTCAGAAGGTAAATTTCTTACATATTTTTTTACTTAATTTCACAATGAGTAGTGTTCGGTCATTAGCTTGTTTTGGCCAAAGCAGTATCTGGCTACCATTGTGAAGAAGAAAAAAAGGCAAGATGTTTATTTAAGGATAATTTTATCTCTGCGCCATGATGTTTAGATCAAAAATAAGGCATGTTAGGACAAAAAAAAAAAACAGTTTGACAGCCATGAACAGGCACACAAGAGTGACTTGTATGCTGCATTTTCCATATAAAGCTATGTCTCTGATGCTTATATGGCAAATTACTAGTAAAATTAATGAAGTCAAGCAAACCACCAAAAAAAAAACTGATCAAAGATTTTCATCCAAACATGCAAACCCCAAATGCATGGAAAAAGCCAGTCTATGATCGTTGGCACTGCTCTGGTAGCGTGTGTGTTGGCTCTTTTAGCTGGATGCTGATCCACAGGCCTGTGATACTAACATGGTCAAACCAATGAAAGAGAGAAAAAGAAGGGTAGCTTATGCAAACTAAAAGACAATTCCTCAACACTGATTTTATTAGACTGCATCAGACTTTAAGAAACCTTAGAATGAAGCTTCAGATTGCAGATCTTCATCAGAAAAAATCTGATAGGATTACTTGTTCCACGTAACAAACTCGCACAAATTGCATATTTCATGCCCTCCATCTTTAATACGCAGATGCACACAAAGCAAGTCTGGTTGTAATCTGGCTAAACCAGGCTCCTGTGGTTTAAAATGCTACAAAACAACCGTGAGCGGCTTCTCTTATTGGACGGCGAGAGGGTTGGAGAGAATTAGTCAGCAGTTACAAACTCCATATGGTGATTTCTGCATAACTGATGCTTCGAGAACTAGCAGCATATGTGGGTTGGGAAATTAAGAGTAGTCCTAAATATACTACAACCAAACAATTTATAGTATTTGGTTCCGTTTAAAGTTTTTAAAAGCATACGTCTTCAGAGAAGTGTTTCTGTGATATACTCAAAACTGTATGGCTTATATAAACAACTTTTGCAATGAGGCTCAATTTGTTTACCTCTCTGGGCGGTTGTGAAAGAGAAAGGCATTGTTGGGAAAGAGGAGCTGAGAAAGACGGGATACAAGAGAGGGATGCGGTGAATCGCTCGGGGAGTAAAAGCTGGCAAAGACTCACTCCTGTTCTGCCAGGCACTCAACAGGGGGGTTTGTGGGTAACAGCTCTATGAGAGAGGGCAACACAGCCATGCATATTTCCATTAGTCTTGTTACTGATCTCCTGGAGCCTGGCAGCAGTGACCCTCCCTGCTTACTAACTTGGACTGGACAGCATTAAGATGCCCACATTCACATGTGGATTTATATTTTCAGGCACACAAGAAAAAAAAAGAAAGAAAGAAAGAAAATAAGGGAGAATACATTAAAAGAAAAAGGCAAGAAAAAAAGGAAATAATGGAAAAGGAAAAATTAAAAAGGAACAAAAAGAAAAAAAAAAGATAAATTAAAAAAGAAAAAAAAGAAAAAAATCTGAATAGAAAAGAAAAAAATATATTCTATTTAAAAATTTGATAAATAAATTGGAACAATAAAAATAGAAAAAATAGAAAAAAATAGAAGAAGAAAAATTTTATCGGAAATCAAAGAAAGTAAACAATGAAGCAAAAAAGAAAAAGCTCAAAAAAAAAACAAAATTGAAAAATAAATGTAAATATAATAAATAAACAATAAGAAAATAAAAAAGGAAAAACATTGGAATAGAAAAGAAAAATAATATTTAATATTAAAACTAATATTGAAATGAACAAAAAGAAAGTAACAATAAAAATAAGAAGGAAAAGAAAAGAAAAAATTAATTAATTGGAAAAATGAAACGGGAAATCTAAACTTAATGAAAAAATAAATGTTAAACAATAGAAAAAAAAGAAAAGGAAATACTGGAAAAGGATCAATGTAAAGGAACAAAAGGAAATAAAATGGAAAAATAAATTAGAAAGGAATAAAAAAGAAAAAAAAAGAAAATAATAATAGGAGTAAGTAGAGTAAGTAAGAGTAAGTAAAAACAAAGAAGAAAAGACAACAAACAAACAACCCAAACTCTCAACCCTAATTTCTCATCCTCTCCCCAACTTTTCAGCATTCAATCAATTCCTGGTGTGGAAAAAAGTCATGTTCTGCACTATTTTTCTGTCTTACGTCTAGATCTTCATATTGAAAAAAAAAACGTGTTATTTGTCAACTACCCATGTCATACACGTCAAATGTTAAACACCTTTCACCAGTGTCATTCTCTCCTTAGCCTATCTTCCGATGTGTTGTTCTAAAACGCTCCAAAATGGCCTTTTATGAAAGCAAAAAGGTGAACTCTGACCAAAAGTAGGAAGTGAAATGGCTCAGCAGGGACTTAAAGCTCTGCTAATCTGAAATTAGGCGGAACTTAGTAAAACGTTAGGGATCGGCCCTCAACAGACCATGAAATCTACTGTTCAGATCAACCTCCATCTGTCAGAGAGCTAATAATGTGAAAGCATTCTTCATTTAACTAGTTAATGTTCTCCTGCAATGAGAAATATATTGAATTGAAAGAGCTTTAAGAAAAGAAACAGCTCGTTTTGGAAAATGCCGTGCATCATTTAACAGCAAATGAATAAATTAACACTTAATATAGAAAGTCTAAGACCTTGCAAGATGGTTATTATAGAACCTGCTGGTGTGAATCGATTTGTCTTCCCCAGTGCTACTCTGTATAATTAGTTAGTAAATACAGCTTGTTGTGCTGAAAATATGTGCCTCTGTGTGTACGTGTGTCTGTCTTACATTCACAATTAAAGGGGCGTTCACACTGATTTCAAGCAAAACAATGACCAGAAGTCATTCATTTCCACTGAGGTTATAAGGAAAATTGGGTTCCTGCATAACCACAGCCTCAGTCCATCATTTACTGTAATCTTTATAAGCAAGTAAAAGAAGAACAGGACTGAGGGAATGAGGTGAGAGACAAGAAGGTGACTTTAAGAAAATCCCCACCTCGCTATATACATACAGGCTCACATCTCACATCTGAGAGGAACGCTAAAGCAAACACGCGCACACCTTCCACACTATAAATAGAGCTCTGTTTTAGCACCAGGAAAGAATCTGGCAGGAGACGGTCAGCTCTGACGACTTATTATTTATTAATTCCCACATTTTACGAGCGTGAGGATTTATTCATTTGCTGTTGGCAGAGCCGGGCCAGTTTCCAGGCCTAAGGGGGACAAAGGCCTCTCTGAGGTTACTGAGAATGTCAAGTAGGTCCACATCCTGTTCACCCTCAGCGTCTGTCTACTAAAGCGCTGTCCTAACAGAGAGTGAGTGATTGGGACCAGAAACAGATTCTAGACAAGTATGCAAACGTAACACAATTTAAGCGCAAGACTATGGCGGTTAAGAACTTTTAAGTCTCAAAGAGGTGATAGAGTTCACTTCTGACGCCTGTGTCATTACATCAGACGCGTTATTCACTTAACAAGATAAGCATCGAGAAACTGACTAGCATGTTCTATTGCATTTGCTACAATGACTTCTGCTGATCAGTAAGAAAAGTGAATGGATTTACATTCAGATAAACTATTCAGATGCTGTTCGAAAGTCCAGTGCACATAGTTTTTAAGTAATAAACACTTTTATTCTGCAAAGATTAGGGATGTAAAGGTATTGTAAATACCGTCATACTGCAATATCACATTTGTTCGATAATACCGTGGTCGCGTGACTCGATAAAATGATGCGTCTTCTGAGAAAAGTTTGCT
>JAUMHQ010000070.1:20438311-20456373 GCA_032361165.1 Enteromius paludinosus
CGTGAGTTTTGAGCAGTGAAGGGTAGTGCTTGTTGTTTGTTGTTTCTCCGATCACGAATGCAGACGTGGTGTGATGTATACGAGGCGTGATGCAACACCACGTGTAAAAAGACAGAACTAAGTCATGATCGTCAGTAATTATGTCTCCACCGGATCAACAAATGCCTTGTTTGTAATGCGTTTTATTATTTTGGTGTAACAGCGCTGAGATGTGGCATCATGTTATGGTAAGGTGCGTAACATTTCTGCCAAACCCTTGAGGTATTCAGCCAATCACAGTGCACAGAATAGCTGGCCAATCAGAGCACACCTTGCTTTTTTAGAATGATGAGCTTTGTACCTGTTTCAGGAGGCGGGGCTTAGAGGTGAAACAAAAATGTACAGTATGTGGAAAATAATGTGTTTTGAAACTTAAATTACATAAACGCATTGCATTAAACCAAATACACAAAATAATGATTTTTAAAATTTTGCTTTTTAGCAACATCATATGACCCCTTTAATATTAGTTAACAACATTAGTTAACATTAACTAATAATGAACAACTACTTCTACAGCATTTATTAATCTTAGTTAATGTTAGTTTCAGCATTTACTAATGCATTATTAAAATCACAAACTGTGTATGTTAACGATTAATAAATACTGTGAATACTAATGAATACTGTGTTCATTGTTTGTTCATGTTAGTTAATACATTAATGTTAACAAATGACACTTTATTGTAAATTGTTACTTTTTTTATTGCACCTCCAACTGCTTTGTTTTTTTTTTTAAAGTGTAGAGGGCCTAGAACAGAACCTTGGGGGTCACCTACAGTTTCTTAATGAAACAAATGTCTGCATAGTTGTTTTTATTTATTGTTAAACATTTATTCAATTACAATTACTCTATACTTAAGTGTCACAGCAAATATGATCATGTGACTTCCTTTTTAGCATACATTTGTCTGTTGATTAATGTTGATTAATTCTTTTCTCTCTTCCTCTCTTTATTTTTTGCTCTTCAGGCATTTATTAATAATTTCCAGGAGGCTAAAAATGCATTGGCAGAGGTGACGGCCCAGGCGGCAGAGAAAGCAGCCACAGGGGTTTTGGAGCTGGCAGAGAGAAGCACACGTATCTCCCTGGATGTAGACATCAAAGCTCCGGTTATCTTCCTCCCACAATCCTCTGTTTCCCACAATGTCATTGTGGCAGATCTTGGTTTAGTGACTGTAAAGAACCACTTTGAAATCGTCTCCTCTCCAACACACACCAAGATCCCCCCTGTCATGGATATCATGGCTGTGGGACTAAGTGATCTTAAAATGTACCGGTTAGTTCAGCATTTTTGGATAAATGTACTTGTTTGAATTCAACAGACATGAAATCATATTTTCATTGTTTAATTAGTGATGCTTATAGCATTTCTTTATTACCCCAGGACCACATACACAGATGGACAGTTTAAGAGTGAGATTCAGTTACTCAAACCAGTCAACATGGACCTGTCAATCAAACGCAACCTTTCTGCCACCTGGTATCACAGCATACCTGACATCCAGATAAATGCACACCTCAAACCCATGAGTGTAAGTGCATATTTGTGTTTGTTTCTATGTCTGACTTTTGGTGTAGGGAATATTGCAGCTAACATTAATGTGCATTTATTTGCAGCTTATCTTGAGTCAGGAGGATCTAACCATAGTGCTAAAAACTCTAAGTGAGAATCTGTCTGAGGCTTCTGACGCTCCTCCAGCTCCATCCAGCTCTGATAAAGGAGACACGATTTCTACCAAGGATTCTCAGAGTTCTGGAGGTATAAACCACACACGATTGCAGATGAAATGCTATTGGTTATTAATGCATCAAGAATGCTTTCTGTGTCTTTGGATATCCTGCTCATTTTAAGTAATTCTATAACAAGTACTGTAAATAATATCAGAGCAACTCTATACTTTTAAAATGAAAACATTGTATACAATAAAATAAAATACAATTTCCCTCACAATTTAAATGCATTTGATTGTAAATGTAAAGATTTAACAATATTTTTACATTGAAAATGCATTTCAATTTAATAATAGTTGTAATGAAGAACTCAGCCTATCAAATCTTATACTGTACGTTTATAGGCCTGCAGCGACGCGCCGACGAATCGATTCTAAAAAAACGTCGACGTCAAATCCAGTAGTAGGCCAATCGCGCCCACTCCTTTTTTCTCCTTAACTGAAGCCTATTCAATCATGCAGTGATAACTGCAACGCCGGCTCCCGCTGAAGCTCGCCTGAGGGGGCGTGTCCGTGCATATATATAAGCGGGCAACACGCACAGCCGTTTTCAGGTTACCTCGTCCTCGACTGAAGCACCGAACACTTGCAGCACAGCGAGGGACGCAGTACTTGTTCCCGTGTCTCAGGGAACCTGGGTAACCTATTCATTCCCGTTCGACACATTCGCTCGTAATGCGCCTGCTAAGACACTATGGGAACACAATTCAATCCCGCCGTGCTGCGATTGCAGAACGATAAAGCCTGACAGCGGACCTAGGGGAAACCCGAAGCACAACACGCGGCCGGGGCAGATGGCAGCGGGCAGACGAGCTTATAATAAGTGAATAAGTTATAGCTCATATCCTGAATACACTGTTTGAACGCACATCGGTCAATACAGCGAAAACACAGACACATAGTTCTCGGGTTGGGGTTACATTGGCCAACACAGAATGAGAAAAAACCTTTAAACTTGAGTTATTGGTACTGTAAAAGAGTTTTGTTTAACAAAAACATTTAGTATAACACTGCTGTTATTTTGATTTAAGCAGAAGATGTTTGGCTTTGGATACTTTTTTATAAAAAATCTATTAAATCTTTAGGGGCAATTAGTGATTTTATGGGGGTTTTTTTATCATGCAACAGAAAAATAATAGTTAGATAAATCATCTAATTAGTCGTTAGAATAATGGAACTATTCGAAAAAATAATTGCCAGAATAATAGTTTTAAAAATAATCGCTTACCCCCAGCCCTAACTGGTAAATTCCTCTGTGAAATAAGGATTTGAACACCTACAAACAAGCAAGATTTCTGGCTCTCACAGACCTGTAACATCTTTCTCTGTCCTCCACTCGTTACCTGTATTAATGGCATCTGTTTGAACTTGTTATCAGTGTAAAAGACACATGTCCACAACCTTTGGTTATTCATATTGTCATTGGTGTGAATAGGCCTTTAAAACTCATGAACCAAGTCATCCAGGGGTGAGGTGAATCACAACATTGCACACTTTGATTTGAAGAAAAACAGCAAAAAGTCATACTGTGTACTGCACAGCTTTAAATTCTATGAAGTGTAGCAATTGACTTAGACTAAATGAATTAAATATATGCCGGAGGACTTAGAAACAATTGATTTAAAGATTTTTAGAGAGAGAGCAAAATTGAAAAAGTAATTTCAGACTGACTTGCATCATTTGCAGTTCCTATTGTAAGTGGACGTCACTTAAGTGTGCTTGTGGTGCTATTTGTTTGTCAAAACTCTCTGCGGAAATGTATTTGCAGGGTAATGTAGTCTTTCACCAACCAGGAATTCTGCAAAGTGCCTATTTTCCTTGAGTTATCAAAAGTGAAATGATGTCAAAGATGATATGCTCATGACTGACCTCGCCTTCAGCTGGTTTGGCTCAGAACTTGGTTTGTTACGAAACCCAGCGTGTGACTTTCTCTCCCCCATCACCCTTATATGCTGTATTTATTTTCCATTGGAAAAGAAGGACTCCTGCTGTCATGGTTAACGTAACCTTGTTTCTAACATTAATCCACACTGGACAGCCCCAGTGTATGCTGCATGGCATTCATAGTGCAATATATTAGCAAACGTTAAATGCAAACACCAGCTCAAATTTAATCTCACTTATTTGGACTGCAAACTTAAAGCACCATTAGCTTAGTATCATTGAGATTTATATATTTCTTATGTATTTTTCTTTTGTTGTAAGTTTTGTATTTTAATGTTTCTACATTTTATTTTCCACTTCAGATCAATATTTTGTTTTATGGGGCTTTTCAGATTGGAAAAGGGGAAAAGCACTGCAGACATCAACATTTCTTTTGTGTTTCACAAAAGAAAGAGCCTATTCTTCTAATATTTGAACTACAGTGGGTACAAAATGTATTCAGACCCCCTTAAATCTTTCGCTCTTTGTTATATTGCAGCCATTTGCTAAAATCATTTGTTTATTTTTTCCCTCATTAATTAACACACAGTTCCCCATATTGACAACATAATTGTTGGCATTTTTGCAGATTTATTGAAAGAAAAACTGAAATATCACATGGTCATAAGTATGCTGTGACACTCATATATTTAACTCAGGTGCAGTCCATTTCTTCTGATCATCCTTGAGATGGTTCTACACCATCATTTGAGTCCAGCTGTGTTTGATTATACTGATTGGACTTGATTAGGAAAGCCACACACCTATCTATATAAGACCTTACAGCTTACAATGCATGTCAGAGCAAATGAGTCATGAGGTCAAAGGAACTGCCTGAAGAGCTCAGATCTGGCAAAAGATCTGGCCAAGGTTACAAAAATAATTCCGCTGCACTTGAGGTTCCTAAGAACAGTGGCCTCCATAATCCTTAAATGGAAGACGTTTGGGAAGAACCCTTCCTAGAGCTGTGCATCCGGCCAAACTGAGCTATCGGGGGAGAAGAGCCTTGGTGAGAGCGGAAAAGAACAACCTAAAGTATGGGAGAAAGTTGTAGAAAGTCAACCATCACTGCAGCCCTCCACCAGTTGGGGCTTGATTTTAGCAAATGGCTGCAATATAACAGAGTGAAAAATCTAAGGGGGTCTGAATACTTTCCGTGCCCACTGTATTATTTAATATTTGAAATATACAGTACTGGTTTCCTCAGGAAGAACTCGTTACAGTTTGCTTCAAGAGAAACAGCTTGAACTGACTGACCTCTGTTTGTCCATTGTCCAGTCGTTTTGAGGCTGATGTCACTGTAGGAGGAATATAGATGTGTCTGTGTTGAGTCAGTGGCAGAATGCCAGGGCACAGCACGCACAGACTTGGAGGTCCACAAATGTTTTAACGTAGAGATCTGTTTTCAGTTTCTCACAGCAAAGCTTTCATGCAGTTGCGTAATTCGCTAAGTCACACCTATGGATGCCACGCTGATTTATCGAGCTGTGGCTGCTGATGTGTTTTCTCTGCATTCTCTCATAGGTTACCAGGACCGGTCTTTCCTGTCTGATTATTTCCAAAACTGTTCTCTTTAGTTTCAGAAGAAAGCATGACCAACATTTATTGTTTGTTTTTAATTTAGCCATTTTGGTATTTAAATATGCTAGTTCAGCTATGTAATTCTCTATAAAAAGCCATTCACCTAAATGACGATACTATTATCATTTACTCACCCTCATGTTGTTCCAAATTTCTGGAACTTTCTTTTGTACAACGCAAAAGATTGTAAGACTCATGCAGTGAAAGCGGACTATTTTGTCTGTAAAAGACCATTTGATCAATAATAGAGGGGTCATCCGTGTGCTGGTATACCCTTAAAAATTAGCTTTTAAAAAAACACATAATCACACTCTACATCTTTTCTCCTAACAGGTGGAGTTTCAGTATGCAGCTGCACTGAGGATTCTGACAGTCTTAGCTTTGCTCATGATGACTACGACCAGTCAAGCTAGTTCATGCCAAGGCTATATGAACTGCTCCAAGGACTTTTGCTATTCGGCCCGGATCCGCAGCACTGTGCTCCAGGGCCTGCCCTTCGGAGGAGTGCCCACCGTACTCGCCCTTGACTTCATGTGCTTTTTGGTGTGCATAATTTTCAGTTGTTTTTAATTTGTCACAAGTTTGTCACCTAAAACCTGTTCTTGGTCTTATGTACAATACAGGCTTTTTTTGTTAAATGTCTAGTCATTGTTATTGGTTGATATAGGTAATGAACTATTTAATAGGGTACCCAACACCATAAGGTAGGAAAAAACGGTCTATTCTTGTAGGGCTTGTGTCAAAAAAAGATAATTATAGTAATATAATTTTCCTTGAATAAATAATAACGAGTTCTATAAAATGTTTATGTACCAAAAGCAGATAAAAAACGTGTTGCTCAATTGAACTGTCAGAGGATTTCACTATAAGAACAAATGTAGTTTACATCAGGCCCATCAATCTGCTTTAGAAGACGTCTTATCCACCCGGAGGGCTATAGGTTAGTTTTACCATGAAAATATATGATTTATGGAGCTTTAAAATAATGGACACTATTCACTAGCATTAACAAGCTTGGAAAGTCATATACACCTAGGATGGCTTGGGGGTGAGCAGACTATGGGTTAATTAAAATTTTTGGGTGAACTATTCCTTTAACGATCAATTTTCAATTAGGAGTGAAAATGTGCCTTTAAACTTCAAAGAAATAAAGATGTGAAATTCATTGATAGTAATCAAAACTGACTGATATAAAAAATTTTATTGTGATGATAAAATATCGCCCAGTCCTCTTTTCTGTATTGGAATGAGTTGAATGAGCTGCCAAGTTAAGAAGCAGTTAAAGACGCACCTTTTCTGTCGGTACTTAACCACTCCACAACCCTAAAAAAATATATAATTTCTTTACTCTTCTGTACATTTCTCCTCTGCTCTAGTTTGTTTCCTAATCCAGTGATCTAATAAATGTGGCATTACATACTGAGTCTATGACAGATTGCTTACATGCCCCTCTATTTTAAGTCACAAGAATCTCTTAAATGCATAATGCATTGCATTAATAAACAAGTGTCTGAGGATGCATAAAACCATATTAAATTGAATGGACATCAGCAGAGCTTTCTGTAAAATTCTGCAGGCCTTTATTATCCACAACGCATGTGTTCCTGATTATTTTGGGCCTCGGAAAAAATCATGAAAAACAATGTTCTTGTTTTTCCGCGGTTCCAGATTTGAGCACTTTAAGAATGTTTGTTTCATAAATGTCACATATTTGTGGTGCAGGGATTTGGGGTTGAATGCATGTTTGGAATGAGATGTGAATTTGATCGACGTTCTGTGTCTACAGGTGCTGCTATGTGTGTTCTCTGTCTTGAGGAAGGTGGCGTGGGATTATGGGCGACTCGCATTGGTCTCTGATGCCGACAGGTACAAATTCTTAGTAGATTTCTCTAATATGCAATTTCAAAGTAGACCTGTTCTGTAATAACTGTAATCATTCTAATTTGCAGTACCATAATATTAAGTTATTTTATTCTCAACTGCACCGGCTTTATTCCCAGCATGTCCTACTGCGGCCTCAGCTGGCTGCATTATCACAGCATGCTATTGGCCCCAATGTAACCCCAAACAAACACTCATCTTTCCTGCATTAAGTAACATTTTGTGAAATAATCAGACTATATATACTCCATCCATCAGTCATGGTTTGGACAAGACCTCCGATTTGCCCAAAAAAAGAGAAAATTTGTCCTCCAGCAGTGCATTTCTTGCATTTAACACTGCAAGCCAGCATGATCTCAACAGCTGCATAATGGATTTGGCTAATGGATTGGTTGTACAGATCTGAAGCTTCTACATTTCCAATGGCTCAGCCAGTCTTATTTGATTAGTAACATGACCATGCCTTTCCATCACACTCACAACGTTCAATCTGAAAACTGGTTTGACCGGTATGTAAGTGCACAAGAGATTATGTATAAGGGAGATCTGATTATATTCCGGGCATCTCTCAAACTTCATTTTTGTCCTGTCAGATCACACAGTGGCATTTTTTTTGTACACAGATGTCAAAAGCTGCTCTCTATTTTTTTATGCTAACACATCTATCTTAAGGCATAATTTAGCTTGAGTCAGATATATATTTAAGACGAGTCTTGGGTGGCTTCTAGCCATTTGTAAGGATTATTTAAGGAGGTGGCAACCCTTTAATAAATGTAATGGGTTTTTGCGTGTACCCACCCAACATTTATTGATTTGTTTTGAACATTTCCTTGAATTACAGCATGTACATTCCGAGTGCCCAGTTCTCTTTTTAAATGTCATAAAAGTTTCAGAATGAAACCGTAAAAAGTCTGATCGTGAAGCGGAGTGCCTGTTACACCTTGGCAGTGCATAGCATTTCTAATGAATAATTCAACAGTTAATTGCTGCAGTTCTACCATTGTTATTACATGAGTTTGTCCCAAGGCATTTTCCTAGTTTTCGTGGCTAAAACGTGCTTTGGCGTAGAACTGTTTCCTTATGTCACACATGAATCCTGCTTACAAACAGGTCAGGCTGACGTTACTAGTTTGAAAGTGTGAAGTTTGCGGTGATGTTATGTGGAACTGTAAAACTGGAACAAACCTGTTAGCTATAGCTCTTATAACTAAATTAAGCTAAAACTACATATTCTAATATATGTTTGTATCTCATTTTGTTTTATAATAAAAAAGAAAATGTGCTAAAATGCTAAATGGTTTGCAGAAATGAATAAGGTTTGCATTGATTACATGTCAAATGTTGAATTATTAGTGTCATCGCGTTTCGTCTGAGAAATAATATTAAAATGAATGATAACCATGTTATGACAAATTTCCGTTAAGCATGAACTTGAATTTTTTTCCCTCAGCCGTAGGCGGAATCAGCACTATCAGCGTCTGGACGAGCATGAATAGTATGTGTTGGTTTTTTAACTTCATCTCTCTCTTCCAAGGACTCCTTGTGTCTGCTTTTTGAATTTACCCTCTGGCGTTTGTTCTGCTGTGTGTTTTACCAGGGGAATTTGGGATGAATATGTTCACTTGTGTACTATCTCTAACTTCTTTCTATCACTTCTTTCTATTGTCCTTTTTTAAAATGACTTCCTTCCTAGAGTCCATTGGTTGAGGGTTTCTCAAGATACTCATCACATTTACCTGAACTAATCAATTGAATTGTGTTTCTTATGAATCGGTGTCTTTTTAAAGGTGAATTGTGTCATTTCTGCTCCAAACGATATTGTACAAGTTTCCAAAGAGATTTGCTAAACTCTCCTTAAAAACAGATACTCCTGTCCCAAAGTCACAGCACAGCTTGGACCTCCCTAAAACAAACAGAGCAATGCTTTACAAGTGTTAAACTCTTCAGAATGTCAAACTGCACATGGTTTACTTAGATTCTCTGCATGTTAAACTGCAAAAACCACAAAATTCACCATTTAAAGAATATGTTTTTGTTCCTTTTAAGCGTGCGCTTTCTGGCCAGGGTCTTAGCACCCTATAGGTCGCTCAGGGAAGAGGCTTACAGGGAGAGGTAAAGCATCCTGTGGTGGCATAGAAAACCCCTATGTAACTGGAAGTCCTAGTTTTGATGGATGCTTGTGATTTGTCCAGTGACTGTCAATTGATGGATGGATAGGATTGATACTTGTTCCAAGTGCCCTGTAGAAGTGGTTCTATAGAATGAGTCCAAAAGTAGCCTGAGATTTACACATACATTGGCCTCAATAAAACATATATGTATGCCAACACTGTAGATGGCATTGACAATTTGGTTACGCTTTATTTTGATACTCCACTTTAGACAATCTATTAACTATAAGTAACTTTGTAACTTCATTTCAACTAATTCTCATTAATTTGCAACTACATGTCTACTGACTCGTTCGGGTAGGTTTAGGGTTAGTAGAATAAGTTGACATATATTTGCAAAATTTCTGATATGCTGTGGACCCATCAAAATAAAATGTTAGAAGTTATTAAGCAGACACTCTACTAATAATCTAATGACTGCTAATTGATATGTAGTTGCACATATACTTGCTGTTAGTATAACGTCTAAACCGGACTATCGAAATAGTGTCACACCTTGAAACTTAATGCAGTTGATATTTTATGTAATGCACCAAAGTTCATACTATATGAGACCCCTGTATTATCCAGTAGATTTAAAGTAGTGTCTCTGCCCTGTTCTTGATGAGACTTTCTCTGTTTAACACACTCTGGCTCTAATCAATTCTTAAGGTTGATGATACATGGGGCAGCTTTGGGTCATGTCGCCAACTTGGTGAGACAAAAGGCACTCAACCAATTTAAAGTATCCAGGCAGAAATGTCTTACCCATTCTCAATGGGAAATTGCTCAAACGTTGCTCAGTGTATCATCAGCCTAAATGTATGCTTTTTCTCTCTGCATGTTCTTCTCCTTTCCAGGTTTACTGCAGTCTCTTTGTGAACCGTTTGTGTGCAACGCCTCTCATTTACAGCTAATGCTTACTTTGTGTTTGAGTTTTTTCGCACAGTCACTTTTTGCTGCATGCCTGACATGTGGGTAGCCTTGATATGGACTGATGTAGCTGGAGTAACCTGAGCTTGGAGTGCCTAGCAGTGCCCATCACTTATTAATAAGCTGCCATCGAATGGACCCAGTGAAGATGCTGAGATAAAGTTTACAGTTTCTAAAAGATTAGTTCATCCAGACGTCATTGCTAAAATCTATAATCCAGATTCGAAATACTGCTGAATGAAGTGGCATGCCATGAAGTGACTGTACGCTTCTGTGTTAGCTTGCGTGCTGTGCTCTCAGAGCACGTGTTTGATAATGTGCATTTGTATTCAGTGTGGCCTCCGCCATGCAGACACCTGCTGACTCCCGATACGAGCGCCTCACCTCTGTGTCCAGCTCGGTCGACTTTGACCAAAGGGATAACGTAAGTAGCTTGCAAGGTCGTTAATGTGGATTCCCATGGCTATGTTCAGAATGGAATATTTTACACTGTGTTCTTCCAGCAGTGTTAAAACATGTTTGTAAAACAGCATTCATTATGGGACAGTGGGCATCAAAGTGTAATTTGCTGCATAATAATATATAGACACATTTTAAGTTGTTCATTCTAGAATAGTAATGGGCAAACTAGGCCTTTCTAGGCCACTTTCCTGAAGAGATTTGATCCAACCTTGATAAAACTCCCCTGGTTCAGGGGCCGGTTGCATAAAAGGTTAAGACTAGTCTTAAAAGTTAGTCAGCTAAAAAACATTTTTAAGACTGGTTAGTTTTTTTTAAATTCAGTTACATAAAAATGTACATTTAATCTAATGTAAATACAAAAAATAAAACGCATTACTCTTGGCTAATTGCTAGCTGGTCAGACGAGCTCTTAAGACACTGTCTTAACATGAAGGCTAAGTTTATGCAACTGGCCAGGTGTGTTTGATTATGAATGGAGCTAAACTCCAAGTTTGCCCACCCCTGTTCTAGAATAATTAACATACAGTATTAAACACAATAGGTACTCCATTGTACATTACTAAATAGTAAGGGTGTGATGTGTCTCGCGAGAACTTGGCGATATCCTTGCGTTAGTGGTATGATGCGGCGCAACAAATCTCCAACAGAAATCTGCTGCCGTGTTCTATTTATGACATGCTGAAAACAAATTCCAAATGGTTTTAAATGGTCGCTTTATCGCATCCAGTGTATGCATACTTAGGGCGGGGGTGTACTTCACTTTCTGGGTTCCATTCCATCTTGCGCACAGCCGCATCCGCACAGCTTTCAAAGTATACTCAATCGCGGATTAGTGCGGATGGATGAGCTCAACACATGCGCAATGCCACCTACTTGAGTGGCACTCTTGGCATTCTTCTCGCGCATACACTGTTGTACACAGACTTGAAAAATTGCCTGCATGCGGACAGGGTGCACGGCTGTCCGCGAGCTCTCCTGATGACGAAAATAACCTAATGCAGACGGCCGAAGTATACTTTGGCCTTTAAGCTGGCGCTGCGTATTACTGCACGTAATTCATTAAAATAGTTTAATTTCAAGTTGATTACAAAATGCACCTACATTTATGGAATGTCTTTGTTGGTTAAAATACTATTTTTCCCAATATATTTTATCATTGATGATTTATTTTAAAAGTCTAAGTCTAAAAATTGTGTCTCGTTCTAGTGAACCCAGTGTCTTGTCATGTCTCGTCACACCCCTACTAAATAGTGAAATGATTCTGTGTATAAATGCCTATTCACACCAAGAGCTAAATATAGAGATAATTAAAACAATAAATCTATAGCCTCACACATCAACATACAACAAACTGCAGCTATGTCACCTTAAATCTTTAGCGTTTTAAAGTTAAGTGGATTATGATCATATTTTACTATCAGTTACTGTAAAAAAAGTTCATAGTTCTGAATGTGATTCTAATGATATTGTATCCTTATTAGGGTTATCATCCTTGTTGTGTACAGACCTTAAGGCTATATCTGCAGTGCTCTTTATGTATAGATCAAAGCAGCACTTGACAAGTCGAGAGGTGCCATCCCTGACATGAGTCAGTTGAAAAGGAGATGATAATTTTCTAAATAGATGAATTAGAGCGCATTACATCATCCAGGTTTTGTCCATATAGAAAATATGCATATTGTTTACAGTATACATGCATGCTACAAAATTAGTGAAGGTGCTGTAAAAGTTTGCCATTCTGAACATACCCTTTGTCTTCCTTGCTCACATGTTCACACAGTTTGAACAGCCTACGCAGGAAGTATTGCTTGTCATCTACTAAAGCGCTATCCCCCTTAAAACACACACACCTGTGGATTTCATAATAGCACACACAACGCCTTTTGACAGCCATTTGTTTGCCTCTCCCTTCCCTGCTGTGATCTGGAATAACTGCACTTATGTAAACTGGTGTCACGTGCACCACACAGCTTCTAACAACTCCTCAAACTGCATTAGAGACTGATAAGGTCTCTGAATGTGAAGGTGACTGACAGGCAACAGTTAGAGTGCATTGAATGTGATGTTCTTTTCTTTGTCTCTGTAATAGGGCTTCTGTGCCTGGCTAACCGCCATCTTCAGGATAAAGTGAGTCCTTTCTGCTTTTACTTAATGAATATACTGTTACTTCTGAAATGAAGACTTCTCAATTCTTCCAACTATGCTGAAACAATTAGTGCTGATCACAAAACCCCAGTACGTTATAACCACATTTACATGTCAGCAGTTCCCAGAGTCCTTTTCAAATTAGAAGGAATGAGGAATTTCAGTTCAATTTTAGTTTCAGTTGTTACATAAGAAAATTATATCATGTAGTTTTGTTGAATGATAAATTTTCTCTACCAGATTTTCATCACATATTTAATTTATAGTTCACATTGTGAACTAAATGCTGTACTTGTGTAAACCCATATTATGGGTTATCAGAGGTTCATATTTTGGTTCTGGGAGTCCCCAACAACATGTTGACATGTATGCATGGTCAGAAAGCACTTTCATTTTCTTATTATATGCATTTATTTAACCTTATTTGTTCAATGACTCCCAAACGATTTTTGTAACTATTGCTATTTCTAAACCTGTCCTTTGCGTAATGATTTACTTGATTTAATTCAAAACAGTGTGAGCTTTTAACACTCCAAAAGCCATACCTAGTGGCAAGGAATGAGTTTGCAACAAGTGGGCGGGCAATGGAATGCAAACAAGCAATGGCAACTTAAATAATAATAAAATAAATGAATGAACCTAAAATTACAACAAAAAATACATAATAGGGGCACTTTTTTTTCTTTTTTGTTTAGAATAGAACGTTTAAAATTTTCTTTTTCTTTTTTCTTTTTTTTTTTTTTTTTGTGATGATAATGCTAAATGTAAAAAGCATATGCCATACACTTGGGTTTAAATTTAATGTATATGTCTTTGTGAAAATGGTATTTACCCATCATTCAAATGAAGTCTGAATGAAAGACATCAGGCTAAAAAATGTTATGTTTTTCTGACATACCTCTCTCACCCTTACAGAGATGACGAGATCAGGGAGAAGTGTGGGGAGGATTCAGTGCACTACCTCTCATTCCAGCGGCACATTATTGGTCTCTTGGTAGTTGTAGGGGTGCTCTCCGTGGGCATTGTCCTGCCAGTCAACTTCTCAGGAGACCTGTTAGGTAAGTCAAAAAAGTTTCAGAAAGAATCATCTACAAATGCACAACAGCGATTTTAGCTGACCTTCCTGTAGTTTATGACTAAAGACTCCCTATGATCTTCTCTTTCTGCAGAAGGTAATGCCTACAGTTTTGGGCGAACTACAATAGCCAACATACAATCTGGGTAAGCCCGGGTAATATCCGTGACACTGAAATAACTCTTGAATGACTGTTCAGTGAATCATCTCTTTGTTGTCTCTCTCTTTCAGTAATAACCTGCTGTGGCTGCACACTACATTTGCCTTCTTCTATCTGTTACTGACTGTGTACAGCATGAGAAGACACACATCAAAGATGCACTACAAAGAGGACGACTTGGTGAGTAGAGACAACTTCACAGAAATGCCCAATACAAGTTCATATAAAGCACATTTGGCAAAATGCCCTTTACCAGATAAAATAATCATTTCTTATGAGCATCACATTTCTGATTTTAAATGCTGGATCATTTGGATCATTAACTCTGATGTCTCCAAATTGTATCTATCTACAGGTGAAACGCACTTTATTCATTAACGGGATTGCAAAATATGCTGAAGAGAGTCAAATAAAGCAGCATTTCGAGTAAGTTCTTACTTAAGATACTCATTTTATGTCGCAGTGTTTATTAGGATCTGCCTTTCCATCATCTGTAAGGGTAAAGTGTGCAATATATCCAAAGTGTGTATAGCTTGCTTTCCTTTGTAGACCGTTACAAGAAAATCAGTCAGTGAGGTCCAATGTTTGTTGGACCATTTGTTGGATATTCTTTTGTGTTCCGCATAAATCAGTCACGAGGGAGAGTAAATGATGACAGAATTAGTTTTTTGGGGGGCTGTCCCTTTAAGAGTTGGCAGTCCACACGGTAAATTGACAATGACCAACTTTAATTGGATCTAAAGTGATCATGTGGCTACAAGACGCTCAGTGTGTCCATCCACAGTTTATCTAATCCCATTAACTGCTAAAGAATGTGTGGGGACAAAACATGTCTTTAACTTCTTCTGGGTCAAGGATTTCTAGAACAAGTCTGGAGCCAAAGTGACCACCAAGCCAATTGAGAAAGAGAAAGCGGGGTGTGTAAATGGAGGATAAAGAGGATGAACAGAACAAACCCAAAAGAGAGCAAAACGGATTTCAGTCTCATAGATGTTTCAAATCATGTTGTAGTCTGTCCTCCTGCAGTCAAGAGTCATCAGTTCTTTAGACTCCCACAGACCTATTATTTAAGGATGGATGGAAATTTTGACTTCATGGCGTACACATTATATTCCACTAATGTCTTTGGCGTCTAGTGTACACCTCAAAGAGGCCGCTGTGTCATTATTTAAAAAGCTTACCAATTTGTTGCATGCTTCTATTTTGGTACTATTGATTTCAGATTTATTTGCCCTTGTGCATCACATAAAAATAAAAAAAAATCAGTGGTTGGTCATTTTAAATATCAGTCAGTTGCTTCCTGTCTAAGCGAGCCATTCTTGGCCTGCTTTCCAGACAATACTGAAGCCTGGACCCTGCTAGACTATCAACACTGTGTTCCAGTGCCAGGTTAAAAGAGAAAGAGGGAATTAGCAGGAATATTTCCAGTCTCCCTCATGGGAGTTCTGTCTATCTTACACTCTTTTTTTTCTTTTCTTCTCCTTTAATCTCATTGTGTTAATATCCAGGAAAGCATATGAAAACTGCATGGTTCTGGATGCTCGCATTTGCTACGACGTTGCCAAGCTTATGTCCCTGGAGTCTGAAAGGTACACATCACACAAGCTCAGTTTAGACAAGTTTTAGTCACTATTTTAAATACTGTACACACTGATGTACAAAAGGTACGCGTTTGTATGTTATTTTTACATTTTCATGTTTAAAGGAACACTGCCTTAGAGTTAAACAGTTGAGTTTTAATATCTTTGGAACCATTCAGGTGATCTCCGGGTCTGGCGGTAGCACTTTTAGCTGCAGCTTAGCATAGATCATTAAATCTGATTACACCGTTAGCATCACGCTCAAAAAGAAGGGTATTTTTCCTGTTTAAAGCATGACTTCTGAAGTTACATTGTGTACTAAGATAGACATCAAATTATTGTGCTTGCTGCAGCCATGGTACAGCAGCGAAGTAGCAGGAATGAGAGTATAGTTCCTAGTAAAATCAGCCTAGAAAAATGCTCCTGCCAGACCCGGAGATTGACTGAATGGATTCAAAAACGGTAAAACTCAACTCTTTAACTCTAGGGGAGTTGGAAAATTTGCCTTAGTGTTCCTTTAATAATGTACATTGTCACCCAAACTTTGACTCAAAATGACACCTTTATATTTATTTTGACCTACTGAGGTCAAAATAACAGTATTTTCTGAAAAAAAAAAACATCCTAACCCTAACCTGTTTTCACTGACCTTTTGTTGAAAAAGAACAGAAAATTGGCTCTTTTTTTGTACCTTATTCATGGAAACTACAACAAAAACATCAGGAAGTAACCTTAAAATTCAGACACAATTCAATGTTCTTGACTTTATCTTCCTCAGAAAAAAGGCAGAACGCAGCAAAAAGTTCTACACAGACTTGATGGCCAAGGAGCACATCCCCACTATGATTAACCCCAAACCCTGTGGCCACCTCTGTTGCTGCATCATCACAGGCTGCGAGCAGGTCAGATCATAAGCATCGTCATCTCTCAGCTTTCCACTTAAGGGGTTTTGAAGAATTAGTCTCACTTCACACTCAAATGTAAATCATTAATGCATGCATGAACTTCAGGAATACAGAGATTTCCCACCGGACACGCAGTTGGCATCATATCTTTTGTCTTGCGTGCTTCTTAAGTTCCGCTTCATCGTATTTACAGTCAGGATGATGAACGCTCTGCTGTGGTGAGACATGTTCAACATCAGCACGGGATTACTCAGCATCTCCCAAGTGTCCTCATTAGATAAACAGACTCCTTGTTTGTCACTACAGCTCTTCATTTCCCTCTGCTGGACTATGATTGTAATGCTGGGAAAAACAAGGTCTTAAATTGCAGGCGTTCAAAGTTTGAATAGAGGGGGTGTTTCTTAATGCTATAATAAAATCATGGAAAAGTGACAGAATTCAAAGGGACAGTTAAGTGTTATTAAATTGTAAAGCCTGGCACGTGAAACAATAGTCAGAAAAAAGTTTGTGTAGTATCTTGTTTGATGCATCCCCTGGCTTTGATAGCTCACATATTGTGATAGGGAAAATATCAAGCCTGTATACCAGGCAGAAAACCAACTTAATTTTATTCAGAGGCCCAAATTAAACAGAAGTAAGCAATTAAGTCCAGATGCTGATAAGTACTGTATATGGCCAAAATGTAAGACGAAATTCTCATAGCTCACTGATCACTGTAGAACATTTTTATTTGATGGGGTCTTTAAAACAAATAATCTGTTTTATTATTTTTTTTGTCTAACTTGTGAAATGTTAATTCATTGTTGCAGGAAGAGGCTGTGAACTACTACACTAAGCTTGAGGCCAAACTGAAGGACGAATACAGAAAAGAACGAGAAAAAGTCAACACTAAACCTCTGGGAATGGCTTTTGTTACCTTCCAGAATGAAGCAATGACAGCTCTGTAAGTCAAATGGATGTTTTGGTCGCTTTGAGTGAATGAAATGGTAAAAGTATCATAATGCTCATGATAATTTAGTAAAAAATAATATCTTTGTTTTTTTGCTTCACAGCATCCTGAAAGATTTTAACGCGTGTCAGTGTCACGGCTGTCACTGTCGTCGAGAGCCAAAGTGCTCCCCCTTCAGCGGCCTCCTCAACACAAACAACTGGACAGTCACATACGCTCCAGATCCACAGAACGTTTACTGGTAAAATCTTCATCCTAAATCTCATGACTTCCTTAAGATTCCAGACTTCAATCATTCTAATATCCTGATGTATTATTATCAGTGTTGGAAACAGTTGAGCTGCTTAATAGTTTTTTTTTTAGGATTCTTTGATCATTAAAACATTAAAAAGAGAAGCCTTTATTTAAAATGGATAATAATAATCAAAACTACTGTTACAGTAGTTTACTGTTTCACTACTGTTCAAAGGTTTGGGATCAGTACATTTTTATTCTTTCTTCTTTGAAAGAAATGAATACTTTTATTAACAAAGGATCTATTAAATG
>JAUMHQ010000070.1:20456473-20473513 GCA_032361165.1 Enteromius paludinosus
AAAAAAACACTAAACGTTATGTGTCAAGCCATCAGAACCGAACCGAACCGAAAACCGCGTTAAAAAACCGAGGTATGTATTGAACCGTAGGCTAACTGTATTGTTGCATCCCTAGTTAAGACCCAAAGGACCAGGTTATTGTTGAATCAAGACCAGGAGCCAGAGATAGAATTAATTGAAGTAAAAGTCACTCAAGAAAATAGTTTGCAGTCTCATCAACTGAAGTCGGCTTCATTCCTCATGTAGAGTTCATAGGCTGCTCTGCTCACATCTTACAGACAAAGGTCACTAATTGCGTAAATACGTTTTTTGACGCAAAAAAATTGCGTAAAAGTCACTTTCTAATTGGTCCAAAACTAGACGTATTAAAAGCATTCGTTTGCACAATTCAAGGTGAAGATGATGATGAGGTCGCCAGGTCTTCCAGACAGCCCAAATATGGATCTTCCATCCGCAAACGGACCATTCTCTGCTTTACAGAGTGGAAAAGACACACACCTATAGCAAAGGTCTACTTCAAGGCTAACTAGTTCACTCCAAGTGTCTTATCGGCATGGCTGGATACAGTCTTGGGCAAAATGAAGTAAAATACTGGATTGACTGTTTATCTTATTCATAAATGTCACAGTTGATTCTTGATTCTCCAGAGCATCATGACCTTAAGGAAGACATAATAAAGACACAGAGCCAGGCTCCGTTTGCCCTCGGGGCCTGGTCTGAAGCACACAGTCAAGAGACTTCTGTGAATGGCATTTACTCCTTGAATCAAACAGTTCAACCTCTAAAATAAGTGTATGTAATTTAATGAGTTAAATACAGATTCGTTGTATGATTATAGTAAAAATAAATATAGATTAGAAGGAAGGATATGGCCTGTCCATACAGCATCACTCCATCGTCCCCTTCAGTTGTTACTTGCATATTGTGGTGCCACTCACTGATTGGGCAAACAGAAGGCAACATGTTTGCACGGCTATTCCCGCGTCTTGCCAGTTATTAAGAAAAAATATGATAGGTCTTTAGCCGATTTAAGCCTCATGAGATGCACAAAGGAAAGAAAACAAAGACGACAGCTCCTCATCGCTTCAGTGTGAAGGCCCTAACAAAAGAAAAATGCATTTTGCATGATCCCTCTTGTTTTAGTAAAATAATTAGCCTAGCATTTTGCATATTCTGCAAGATGTATGTTAACTTTTGTGTATTAATTGTGCCATTACCGCTCTGACATGATCTTTTTAAGGTACCTTCGGCTGTACGGGAGAAAGTTCAGCAAGGAAGACCATGTGCTCTTCATCAAGCTTCTGTACGAGCTGGTCACCATCCCCAAGCTTGACATCAGTATGATGCAGAGCTTTGCACGACTCCTCATCAACTTGCTGAAGTATGCAGAAGTGTCCCCATCAAACACCTGATTATTGCCACACATTTGAGATTTTGATAGTATATTTGTTTTTGGTTGATTTTATAATGTTTATTTACATTAATTAATGAATAATTGTTCCAGAAAATTATATTTAAAATTGAATTGAAATAGTGTAATTCAAAGTTTATTGTTAAATGAAAATATGTTTGAAGACAAGCCCTTGGCTATGATTAATGCATTATTATCATTACTAATGCAAAACTATAATTTACTCACATTTGAATTATGATTAGTTATAATTGAATGAATTTCTAATGTTTCTGAGTTCTCTACTTTTTTATGTACAGGAAGAAAGAACTGCTGTCTCGGGATGACTTGGAATTACCTTGGAGGCCTTTGTACGATCTCTATGAGAGTATCCTGTACTCAAAAACTGAGCATCTCGGTCTTAACTGGTTCCCAAAGTAGGCCTCTTGCACTTTTCATCTTTCTGCCTATCTGTGCTGTAATCTCACTGATTCTAGTTTGTTGTGAACTATGGAATTAAGTCCAAACGAAATCCTCCATATTTTATAATGGCATGACCAGGCCCAAACGGACAGTGCTCCACTGACTTTAAATTGACTTTTCACGCACTGATTTAAAGCTCTAGTTAATATGATTGTGCTTTCAGCTGCTGTACATACCATATATTTATTATTTATTTACGATTAGTTACACAATATTTAAACCCAATAGATTTTCTCATCGCAAAATCAGCGCATAAATTGTGAAATGAAGACCTCAGTTTCTTTGTGGGGCTGTTCATGACATGTTTCTGTATGAAGAACAGCATATGACATGTGATTCAGGCCAAGGTGAGGTAAAGGGAGTAAAAAATTGTGCGTGCTAGGACTGCTTCATGGAAAAGGACTATGATGTTCTGCCTAAGATTAAGCTATTTGCTTTATCTGTTTTTATTTTCGTCTTCCCACATTACCTTTTACCAAGCATTGCAGACACTTGTAACATAACTTTCCCATATAACACACCCAGAAGAACCTTTTAAACAATTACAACTGTAAGATTGATATTATTGGTATGTCTAGCATTGGCTTATGCATTTCTCCTTTTCTCACATTCAGTTATCGAGCAGAAGCCTCAACTAAACAAAAAATGCTTAGTATTGTGCGCAAGCGGTAAGCACAGCCCATGTTTTACATGTTGCACTGTACCTTTTCAAGGGCAGCCGCTTATATTTATTTGCATGTGTCCAAAATGAAAAGCAAATCAACAATCTAAATGAGAATCCTACCACAGCTTACACTTGCATTTGTATTTATAATCTTTCTTTCTGTAGTAACCTAGGCGTATCTACTTAATAACATGCTTCATAAACCGATCAGGAAATGGTGCTTCTTTTAAAGTTTCTAATATTTCATCTTTGTCTGTCAAACACAATTCCTGGATGCTCAGAGGTGTCAGCCAGCTCTTATGTTTAGGGTGTGAACTCTCCTGACAAACTGCAACAGCACAATGCCAAAAACAATTGTTGTAAATAAATGTTGAACACCTCCTCCAGGAATGGGGCAGACTCATCGCTGTTCATTTCCTTTATCTGAGAATCCTTTGATTGATTGTTCTTACAGATGGGCGAAGGGTTTATATTTTTAAAGAAGTTACTAATCAAAGCTGTGTTTCCCAAAAGCGTATAGAGTACGGTAGTTGTGTTCTGAAAGTTCAAAACTGTTATTTTTCTCCATAGGGAAATAATTTAAGTCATTTATTAGTTTGCACATACTTATTAGTTTCTATGTATGTGTGTTTGCTGATATAGTCTTATCCTGAATCATTACACGTATTATTCTAAGAAAATATATTTCCTAGATATAATCAACAACTTAAAATTAATAATAATGCTTCAACTAAGACTTACAAAGATCCTATAGGAAAAAATTGGACAAATATTTCTTGAACCAACTACACTGAAAAAGTGAACATGCACAGTTGCGCTCGATAGGTTGTGCAGGCCACTTCTACAAATTGTATATTGGAGGGTTGACCTAAAATCCCAAAAGAAGATATTTTGAAGGTTAAGGACCATTGGAGCCCAATGATCCAATGGACAAAAAAAACAAACAAACAAATGCGTAAGAATAGCTTTCTTTGTGTTACTTTTTAGCAAGAAAGTCACACGGATTTAGAATAATGTGAGAGTGATTAAATGATGATTGAATTTTTATTTTAAAAGTGAACTGTACCTTTAAGCTTACAGCGCTTTGGGGAAACACAGTATAGTCTGTTGTCAGTCCTGCTTCTTTTAGGTCAGACTTTATATGTGGGTCAGATCACTTTGGCTCGCTGTTTTAGAAGCCAAGGTCACCCAACTTTTGCCAATTTTCCCCTTGGGTTCTGGTATCATTGTGTTCTATTTTAATGTTGCCCGAACTGAGAGAGTGCTGACGGTGGAAGGTGTTTATTTACACTTGTACCAAGAGGAAGATCAACAGCTGCCATGTCTTGCTAAGTTTCACTGGGGTTTATATTTAGAATTGGGGATGTACAAGACAACATATTTTAATTGTTAATCAGTCAGTGGGTTATCTGAACAAAGAGTTGACAGAGCTGTCTTAAAGAGATACCGTCCCCCCCCCCAAGCATTATTAATGAACAGCATTAGTAGACCTCACTCAGATCTGTTTGTAAGGGGGTTTATTTTGTGCTGGATTGACCACATCAGAATGGAACAGAATGCAGCTTGAATAAATTCTATCTTTGCACAATATGTAAAACATAGTTAATAGTTAAAATGGCACAGAATAAGATACAGAGCACCTCACTACCATTATTTGATAGAAATCGAATAAATGGTTTGACCGAATATACATCTCATAGTAAATCACTATCATAGTCCTCACAAAAATGCTAGTCAAAAGGGATAGTTCACCCAAAATTTAAAATTGGTTTATGCATTTCTCGCACTCACGTTGTTCTTATACCAGAGGAATTACATTCATATTTGAAACAGTAATTAAAGGTGCTCTATGCGATGTTGCAGGATTTTAGCTTGATTTCATTTTTATCTCAAACCGTATGCATCACCCATTGATCGTCTTGCTGTCTGCCCTCTGAATACACTGGGGAAAAAACCTGCTCTCGAAAGACAACACAGAGGCTGTAATACCAAAAGAAACACTATGGACACCACAACAAAAACAAACTTCAGCCAAACAATCGGCAAGAAGAGGTGGTGTTTAATGTGCGTTAAACCCCACCTCTTCTTTGCTGATTGGTTGGCCGAAGTTTGTTTGCACTCTTTAAACCCCACCTCTTCTTGCCGATTGGTTGGCCGAAGTTTGTTTTTGCTTTGGTGCACATCCTGTACCCATAGTGTTTGCAAGATTGCATAGAGCACCTTTATTATAAATTTGCTGAAATCTGAGAGCTTTCTTGCCCTACATAGACAACAACGCAACTATCACGTTAAAGGCCCAGAAAGATAGTAAGGACTTTGTTAAAATAATCCATCTGTTCTCAGTGGATAAACCTTAATTTTATGAAGTTATAAGAATACTTTTTGTGCACAGAGAAAACAAAAATAATGGCTTTACTCAATGATTTCTTTCAATCCGGGTCAGTCCCTCAGCTGCCGTTCATGACACATAATTTTTTGTTTTGTTTTCTTTGCACAAAAAAGTAATCTCATAGCTTCATAAAATTACAGGTGAACCACTGATGTCACATTTTAACGATGTCCTTTTTACCTTTTTGGGCCTTGGTTGTGTCATTTGCATCAAAAATTTCATCCATAAATATCTTAATTTGAGTTACGAAGATGCGATCTTACGGGTTTGGAATGATATCAGGGTGAGTAATTAATGACACAATTTTACTTTTTGGTAGAACTATAGCTTTAATGTTAAACTAGTTCATCATGTCTATTTACAAATTCAGTAGTGTAATTGTATTCTTAAAAAAATCATAATCCACAGCCAGCAATTTGCACATCTTGGCCAACTTTTGACAAGGTAAAATATATATGTATATATTTAGGAGCAGCTTCCTGATTTGAATTGGCTGTTGATGCAGTGTGAATGTATTCAGCGTTTTCGAGCTCGGTTATAAAAAGGACCTGAGGAGAACCTGATAACCTGGCATGTTGCACTTATGTGCCCAGGCTCTGGTGTTGGGAATCTCTCATTTACACTTTCGTTTACACAAAACGCACTGTAGTTGGGTTTCTGCTTTGCACGTGGTCTAATCGCATCTTTTGCTTCAACCTCAATTTGGACCTAGTCTTTCATATTATATTAATGCACTTCCTTTCTCTGTCTTTTCCCTTTTCCTCCCTCTAGCTCAGTGGAGAATGTGTTGAAGACACTAGTCAAGAGCTGCAGACTGTAAGTGCTTTCAGTCCTTCGTCATTCACTGTTGTGCCTATAAATGATCGACCCCTTTCACAAAAGAATTACACATTGTGTTAATCAGCTTTCCGTTGTGCTGTTGAAGGAATCATGTAATCAGGTCGTTGTTAGACTAGCCCACAGCTTTCACACTGAGCCGATTACAGCTCTCTTAACACATTATACTGTTGACCGTTTCATTCATATAACTACCTCTTTTCATCATTTTGCTACAGCTCACGTAACAAATAAACAACCATGCATCAGAGAAAATGACATGTGACTTGGTTCTCAATGTTTGTGTGTGTGTGCGTAGTTATTTCCCTGAATCAGCCACACAGGAGATGCTTGATGAGTGGAGGCCATTGCTGTGCCCGTTTGATGTCACTATGCAGAAGGCCATTGGCTACTTTGAGCTCTTCTTGCCCACCATCATGCCCCCAGAACAGCATGACAAAGGCTTCAAGTGAGACTCTCTCATGCAATTTAGTTATGAAATAAGAGGGTTGCGATCTAAAATCAATTACTCAATATTCATAAAGTGCAGCCAATAAGTCTGACCCAATCTAACAGGAGGATTTGTGCATATTTTAGGTTATGGTTTGATGAACTAATGGATCTCTGGATTTCAGTGCAAAACCTGCCTGCATGGGAGGGTGTAAGTACTTCTCATTCGTGAATTAATTTGTTAAAGTGCTAAATATTATGTCACCGCTGGCTTTCTATCCTCTGTTAACTATTGTCTCCTCTTACAGAATTTAATGAATCTTTTTGCACGTCTGGCTAATGACAACATTGGCTATGTCAACTGGGATCCGTACATTCCCAAGGTACTGTTCTGCTTAGATATGCTATTGTTACTGTTTTGGGGTTACTTTTTAACTCTCAACAAAGCTGCATTTATTTGATGAAAACTACAGTAAAACCAGTACTTTTCTCAAATATTACTTTTTTAAAGTAGCTGTTTTTTATATTTTATATATTCTAAAATATAATTTATTCTCTAGTCTTCAGTGTCACATGATCATTCAGAAATCATTATATTATTTGGTGCTTATAAAACATTTATTATCATTGTTAAAAACAGTTGTCCTGCTTGATGTTTTTGTGGAAACTATGATGCATAGTTTTTCATCATGATTTGATCTGTAATCAGTAAAGTTCAAGAGCAGCATTTATTTGATGTCCTCTCTGAATAAAATTATTTCCAAAAAATAACCCCAGACTACTAGGGATGGCACGGTTAATGAAAAAAACCCAAAAACGTTTAGTTCGGTTCGGAGCATGCATGCGTCGCACGGTTCGACGGTTCATGACATGCGCAATGTAGCCTCGTGCCCCTTTTTCAGCGAGTACACCAAAAGCCTGTCAAATAGCTCCTAATGACTGAACTAAGATATTTATCACATGTGATTGTGGTAATACTGTCAAAAACACACAGCGTTAAACACGGGTGCTTGTGTCTAAAGAGAAAAACGTGCCACAGTATATTAGACGCATGCAGCTCTTAAAGGGACAGAACTAAACACGCCACCGCTTATCATTAAAGGGATTGTTCGCTCAAAAATTTAAATTGTGTCATTATTTACTCACTTACATGTTGTCCCCAACCTGTATTAATTTCTTTCTTGTGCTAAACACAAAAAATACATTTTGAGTAACCAACAGTAGCTGGTCCTCATTGAATTGAATACAATGTTCAACAGAAAAAAGAAACTCATTCAGATAAAAACCAGCTGAGAGTGAGTAAATGATGTAGTGTAGAAGTATATAGTGTTTCATCTTTCAATACTGCTGAATACATCTACTCTTCCTGAAAAATAAAAGCAGTGTTTGTTTATTTGTAATGTGTATCTATTCAGTAACAAAGATAAAATGACGATTTTTATCTTTGCTCATTTTGGCCTAAATATCTGCGCTGCTTTATTTTATACTTTGTTACCTTAAAGGCTTTGTTTTTAATAAATAAAAGGCAAATTAGTTTGTCTGTACTGCTCAGACAACTTGCAAAATAGTAAAATCAATGACAAAGAATCATCGTAATATGATATTTTTGCCATATTGCCCATCCCTACCTCAAATTTGCAAAATAGTCTTAAAAAAACAACTTGAAAAAGAATCGGGAGAAAAATTGTGAATCGTGATTACCCCAGAAAAAATCGGAATATGATATTTTTTCCGTAATGCCCACCCCTACCGTACAGAATTGAAAACCGTGATACAAACCGAACCGTGGGTTTTGTGAACCGTACCACCCCTAATATATACACAACTTAAAGAGATATGATAATACAGTATAAACAATCATGTACAGAAGGCGAGATGTACTACATAGTATAGATTACTCTTTGTGAGTATACTATATATTTGCAGGTAAAGTAGGATGTGCTAAATACAAGTATTAAGTGGTTTTTGTTTGATAAATAGTACACAATGCTTAACATGAGTGTACTGCATGTAGGCCAGGGTGATATAACAAAAAATCTATAACTCCATGAAAAGTACATGATCTCTGTAGAACTCATGTTTGTAGAATTCGTTATATTAATCATAAGTTGTACCTTATTCTCCACAGGGAGCATTTGTCTGTTGGTGGCCTTAACTGGTGGTTACGCTGCTTTGTCATCAACTGCTTTCTCTTCATCTTGCTCTTCTTCCTCACCACCCCTGCCATCATCATCTCCACCATGGACAAGTTCAACGTCACCAAACCCGTGGAGTACCTGAACGTAAGAAATCTGTTAAGCTGGATGTTAATGAGCATCACAATGCAGTGTGATTATTGGCTCATGATTCTGTCGCTCATCTCCTCCCTTCCTTCCCCCTGTGTCTGTTCCTCCAGAACCCCATCATCACTCAGTTCTTCCCCACCCTGCTGTTGTGGTGCTTCTCGGCCCTTCTCCCCACCATCGTCTACTACTCTGCCTTTTTTGAGGCCCACTGGACACGGTACAATACCAAACCCTATATATCAATGTTTTTAATGACCTATTGTTTACGAGAAAGAGCTACTAAACTAATCCAAACTATGCCTGGTGGTCCTCCTAAGCTTAAAATATGCATGACTTTTCCCTTTAGATCTGGAGAGAACAGAACCACTATGCACAAATGTTACACCTTCCTCATCTTTATGGTTCTGCTGCTGCCATCTCTGGGACTGAGCAGGTATTTTAGGTTTTGCATCTGTACCACTTATATATGGTGCATTTTAACTTCAAAAGAGGGGAATGGTTTATTAAGTTGTATTTTCCTGAAGAAAAAACCTTTTAACAAAAAGTTAAAAAAAAAATGCCAACCATTAAGTTGTTATTATTGGCTAATTTATTATTGTGTATATATTATTTATTATTATTATAATAATAAATTATAATATAAATTATATATATTATAATATATTATTTATTGTTATTAATTATTGTGCTAATATATAGTAAGATTTGTATATTTTAACTTAAATTAATAGTAATTTGTATTAAAATATTAAGCATTTTCATGTCATCATATACAACTGGAAAACCTCTAAACCCTTTATCCAGGTTGTGTTTGCTGTGTTTCCTGTTTCTCTTTTGTATTACACATTTTTACACCATTTTTTCAAAAATGCAGCTTGGATGTTTTCTTCCGCTGGCTCTTTGACAAGAAATTCCTCGACGAGGCAACAGTCCGATTCGAGTAAGTCTATGAGAGGAATTATTACCTAACCGCTTATGCATATTTTCAAGATCGTAAAATGAAGTTCTCATGGCTTGATTCCTTTTTTTTTTTTTTTCTCTATTAGGTGTGTCTTTCTTCCAGATAATGGAGCTTTCTTTGTAAACTACGTCATTGCGTCTGCCTTCATTGGTAACGCCATGGACCTGTTACGCATTCCTTATTTCCTTATGTACATGATCCGGCTGTGTCTGGCACGATCAGCTGCAGAGAGGCGCAACGTGAAGAAGGTCAGTTTGGTTTCAAGTACAGCAGTCATCATATTCAGCTTACGCTCAGTAACTCATACGCTCATGTTGTGGTTCCACTTTGTTACAGCATCAAGCTTATGAGTTCCAGTTTGGAGCTGCTTACGCCTGGATGATGAATGTCTTTACTGTGGTCATGACCTACAGCATCACCTGTCCGATTATTGTACCTTTCGGTGAGTGACATTTCTCACTGAAGAACTATGAAAGTATTCTTGCATTGTGGCGGCACGTTTAACACAAGCTGATCCTGTCTGCAGGACTGATGTACATGCTACTGAAGCACCTGGTGGACAGGTATAACATGTATTATGCCTACCTGCCCTCCAAACTGGATAAGAAAATCCACTCTGGAGCTGTCAACCAGGTGGTGGCAGCACCCATTCTTTGCCTTTTCTGGCTGCTCTTCTTCTCTACTGTCCGTACAGGTACGTGGGTCTGTACCAAACCCTAGTGAGCTGCCTCCTACCTACACTGCATTTTGGGCACGCTCCGGATGCAATGATCGTTTTAAACCTTAAACAGCAAAGTGGCTCAAGGCTGGAATACACTACACAACTTTTAAAATCTGGACTGATTTATAAAACACCAGGCACCATACACTACATGACCGAAGATTTTGCTCTGACTTTCCTCAACTTGTTCAGACTGTAAAATCAGGGCGTTGTGTATTCCAGGCTTCGCTTGGACTTGGACAGTATTGTGAACCAGTGCTGTAGATGTAAAAGATTGTTGTCATATCTCTAATATGATATTTCTCCCCTGCTCTCTTTTCTCTTTATTTCCTCTTTTCAAATTGAAAGCATTTGCTGCTCCAACATCAATGTTCACCTTTGTGGTTCTGATCATCACCATTATCATTTGCCTCTCCCACGTCGTCTTCGGTCATTTCAAATACCTCAGTGCACACAATTACAAGGTCAGAAGTAACTCTGTCCATTTGATAATTTTTTATTTTTTTTTTTATAAATAAAACCAACTTTCTCTAAACTGCAGTGTGGTTTTCTTGAATTCTCTACAGATCGACATGGACGGTGTGGACAATGGACGACCACCGAATTCATCTCCACCTGTCAAGTCTGTGGTAAGTTTTAATAATCATGTCAATGATGAGCAAGAAAGCTTCTTCCAACACCTCCAGTTTTTAGCGTCAGCAGTAGTTATTAATCTGGCAAAAAAAATGTTTTTGCCCTATATCAGCAGACGTACGTCGCCCAAGTGCTACAGGACCCAAACACAGACGAGACGGGAAGTGGCGAGGACGAGGGCCAGGGGTCGTCGCAGGATGAGGAGGTGGTGACCGAGGGTGATTTCCAATCAGGAGAGGACAGCCTTATTGAGAACGAGGTGCACCAGTGACCCAGGCTGGGCCACACCATGTGCTGAACTTAGAGAAACTAGCAAGACTTCAACTTGACCAAACGGAGATCCACTGCACCTCACCACACTTACTGAGCGTGTGAATCCATCACAGCTGACAGCTAAAACACTCATTTATCATTGAGGCTTGGAGACAGGATGGCCATTTGTCACGAATATGGAGTGGCTTGTGATTGTACTCCAACTATTAGAAACTAAATTTCATAATAATTCTTTACATTGGTTACCCTGTTCGTACGGAGCTTCTTGCCGCTGCAAGCGCATGTCTAGTAAATACGACCAAGATCAGTAATGATTACTCATCATTTGCTATTAAAATTGTCCTAAGTTATGACGAAATGAAACCGCTATGGTGCTATCTCAGGTGGGCAGAAAAAAAATTGTACATTAGGTTGAATTTCACCTGCAGAACTTTTAAATAAAGAAAATTAAGATTTGTTGAGTTACATAGGATAATGGTCCACTAAACAGTTTAGTGAGAGTTCAAAGAAAACAGAAAGGTATGTTTAACCAATCAGAATCAAGTATTTCAGACAGCCATGTGATCATTTAAGAAAATCTTAACCATCTATAGTACGCAGAAATACTACGTCATCTGTGTGAGAAATCAGTGCTTGTGGAATAAACAACAAGTTCTGAGTTTTGGTTTAGAAGTGAAATGTTATTTTCTCCATCCCAGCTGAAATGGCACTATTGCACGATATTTTTTAGGAGATGAGCGAATTAATTTACGCAACTTTTATTCTTCTTTACCAAAGTGAATGTACTGTATCTAACATAGAGACTATTACTAGTCCCTCTTGTATAAGGAGTCGTTGGAAAACACAGGATCACAAACTCACTCCAGCCTGCTGAATTAACCAATTGTGAGGAAAACAGTCACCGAACACTAATCGTCTCATCATATACTTGAACTGGAAAAGCCACTTTTAGACTGTCTGAAAGACTCGAGGCAAACCACCATCCCTGGAGCTGTTCTCCTGTCCGCCCTTACGTCCTCTGCACATCCAGTGTTTAAATGTCAACCTACGCATTGCTAAAGCATACTTGCGATATGCGTGGTATGACGCCACTTTCTCAATCAGGCATCAAATGGACCAATTTTAAATGGTGTTGCGCTACTATGGAATGTTCTGTCAGTAACTGATACTGTAGCAAAAAGAATTGAAACGCACAGCAGATCCTCTATGTGGACTTAAAGGTGGAATTTGTGAATGTGAATATATTTTTCTTTTTTTTTTTGTTATGCATGGGTATGAAATAATGGTTTCATCAGGTTTTGTCGACTTTTTTTATTTTTTCTTGCCACTAAGAAGTGATGTACACGATGCAATTTGTGATCACTTACTGATAAACACTGTAAAAAGTGCATGGGGAAACATAATCACAAATCCCTCAAAATCTTAAACATTTGGTTTAGATTATGGGTCTCTAGGTCATTTGGGTCATGTCAACACGTTTCTTAAATGAGACCTTCTTCATTGCAATAGTGGTGTGTTACTTTGCAGTTTTACAAGTGAACTGGAAATAACGGACACCGTTCCATGGTTCTTACCTGTGTGCATTTACAAGCTTTTTGCTGGCACCCATGCAGTTGTGGGCTTATTTGATTGGGTTTGTGCTTCATTTATTGGTTGAAATCTGGAAAAAAAAGAACACACAAAAACTAGTACATTGACTACTATTTATTAGACACTTTTATTTTTACGCTTTATATCTGTTTTGTCACCACGTTCAGACATTTTTGCTACTGTGTCCATAACATACATATTGCATTTAAGCTCTCTGTGCGTCGTTGAAATGCGAGTCGGAACTGGAAACAAAATATTTTTGGGTTTTTCCTCTCCAAATAAGCAGACAAAGGCTGTGCCTGAGTACTTGCTTTAAAATGTAACTACTTTATTTTCGTTTGTCCGGCCTCTAATTGGTTGGCCTTTCCTGCTAGTGGACCTTAATTCTCATTGTGTCCTTTATTGTTTACAGAAATAGCAATGCAGCGTTCAACCTGTCATTTTCTGCAACAAATGTTAACTTGAAGCAGTTGTCGGGTGTAGGTAAACTTGTGAATTAGAACATTAGTGATATTTTTAGTTAATTTATGTGTATCACACTAATCTATCACCGAGGAGCTTTGTAACTGTTAAATGCAAATAACACCGTAGGCTATGCACTTCATGTGGAATATAACATTATCATGGTGTATGTAACCATATCAAGCCATTTTTGTCACGGAGTAACTGCAGTGCTTTGTCTGTTTGGCGCTCTTACTGCTTAGATACTGTAGGTGATGACCGTATGACTGCATCCTGGATCTATTTAAGGAAAAACACTGTCTTCAAGCATGATGCGGCAATCATTTATTTATGCATCTTTATAGGCTTTTCCCATTTGTTACAGATGTCGTCCACATTATTTATTTCATTTGTCTTTGACTCTTCCTTCTTTTGAATTAACTGGCCATCGGCTTGGAGTGAAGTGGTTAAATCAGTGTAATATTTTTGTAAATAGAAGCATTGCACTGCTCATGGAACACTAAACTATATTTACATTTGTACAGCGTAGCCAGCAAAACCATGAATTGTTTGCTTTTGTCCATTCAGATTTCCCTTAAGATCGTACTTTGCTTGCAGTTGCTGTTTTTAATAGTTTTGTATCTCAACCTTCCCTCAAATTATCTTTTGTACAGTGTCATCCTCAAACTCTTCCATGTCTTTGAACAATAAAATAGACTGACAAAACCATTTAAAGTGTCGAGAAAGTCTTTATATACCCCACTGTGGACCCGTGTCGTTTTTAAATGCTACAAAGAAATGTAGCGTTTCACTATAATGTAGACTTGTGCCTCGTTTTACTCTGTTCAGGGCAAAAATTCTGTCATTCACTGAATTTTTAGCTAAGAAAAGCTCATTTTGCACATTGTGTATTTCCAAATAGCCAAAAATCCTGATCTCTAAATATAGGATATTAAAATATCTACTTCCAAATAGGTTACAAAATGCATAAAGGTCCATATGCAGATATGGGAAGTCCCATTTTCATTATTTTGACGGTGTGTTTTTTTTATAATATGGTTTTAAAACATTCTTTCGCTCATAAGAAGTCATGATGACATTTTATGGCAGCTTTCTTCTTTGCCAAGAAATAGTGAGGACAATCTTTAACCTCTCGCGGTCTTGTGGTGCTGTCTTGTGATGTGTCTCGAGAAAGTAGGAACAGGGAATCATAAGCTCTCACGTTTTCTCCGTTATCCGATTCGCTAACGAATCTTTCTTTTGAACCGATTCTTTGCTATGGTTCGGTCAAAACATTCGGCGTCGGAAAAACGTTTTTGCTTATGATAAAAGTGTTTATCAATAATAATACCTAGAGAAATTGATGAAGGTCGTTGATGTCTTTCTATATTTTTCTTATTGATTAATTCAACGCTTTAAATTTGAATTTTCTGTATTGACCACGCGCTCTTGTATTATTTATTATTTAACGATGCGCATTAAATTCATATTACGTTTATAACTTTCACTTAAATGTCACAATATTATTACAGAATATGAATTTTATCAAATAAAAGTAATTTTAAGTCATGAGGATCTTACCTCAGACGGTGTGCGCGTGATCTAACGTTCAACAACGACTAAGAAAATTGCGTCACGTGCCCATTTAAAGTGTCTTTAACAACGAAACATAAATAATATGACTATTCACAATTTTCAGGTGCTTTTATTTCCCCCTTAACGTTTTCCCAAACGTTATAATGTGGTTATATGTTGGTATTCTCAATGTGTGTTTTTTTCGTTTACATACATTGAATTACACTGATACGTTTTGTTAGACTTATGACACAATTTACATCTACATGATCACAACAATTTACAAACTTACACTGACTCGGTTCGTAGATGAGTTGAACAATAGGAACCGATTCTCTCGAATGAATCGGACTGTCCCCTGAGCATTAGTATCATGCAATGCTGTTCGTCTGACTCTAGGGGTGTAGTTAAGAGTTCGGAGGGATATGCAGGAGGGTGTTGAGACGTGGAGAACTCCACTATGCCTTCCAGTGAGTGCTCAAAGGAGATCTTGTGTTTTAGGGTGTTTGTTACATGTGATGCAGCCTGATTGTGCGTTAATCGGAAGGGCTAAAGGGCAGTCATGGACGGAGCTTGGGCTGTTATTCTCATATCTTTGGCTATGTTCGTGGGATGTTTCATGCTTGGGATAATTCCGCTATTGATCAATTTATCAGAGGTAAGAGGATCAATATTCACATGTGACAAAAGCTGGCGCGTTAACTTTAGGCAGAGCATAACTGGATCAGTCAGTAAACTAGTTTTCAGACGATAAACCATCGTATCAAATGCAGGTCAAAACAAAACAATGTTTAATTACATAACTCCACATGTAAATTGTAGAATGCATTACACGTTAAGTTTAACTATGTTTTACTATGCTTTGCACTCTGCCCAGTGTGTTTGAGTTGAGTCACGTAACGTTAGCCTGTGAATGTTTCTGCATGTGATGTTTCTACGTTACTTTGTGTAAATCTCTTCGTAGCAAACACAAACTTATAGTGTCGTACTGCAAAACATAAAAGTTCATAACTATAAAGGCCGAAACTGTGTATTTTGACATGGTAAGACAGGTTTAAAGTTATTTTACGACATTTTCAACAGCAGAAACTGCAGCTGATTACTGTGCTGGGGGCGGGGCTTCTATGTGGCACTGCCCTGTCAATCATTATCCCAGAAGGGGTGGAGTTAGTGCAGGAGTCGTGGAAAGGTGAGACTAGCCATCTTCCATCTTCCCTATTCAGAGAATGTATATGCACAGTAATGCACACTTTTACAATGTCTTTGTCTACTTTTATCCAAAGTAGGTACCAGTTAAAAGTCACTCGCCTCATATAGACCAGACAATGATTGATTATGTTTACCAGTACATGTTTCTTCTCCTCGTGTAGACTGGTATTGCTCTTCTATAGGAGAGAATGAAAACATCTCAGAATCAAATTCAACACTTCATCTACTCGCAAAGAAAGGTCTGCGTCCTCACTTCTTCGTAGGACTCTCTCTCGTCTTGGGCTTTACGCTCATGTTTGTGGTGGACCAGATTGCCAACTACTGCTCTATGCACGGTACCTCAATGCAAACACATTTCAGTTCCCATCCACTCACTTTTCCAAGGCATTTATTTTCAATAAAATATGAAGTCATCCAACAAAGAAGATATTTGGTTGGTATAGCGAGAGTTTTATTGTCCTGAGAACGTGGCATCCATTTAATAATTTAAATTAACATTAAAATTTACATTCAATACGTTATGTTTGCATATTGTTTTATAATCTTCTACAATACTGAGGTGCAGATACTTGCCAGCTATTTTAAAATCTTAATCTAATCTATAGCTTTTGAGTATACTGCATACAACAATAAAAAATCTGCAGTATGGTATGTTGTTTACTTCAGCAAGCTGCATCCAGTTGTCATGTCAGAAATAAAACATTATTTTGCAGTGTTAAATCCAACGTCTTTAAAAAAAATAATAATTTTTGATGCAACTCTTGTGAAAACTTAAATAAAACTTAAATAATTACCTGATCAAAGCAGCATTATTAGACACTGCATTTTCTTTTTACGATTAGTTGTGGTAAATCGCATCCCAAATAAAAGTTTACTGTGTATATTTATTATGTATGTTTGAAAATATTTACCTTTTAACATCAGGGGCCTGTACCATGAAACCAGATTAGCTGGTTAGCCAGGTAAGTTTAGGATTAGTTTGCACCAATCCTGGGTTTTAGGTACCATGAAAAAAACTCCGTTTCAATTGGTGTTAATTGGCATGGTAACTTGCGCTGCACGGCAAACCTGTTCCGGCGCAGGTTATGTTCTGGGTTAGAGCTCTCAAAACGAAATTTGACCAATCAGCTTCCAGCAAGGTGACACATGTCTGATGCAAT
>JAUMHQ010000070.1:20593346-20617779 GCA_032361165.1 Enteromius paludinosus
TATATATTTTTTTTTTTTTATAATGTCTAAGTTAGTGCTTGTTTAAAATAATCACTTTAGTAAAGTTTGCATTATTTTTCTACCTGACCTCAACATTAATGGGCTAGAGCATGTTTCGATGCCTCGTCCTCAGAATTGAGGATTGGAACTAACCTTTTTATAAAGGTACAGTATTTGTAAAATTGGCAGTGAAAGTCAAAATAGACACATATGCCTAAAAGAAAAGTAGGGTAAGAAAAGAAAAGTAGGGTAATAATATATTTTAAAGGTGACATATGAAGTTTTCAAGCTGTTAGGGGCACTACATTTCTGACATGTGCTCATGGTGTTCATGGTGTCAGTTGGCCAATCAGAGAAGACTGTGCTTGTCGGAGGGAGGTGGGGCCTAGAGGAGTTACAGTAATGTACAGTATTTGAAAAAAATTATGTGTTTTTTCGAACATTAAATCATGTAAACATATTCTGCTTCAACAAATAATGATCTTTCAAATGGCATCATTTGATCCCTTTAAGATGAATAATATGCGACATGCTAATGCTAACACTGCAAACTCAAAGGTGGAGCGTGATGATCTTCATAAAATTGCCAAGGAATGCAAAGCCAAGGCAAACAAATGTAAACCAGCCAACAAATATGAACAAGTATGAATAAACATAAATGTGCAAAAATATTGTGGTACGTGCTAATGCTAACATACTAAAACAAACAGTGCTCTGTAAGTTACAGTGATAGTTTCCGTATAATTGTTCTGCTGAAAAAAAAAGCCAGTATATGCTGGTTAGGTATGTTTTGAAGCTGGGATGCTGGTTTAAAATTCTTGGTCCTTTGCCAGCACATGACCAGCATAAACCAGCAAAAGGACCAGCTTAAACTAGCTTAAACCAACAAATGACCAGCTTCAAAACATACCTAACCGGCACATGTAAACAAATGTGAACCTAAATGTAAAGTATTGCTATACGTTAACATAAAGAGTGCTCTACATGCTAATGCTAACATGCAAACATAAACAGCACTCAATAAATTGCTGAAGAAGAGCTGGTTTTGTGATGGTTTTCAAAGCCAAAGTGAACATAAATGAACCTGAGTATCAAGTACAAATATATTAGATACAAGATAAATAATGCACTATACATGCTAATGCTAACATGCAAACAAACAGGACACGTTCCAAAGCTGGCAGAACATCCTCCATCCCTCAGACTCTAAACGATCCATTGTAATATGCTATTTAAAAAATAGCTTTACATATTTTTAGGTTCAAGTTTGTTTACAGAGCGAGTTGATAACATGACCCAGAGAAAAGAGTCCAAAACACATCAAACCGTAGCTTAGCTTCTGGCTTTGATGAGAAGTGTGAGTGGTCTTGTTTTGATATTGCCATGCAGAACAGACTAAAATAAGCCCTTCACAGAGGCATATACCCCACACTAGTGTACCATTTACAGTAAGTGGAGAGCGTCAGAACTGATAGCGTAAACCACTGGCTCCAGGGAGCATGATGCATTGAGCACTGCGTGGGGTGCATATGACAGAGATGAGTCAGCAATCTTACCAAGCAGAAAACAGAAAAAAAAAAAAAAATTGATTAGTCTTTAACGTTAATCTTGATCTAGAGCGTAACATTCTCATAGACAGATGATTCTCGGAGAGCTTTCAGCTTTGGCCAGAAAATGTAAATGCAGGTTTGTTTTGTGATTTATTTTTCTTCAAAGGAAGGTTAAAACTTATTCTAAGTGCGTCTAAATATATATGCATCTCGTTTTACATAAAGATGACATCGCATTGTCGTGACTGGGGGTTATAATTGTTGTGGAAATTTTTGGTTGATGCATTTAGCTTATTGGAAACCGTTACAGCACTTTAGCGTACTTCTGTAACTGGTTTGCTTTGTATTGTGCTCTGTTATATGTGGCATACTGTATTCAGTTAGCATGGTTAATGAGTTAATACAATTAAATCAAATCTGCCACTGAATGGGATACTTTCACTTGACAGCTTACTGAGCCACGTCATTTATTAAATCGTCTTGACCGCTAGATTGTACACAAGTCATTTTTTGACCATAGTTGACTACTTTTACCTTTTCATATTATACATAGTGAAAATTCATATTTTATGTGAAACAAAATACAAGTCCTAGCTTGTGTGCATTCATATTTAATAAAAAATAGCCCCTTAACCCCATGCACGACTTAGTAGAAAGATTCATTTCACAATTCAGTAAATATGTTTTTTTTTTTTAAATGCGAATGATGTTTTTATATATATATATATATATATATATATATATACATTTTTAAGAAAATTTCTCATGTGGCCAGTCTGTGTTGTTTTCTGCTCAGTTACAGAAGAGGCTAGAAGGTGGCTTTTTAAATAATTTTATATGAGTTGTTATGATTTCTGGTAAAGATGATGTTGAGCTGGCTAAATGTCAGCTTAATGTCACAGGAAAAGGACAAGTATCAGTTCTTTGAGTAGAATCGGGTTCCAAATGACTCTTAAATTAAATTTGATCAGCCATGCCTGGTTTCAGTTCGATTTGTCATCAAACCGAACTATCCGAATTACAAATCGTAAATGTTTGTGAAATGGTGTAGTCATTTCGTCCGGTCCCACTTTTTAGTAGTAAGATTCAGCACATTTTTTTTTTTTTCGAAGGGTGCAAAGAATACGTTTGCTGATGCATGATGTCAGAGAGGCACTGCATGGTCCCGGCCCCTCCGCTTTCTACGGCTTTTAGTCAGCACTGTAGATTCTCAAGATTGCACATTGTAAATGCGTTAACTCTTTGCTTATCAGTTCATCATGGGCAAGACATCTCGCATATTTGGCTTGTTGTTATAAACTTTCACTTCACCACGAACTGAAAACAATTAATCGTGATTTCATTTCACAGATCGGTCCAACACAATATCAAGATTGTTTAATCATTTAAACACACATTTTAATTGTATTAATACACTACTGAAACTACATGCAAAAATAGAAACAAGCAATAGATCAAACGGGACGGTTTCAATTGAAATGATTTCCCAGACAGGCACATAGGAAGTCTTTTTTATTTATTTTTTTATTTAGCCGTCTGATTTTATGTTTATCTGCATAGTAATGCCTGTATTTAGTATTGTTTATTCTTTGCTGTTTATCAGAGCAGGCCTGACTTCATTCGAGGTCAAATCCAATAGTAAATCCATTTTAGCTTGTTCTCTGTTAATATTTCCGTGTAGTTGGTTATAGGTGTTTGTATTTAAAGGAATGGCGTAGCGAGGAAAGCAGATGATGTCTGCTGATCGAGATGATGGTGGTGATGATATTTAGCCGTCGGCTACATATGTGCTTGGGCGGTTCGGATAAAAGAGCCGTGTGATGAGAATGACTCACTATTAGTATAGTTTTCTTAGTATAGTTTGATCTTTGGAGATGTGTTGTCCTCCCTCATTTTCAAAGTTCAACAACATAGTCAGTTTTACTCACCTTTATGTCTTCTGAAGCTTATTGCAGGATAAGCTGCTCTTTTAATTACATTGAAAGTGAACGGTGGCTACCGCTGTACATCAAGATTTTTAATTAATTCAATTGCATTATGTTGCTAACTTTAATGGATCATAACTAAATGACTTTGATGATGCACTTATTAGTCTTTATGGAGCATGACAGCCTCTGATTCACTTTCGATGAAATATGGAAATATTCAGCTTGTCTCATGGAAGAAATTAATTCATTAAGGTTTGCAACAACATGAGGATGTGTCAGTGAAGACAGCAGGGCTGTGTTTATTCAGAGTGGAATATTATCGCAATTTAAGATAACATTTTATTGTAACATTTCTCCCAGTCTTCAGTGTCACACGATTCTTCAGACATTATTCTAATAAGCTGATTTGCTGCTTGAGAACATTTCTCCTTATCATCAATGTTGAAAATAGCTGTGTGAAAAACTGTAATTATTTTACTTTTCACAATTTAGAAAGTTACAAAAAAAGAATTGATCTGAAACACATGTCTTTTGTAACCTTAGAAATGCATGTACTGTCACTTTTGATCAGTTTAATGTATCCTCGCTGAATAAAAGGATAAATGTACTTTGAAAAAAAAAAACATAGATAATAAATAATACTGACCACAATATTTTGAGCGTTTTAAGATCCACTTTGTAAACTCTGAAATTATTTCAGCTCAATTCTCAGTAAAACCAGCTACAGATATGTCATCTTGGAACTGTATGGTTTTCCTTTGCCGGCAGGTCAATCTGGCAGATTTAAAATAAGTGATGTTTTACTCAAACAGTGACCGCGATGCATGTGTATGTCTACTCTTGTGGTATTTTCAGTCATTTCCCCCCGAACCTTAAAATCAGTAAACCCCGCGTGACTAAATTTAGGAAAGCAATGCAGCTCTGTCAAAATACTGCAGCACATTTTATATAGTTAAAATAAGTTACTGGCATAAATATAGATAATCTATATAAATATATATTATATAGATAATCTATATAAATATAGATAAATAGTGGAAAGGGGAAAAAGAATCAATTTTATGAAGGTTGCTGGCCACTTTTTTTTTTTTAACCCTTGATCAAATTAACTTGAGTTTGAAAAGCATCCTGTTATTTATATATTTGTAAACGGAAAAGATGTACAGTTCCAAGCGCTGGTACGGAGAACAGAGTCAAGAGTTTTACAGCAGTGTTGTAATTCTGCAGTCGGCCAGCTGGTGTCGCCAAACACCTGCTCTAGATGCGGCGCATCTGTTTCCCTGTTGTCTTCAAGTAGTTTCGGCGCAGGTATCTCTCCCCATACGCCACAAATTAGTCAGTAAAGTCATTTTGAAACAAAGGGAACTCTCTTTAATTTCGCAGTTTCACTTACAAACGTGCGACCTTTAGTATTTCACCAAAATATGGGCGTTTTGTAAGAAGAGGGCAGACGCCTGTAGCTTACAGATTGTGACCTAGACCCGTCGAGTTCATTTAAAGTTACCGTGATTGCGACTCAATCTCTTGTTGTATTGAAGTGGCTGCTCATGACTGTCTTAATAAATTACTCATAACCGACCACTGTTATAAATGCGCTTATGGTTTCCGTGGGATCACGTGCTGCTTTGCTCCGGTTAACGCAGTGATCCTCTGTTGAATGGGTTATTAAACAACACCTGAAGACATTTTGAGCCCGTCCGATGAAATAAAGCCATTTTTACATTTGATTAATCATTAAATGATCGTACCTTAAAAAACAGTGCCGTGCATAATTTATTTGGATTGTTAGGCCTGCTTGAAATATTAATCTGATCTCTAAATGTCATCCTTCTGGGTTTCGGTGTCTCTGAGCATTTGTCTGTTTTGCTAACCACATTTCTGAAATGTGATTAAATATCCAGATTAACATAAATCCCGAGGTTGTTTTTTTTTACATGAATTGCAACACATTAGCAACCTTTTGCTTGCTTTGTTTATTTCACATGTTTCGGAGCTGGAGAATTAGTCAAGATGATTTATTTTCATGTGAACATGCAGGAATAATTAAAATAATAACATGTCTTTTAACTCCTGTAATATACATTTACAATAAAAATATGAAGAGGGAACAACCCTAGCTGACTCTTCATAATGAATTTCTTTGGTATAATCTAATTTATTCTACTCTATTGTTTTGCATAAAGCACATTTTTAGATCTAACAACATGCTTTTTAAGCGTAGGACCTGCTACAACTACTACCAGAATAGATGCTTTCATATCAAAGGCCGTGTTTTTCCTTATCTTTGTTTATGTATCATTGTATATTAACCGAATCACAAGGGTGATTTGCATTTTTAGTTAGATCCTCCGAGGGCGTTTATTTCCTGAGCTACACCTCTTATCTAGAACCTCTCCAATTTGCTCTTGTATGTCAGCATTTTATTTTTTTTCCTCCAGCTTAAATGGGTGAAAACCTAAAAAGATTTATGAGTGAAGATGCTGGCATCACAAATGCAATTTCCTCATGTTCAAAGTTACCTATATTTACCAGTGTATGCATTTTAAAAACAGCTCTTTTGCCCATCTCTGGTGTTAACAAAAACTAAAATGTAGTTCCTCAATTTTTCACCAGAATAAACCAAGAGGGATGCTTCAGAATGTGTCTTATTATTGTATAAAATGATGGCAAAAAAGTGCTTGTGCTTAACACAAAAAGCCACATAATCAATATGACTTTTAAAGAAGCAATCGATGAGAGAAGCATGTGCTCGAGTTTCCTCACACAATTACCTCACTGACATTTTGTGAGTTTCACACACATTGGGCGTTACAGCCGACACAAAAACTATAACATGCATTCAGAATAAAAGTTTCCAGTTCATATTCAATGATTAATAAAAGGATTTACCCACAATGCAGTCATTCACTATCCAGCTGCCTTCTCAAAGTGTGGAATTTGAACTGGTTTGATTGTAAATGTAAAAAAAAAGCTGATTTTAAAACTCAGCATGCTTCTGATTTTGTAAACATATATTAGATTTAGCGCTGTGGTCGTCTCACGCAGCCACGGTGTGCCGTTTGCCGTTACAACATCAGACCTGCTTAGTTTTTTTCTTCATTTAGCTTATCTTTATCTGTCTTGGTCAACTAATAACCGTGATTTATGGGAATCCTGTAGTATCTGCCGTTCGTGTGCCATTTGGGTGTAGGCTGTAGCCTTTAATTATGACATTCTAGTTCACACACTGTGGGTGGATGAAGAAAATGAACAATTTCATATGTACGGGCGTAGTGTTCTGTAAAGCCGCCTATAAATCAATATGGGTTTCTAGCGAGATTTGGAACGGACCGACGGCTGTACGTTTGATAAGAGATTAAATCACACGGACTATTTCAGTATTAGTCAGTGGAAACGGCATGTAAAGGATCCTCTTCAGATTGTTTGTTTTCTGCATTGTGTTAACTGTGAAGGGTGAGTTGTTCGCTTCTGAAGAGTTTTTCCATCTGATTAGGCTGCTTATTTGAAGTTGATGTGAGTTTGATTTGCTCGAGCTGGATTTAGGGATATTTGAGATGACTGGTGTGTCTGGGAAGGGTGTGCGTTTAGAGTTGTGGGCGTCTATATGATGAATATGACTATATTGTTGCGTGCCGTGTGTTTTTGTTGCAGGGACGTTGATTATGTGTGTATATATATATATATATGTGTGTGTGTGTGTGTGTGTGTGCGTGACCGCTCGTGGTGTGTGTTGAGTGGAAAGGAAGCACTTTGACAGGCTTTCTCTTTGTTCTGAAGCATCGATTTGACTGCACTGCCTGATAAAGACCGTGGATCAGTGGTTCTGGTTTTTACACAGTTCTAAAATAGTTTGCCATGCAGAAGTTAAAAAAATTTCCTTGAATGTCAAATATTGGAGGGTTGCTAGAAACATGAAAAAGCCACTTAAGACTAAAAATACTTTAGGACTGATTTTTACTCCACTCTTAAACCATTCCCCATGCAAATATTAATAAACAGCCTCAAAATCAAAAACTGGAGTGTGTAAAAAATTTTGCTATGAGCATGAACATGCTTTTTAGATATCTAAAATTGCTTCAGGACTTTGTTTTTTACTCTTCTGAATTCGTTTACCTTGCAAAAGCTAGCAAGCAGCCTTAAAGCTAAATATTTTAGTGCATAAGTATTGCTATGAACATATGAAAATGCCTCTCAAGGCAATTTTGACATTGAAATCATTAACCATGCTAAAATTAATAAATAGCCTCAAAATCAAATAATGGAGAGTGTAAATATTGCTATAAACATGAACATAAACAATTTTGGTTAAATCATTAACCATACAAAAATTAACAAATGGCCTTACAATCAAATATCTTAATGCCCTCTTATACACCTTTCTAAAAAGATTCATTCAGAAGTTAATAAATGACCTTAAAATCAAATATGTGAGTGTATATATAAACTATTTTGGAATGTAAGGTTCTATTGAATACAGAACCGAAATATTGTTGGAACGGTGTGTTTTCTTAATTTTTAAGCCCAATTTTCGAAGCCTATATTATTTTCCTCCCTAGGTTTGATTTTGTGTGGTTAGCTGTGTTTTATTATTCATGCTAAGCTTTGGTTTTTTCCAGGTCTCTGTGATCAAAACAGATCTGTGACCCATTTTTGTCTCACGACCCACCAGTTACAGCACCAGCTCACAAGATTTGTGTGTGTGTGTGTGTTTTAAACAGGAAATGGCCACATGACCAGTTTATCACCTCTATTGTCCTTCTGATTGTGTCTTTATCTGTCAGTTAAATGTAGCCTATTAAAAGTTTTATCAGAGAAGTAAACTACAACGTCATCCTATTCAGCACAGTGAAGTCTTGCAGTCCAGTTTACACCCGGGTGAAAGATAAAAGTGAGCCTTTGTTTTAAGACGAGTGCGTTTGCTGTCCACCACATAAGGAAAACCGTGGTATTATGTTTAGCTCTGTTTATGTGCATTAGGCACGTCGTGAAACCAATGCGACGGTTCAAAGCATAGACATGACAATCTCCTCCAGTGATGGACTGACAGCTGCCGAGGGCTCCCGAAATTTAGATTGTGAAAACAAGATGATGACATAACAGAAGATAAGAGCAGACTGTCGCCTCTGAAAGCCGAGATGCGGTAAAAGACGTATTGTAAATCGCACACGGCTGAGACGTGAAACTCGAGCTGACTTCCACATTGTAGTTTATTTGAAAGCGGCCCGATGGCACAATTGTTCTGCGAGGAAATTGAGCAAGGCCACTTATTTAAGCAGTGACAAGGAAATACGTAATGGGCTCATACAATGTCCTAAAAAATGCACCGTACGTGAATTTTGTTGGCAAATTACATGACTAATAACTCCGTGAGACTGCTTATTCTTAGATGAGCTTGTTTTTACAGTGACTGCACGGAAATGCGTCACCGTACAACCATGCATGTCACTTTAAATAGCTTTTATTTAGTATTTAATATACAAACGTGCTCTTTCCAAGTTTCTTTGGATAAAAATGTATGTTAAACGCATCAATGTGAATGCTAAATTATTGCATTGCTGATCCAAGACTGCAAAATTCAACACATAGCCACACTAAGTACACATGATTCACCCGGCCTTCTGGGCTTTTATGAATGTGAATTCTTCACTTCAATGACCATCTGTCCTCTCAAGTCTGAGTTAGTCTGTTTGCTATTCGTGATTTTTTTAATTCCCTCACTGGAAACTGTCGGGAAGCGCGGCCTATTTTTTACTGTGACCTTTAACCTTTTATTTGTCTCTTTGAAGAACAGCTGCACTAGTCTCACTACACGCAACACGGGACTATTTCTGCAGCTCTGGAAAAGCAAAAACCGTAGCCTTTTGTGCAGGATGCAATAAACGCTTCTTTGTGTTTGCGTTGATGAGCGACGGTACTGGCGTTTGTTCACGTGCACCGTCTGAGCTGCGCTCTGGAACAGATTATCAGTGACTGTCAAAGATAAAACGCACTTTCCGATAGTGAATTCATGCTCAATTGATATTAAAAACAGTTTGCTGAGAGATAATAGGGGAGAGAGCTGTGTTTGTATGCGCGTGGGTTGGTTTCAGCACAGATGGCACCAGCCAAAAGCATAGGATGTTTAAATGTCAGGCTAAAATACCATATCCTCCACAAAATATAGTACAGCATCGGTCTGAATAAATTGACTTTTTTTCTTTCTTTCTCTCTCTGTCTTTCTTTTTTTTTGTGAAAACCACAAGCTTTTCAGTTTTGTTTTTCGGGCGTAATTTGGTTTATCTTTAAGCTCATCGTCTTTGTTTTAAGACAAACATTCCAGGAACCTCCACTGAGCATCAGCGGCGTTATTCAGAAAGCCTCTCGATCTGGGCTTTATGTTGGGTTTGTTGCACTTGTCAATCGCTGCTTCGTAGCTATCAACTTACGGGCCGTTTTTGCATTGTGCACACATTTGTAAGGCAGTCGTAGTGCAGATCAGATGCAAGATGAATGGATATTCCAGAAGTGTTTAGTAACTAGTAGATGTTTAATATTAGGGATTAAGTGACGACGATACATGTTGTGCGATTTAAGTTTCTCTGCAAAATATTTCACATGGTGCTGAAACTATACTGAAAAATATCACTGGTAAACCATAAGATTAAGATTGTTTCCTTTGACCTTTATTACTGCAGAGAGATCATTTTAAGTCATTTTTAGGTGAGATCTGGCATTAAAAACTAATCTATGAATCTCTGATCCAAAACAACAGGTCAAAGCCACAAAATTGTGTATAAATGCATCCAGTGAGGTTTTACATTTCATCTGCTCACACTCTTAAGATCTAAATGTTACATTTGAAAATTCACCTTAGTGGTTTGATGCCTGTGTAAGTGTATAATGTGCATGTGTGTGTATTGTTTTGTGTGTGTGCACTCCCACCTGTGGTTGTGTGTGTGTGCTGCTGTGTTCAGACAGTAGGAGGGCTGCAGACATTTTAACAGCAGTCTCATAAACACTCCCGCACGAAGCAAAAAGAGCACACACACACACAAAAATACCCAGCTGCACACGGTGGACATTTTAGTAACTTTCTAAAATGTTGTTAAAATTGCAACCTTTTTGTATTTTGATGTTCATCCTAGTTCATTTTAGAGACTGCACTCAAAGGAAATTAGCAAATAGCATGCCATGGAAGTTTCCATGTTTACATAAAGGTGTCTTCACCTAATGACCTTTATGTTATCAAATAAATCACTTATAAATGCACAAAAAGTTCTTTATGGATATTTGCCCTGCTTTTGGCTATGCTACTGCTTATCATGCTTGAGTTCCTCTGGCATTTTTCTCATGCATCTTTTAGCTGTCCTTTTAGACAAGTCAGTGTTGACTAATATAAGAATAATAAGGAATTTAATTATATGCTTTAAAAAAAAATGAGATGTGGGTAAGAGTGGATGAGCTGTGCCGAACGCTGGTCTGTTGACTGTGAAGTTTCAGTATTAATTTCGTGTGTAGGTGTAACTTGTTATCAGCAGTCAAAAACAGCGTATGATTTTACTCAAACTATTCGTTTTAGAGTCGTCATCATCTGGGTTGCTCATAACGCTGGGGCCACGGCGAATTTCTGGCGCGAGCTTTTAGTAAAAACTGTACCGGGTTTGCTAGATGACAATGCAAACACGTGTGCAGAAAGATTAGAAGAGTTTGCACGAAAGTGAAAAATGTTATATTTTGACACTATAAAGCATTAAATTGTGTGAGGCGCACCGCAACAAAAAAGAGCTGCTATGAAAGAGCTGGAGATGAGAAAATTTGTTTTGATCTTCTTCAGGAAGATCTGCATCAGCACTGCCTTCATGTGTGCAGCACTTAGCATCTGAAAATTACTGCTTTGTAAATGACCGATTGGCTTTCACATATTTTGGTGCTCTTCTTTTTCTCATTTTGTTGTGTTGTAGGAGAGAAAAGACAGGAGAGTTCGACAGTCTGCCCACGACAGTTTTCTCTTCTTAGCCTAACCACGAAGATCATCAAACGCACTTCTTCTCTTCTCCTGGCTGCCTCAAATGACTAATTCTGATCGAGTAGAAATGCAGAGTAAACCGTGTGCTTTTTTAGAGCGTTGTCATATTTTCTTTCGAAATGTGGAAATTGAGATTTAGCTGCTGTAGGATGAAAGATCTTTGACTGAGGCTTCGGGTTGTTTTGCTTTCAAAATCCCTCATAAACACTCAAATCTGAACGTGGTTAAATTATTTCTAAATTGTACATTTGCTTGGCTCATTTTCTAGAGAGATCTAAACATGCTTTAATGAGGTATAATTGGTTTCTTTGAGAGATCTGAAGAAATGCAGTTCCTTGCACTCTGGCTTGTTGTTGACATGCTTTGTTTCCTCTCTAAAAGGATCGATTTATTACTATTGTGCAAACTTTAATTTGGAGACACATGTAGTCTTGTAGTTGTTTTTATATAAATAAATCGAAGTCATTTTGAAACTGATGGTTTAGGTGATATTATAGAGACAGGGGAAATTTTGCCTCTTGAGCATGTTCTCACCCACTCAGTTTCGTAGGAAAATCTTTAACCTTTTCAGCAACAACAAATGCCCATCAAAAAGTCAGAGAGAGAGTGAGAGAGTGTGTGTGAGAGAGAGAAGTCTGTTTTTCAGGCCATGAGTGTTTTGAGGCAGACATCTTAGGGACAATTTGTAATATTCATTTCGGTTATGACTCAGATTTCTCTCATTTGAAACTACAGATTTTACGACAATTCGCGGACTGATTGAGTATTTCATCAAAATTCATTTCGAAGTGTCAAATTGGGACGGCGTGCTGCTGAAATTTGGTCGAATATATTTCAGAGATTTCTCTGAAAATGTGCTTCGTTTAAATGTGAGCCCAGGAAATGTATTGAACGCTCAGTTGAGCTTTCTATTATTTATTTCATTTGATACAGCTAAATCAACTTCATGACATGTGTGTCTTTCATCCTGTTTTTAATGTGCATTTCAGAGCAGCTCAACAGAATTAACAGAGACCTCATGCACATGTTACACTTTTTCACATGACTCCTTCGAATCGGAGAGATTTCCAGTCTTACCTCTAATTCTGGTTGTGGCTAATAAACCTGCTTGATTCCTGAACAAAATGATTTAAGTAGAGTGAAACACACGGTCCAAATGCATCATGCATTTGTTTTTTTTTCCAAGCTAGACTAGGCCTCATGTTTTTGACCTTTTTGTCACCTGAAGGTCACGTGAATATCTCCAGCAGTATATGGACATTGAGATTTTCAGAATCATTTGAATTGGTGATTTTGTTGTTTTCTCATGAACCGTCTGCTCACACGCAGATATTAGCCTCTCACTTCCTGTTTAAACTTTTGTTTACCATTCGAAGGTGCTATTTTTAACCCTCTCAGCAGCGGCCGTTCAGACACTTTCTTGTGTGCTCTTTCTCTCCATGTCGGTATATTTTTGCGTTAAATAAAACGAATGCACGTTCGCATGCTCTCTTTGACAAATACTCCTTGACCTCAATTGAGAGAAAAACACACCGCCTCTGAAGTCTGTCAGCTCCCACACAACCTGTAGACGGTCTGAATAATAATTCCTCTAACGCCCGATAAGCTGATAAATAATTTTGATTTGTCATCTGCTCAGTGTTCCTTAATGCAGCACGCCAGAGAGAATAGTGTTTGGTGAATTAGCGGCATGAATGCGACGACAAACCGCGTATTGTCTTTCTCACTGTCTGACTAACTCCTGTAGTGCTTTGTGGTGAGTTATTTTAGATACTGCACAAATTTGACTCTAAGATTTAGTGTAAACTTGACTTTGTCTCCATTGTGTCGTAACATCTCCTTCTCTGTCTCATCCAGATGAGTAAGTGCACATTTTTGATTGATATCTGGCAGGAACCTTAGTACGTGAAGAAATTTCCCGCCTACCATCCACCTACGGGACTCACAGCTCATCTTTTTTCCCTCGTCTCACACTGGAGACAGTTACTAATCACCGTGTTCTAATTTGAAGCTCGTTTATCAGAGTAATAGATACGAGATAAAGCTTGCGTCAGCATGCGACAGCAAAGACTTGTTTGCTTATATTCCCCTCCAGTGTCCTGCATGTTTACTCTTACATCATCTAAAGGACGGCTAGCATGGCAATTATTAATGTTAAAGGGCATTTTAGGGTGTTTCTTAAATCTCCCGTACATTTTCACATCCTGTTGTATTTGTGTTATGCATTTTTACTTGCGTGTGGAATTGTTTTATATGCTAAAATGGGGTTTATATCTCATAAAATTAGAGATTACACTACAATTTTTAAGAAATGCATACTTTTATTTAGCAAGGATGCATTAAATTGACCAACAGTGATGGTAAAAGCTATTTCTAATCATGCAGTTTCAAATAAAAGCTTTTGATTCATCAAATAATCCTGAAGCCCAAATGTATCAATAAGTACAATGTATTTTTGTGGTCATATTGTAATGCAAACCCCTTTTGCTGCTTTTGAGGTGGGATACGTGTAAGGTTAGGGACAGATTTGGTGGTATGGGTAGGTTTAAGAGTGGGTTAAGGTGTGAGTGATGGGTCAGCAGTGTAATTATAAATAAATTTTTGATGTAATTTCATGCAGGTGTTTTAAAATATAATACAATGTAAAAACATGTACATGATAAGTGCAAATGGTTCATTTAAATGTAAGTACATAGTGGTTAAGGCCACTTAATATAAAGTGGGACTGTAAAATGTTTTTAAATTGTAATAATAATATTTTTTAATTCTACTTTATTAGAGCAGTGAATGTCAACATATTGTAGTTAATGTGATACAAGGGTGTCTAAAACTTGGCAAGTTATATTTTTAATTCCTGGCCTCTAATAAGTTAGTCATTGTTATTTATTTTTTTTATAAAAGGTTGCCCCTTCATGTCACATCTTTTACAGCATTGTGTTTTTCAGCATTAAAAGAAAGGATCAATCTATGATTATGTCTCACATGATTAAAATCAAAATGCACATGCTGAAATACTGACAATTATTTTATTTTAGAAGGTCATCTAGTACACGGAATTAATTAAAAATACTTCATAAACGAGTAGCGTTTTCTAAAGTCTCTCCTTACAGCGTTCATCAGCGCAGGCCGAAACCGAGAGGCTTGTTTGCACTTGGATCTTTAAAGAATAACCACGAAGAGAAATAGAGACATTAATCTCACTCACGCATCAATTAACAGGTCAAAGACTCGCTCGCCAGTAACCTGCGGAGCGGCGTGAATATTTCATGGGCAGGGACGCCGTGTTGTTGAAGGGTGTGAGTGCTGGCGTCAGGAGATTCTCGTAACCTGCCATTGTTTTGTTTATTTTATTTTTTTTGTGGGACGCAAGTGTATTGTGCTCGCATTGCAGTAAAACTCTTGTTTGATGCAGTGATACAAAAAAAAAACACGCATGCATCATAAACAAAATCCGACTCAAAAGTGACATGGGATTTTCGGTCATACACATGCTTTGCCATTTCCTGTAATCATCGGTTTCTACAACAAAAATGTCATATGTGTGTTGTAACAGGTGTTTTGTTTCCTAGCTACCTGTGTTGTTTATCAGCATCCATGATGCATATTTTATTATATTTCAACTATTCTTTGATGATACACATGAAGTCGTGTATATAATGTTTTTGGTCTGGTTGCATGTGTACATTAGTCTTTGTGTGGGCCAGTGACTCTCTGTGTGTGTGTGTGTGAGTATCTAGCCTCACTCGGCCGCAGTGTCGGGTTTCCCATCAGGCCCTGAGAGAGCTTTTCTGGCTGTTATCTGTTTAGTCACGAGCAGCACCGTCCCCTCCAGCGCTGACAGAGAGACGGGTGCGAACCTCGCCTCGCCTTCACTCCTACTCAAACGCCCATTCTACACTCTTACTTCACAAACTGTTTTGAGAAAAAAAGACTGAATTAGCGAAAAGGTCAAGGTTAATGCTTAGACCATGCACTTTCATAACTCAGGAGACTTAGTAGAGATTGCAGTGCGTGTTTTCTCATCTTCAGTTGTTTATAGCAGCTCCGATCAATCGGTCTTGGGATCATATTGAGATTGAGATTTTGATTACAATATTTGGGGCCCTTTTTTCACACAAAAACATCTCAGTTTGTTCTACTACACAGTGTGGTCTAAAGACAATTCTAATAATCTAAATAATAATTTTTTACCCTTGTCTGTTTGAAAAAATGTCTTTTTTTTTTATTCATTTGTTTCATTTTTATTTAATGCAGTTTTATCCATTTCCATTGTCTGTTTGAATTAGTTCAAGATCTTTTAAAATTATTTTTAGTTTCAATGCGGCCTATATGGATTTGTATTTATTGTGATAGCGTGTTTTATTCTAATCAGAGCCTTTACTGTAAAATCTCTCAGCCTTGTGTCATCGCGTATCATGTGTTCTTCAAGGATGTGGGCTTTTTTAGTACGTTTCTCAGCTATTAACCAACAAAGTGCTTGATCAATGACTTCGTCGAGGGGGGACTAACACACGATCATGTGGTTGAAGTTGAGCCGCCATACACAATGCAAATTAAACACTGTGTGGGTTAATATGTATTTGTTTTTGACATCATTTACTAGCACAGGTTGTGCCGCTGCTTTTCCGTTGAATCGCGATGGCTGCAAACTGTTTGTTTTTGGCACCTTGTATTGAAAAAAGTGTGATGTGATTTTTGAAAAACTGTTTGATGCGAATGCATGTTGTTTTTCTCTGTAGGAAGGGCAAATACAGTGTAATGTTGTCATAGCTGCATGGTTTGGCTAAGATAAAGATCAAAACTAGATCTCAATTAAAAGTTTCCTTTAGAGTTTCAGAATGGTACTTTTTAAAAATTTTGCTCCTTAATATATTACTAGATGCTATCAAATTATAATGACTTTAAAGGGGCAAAATCGTCCAATAAGATTTTTTTCAAATCACTTTTTTTTTTGTTCTGAGGTTAACTAGATTATCATCTTAAAGCCCTAATCGTTTTTCATGAAAATCCTAGTCATAAAACATGTCAGGTGGCATTATTTCTATACGTGCTGACGTGACATATTTAGACTGCTTGTAATATGAGGTTTCAGTATTATATTCCTGAAACGTGTGCACATGCACAGCAAACTGGTCAAATGCATTGTACTAATGTAAAACCTTGTTTCTTCGGTCATGAAAACAGCAAGTGAACAGTCCATTTTAGAATTTTGCAAACATTAGAAGAATGTTCGTTTAGAACGTTCTAAAAAGTAGTAGCTTTAAAAAAAGATAAAAGATGACCATTTAATTAAGTTAAAGAAATAGTAAGTAAGTTTAAATGAGCATGCAAACATTATGATGCGGTAATTTTCGAGAAGTAATAACCTTTAAAACACATTAGATCACTTGTGTTTTTGTTCTGTTCTGGAAGAGCATTTGTTCGTGACTTTGAGAGAAAGAAAGTTAACCAAATTCTCCTAATGTTTCTTGTTTTTGACCTTTTAAAGCAAACAAGATGAACTAAAAGTCTAATCCGTGGCGGTCGTTATGTTCTCTGTTCTTGTGTCCGTGTGTAATGAAGTCCGCCGGCTCGCTCTGAGAACAAAGAGACTCACTCATGACCCTGTCGATAGCGGAGAGGGTGGAAAAGAAAACACAAGAAAAGGGGCTGATGAGGGCTCTCAGCCTCAGGCCCTGCTATTACTGCAGACTTACACAGGTACTTCCTCTGGAAGCTAACTGGAGTTTGTGTGCTTTTGTGCAGGTCACAGCAAGGAGAGACCGAGCAGTGGCTGTCGTCCAAGCAGAATGGCGTCAGACGTGGTCCCCATTACTTGAGGTCAGCCGCTCACGCAGCGCACAGCGCTCAGGTCCTTCTGGGAAGTTAAGAGCTTGGAAGTCGTAATTATGATGTGAAGTGTTTTTACTTGAGATGATACGGATGAGTTGAGCATATTTATGCGTGTCTTTAACCCAGCTAAAGGGAAATGTTCACAGAACTTCCTTGTAACAATGTTAAGACGGCGTGCATTGAGAGTTATCTGGTGTTAACTTTAGAGCAAAACCATTTTAATAATTAGTTTGTGTCTTCCAGTGTTAGAACATGGAAAAGGAACGTTCCAGTAATGTTTGCAAAAGGATACAATGGAACGTTTGAAACGGTGTGCGTTCATAACTTACACATTAACAAAACAGTCTTTGAACATTTTTGTTAGCTGGGAACTTGCAAAGTATTTTTAGTTTCAGTGCAAACGCTAGGTTTGTGTATTGTATTAGTCTTGTGCAACCTTTTATAAGGATTGAAAATGTATTTTGTTCACAGTCTTGGTTCCAGGAGTATTTTTCTCATTCATTTTGTATAAAGGGATTTATCAAAAAAATAAATAAATAAATAAAACTTCAAAGAGCAACTATATAAAGTATATATATATATATATATATAGTATAAAGATGGCAGAAGTGCAAGTAGGTGTAGTTTCAATTTTTGACACAAATAAAATAAAATATAATATAACGTGCGTTACAATATGAACACAATAACTACATTGCATTTATATTTTGATGCAAGTACATAGTAGTTTATATAAAGTGTGACTCAAAGTGTTACAAATATTAAGCATCATTTCATGGTCTACTATGTACTTGCATCAAAATATAACTACAATGTACTTATTGTATTCATACTGTGTTAGGGACAGGTTTAGTGGTATGGGTAGGTTTAAGGGTTCAACAGTGTAAATATAAATCTAATTACACATAGGTGTTTCTATAAATATTAGTAGAATGTAAAAACATGTATACACAATAAGTGATTAATTTAAATGTAAGTACATTAATTAAGGCCACCTAATATAAAAGTGGGACCAATTGTATTAAGTATGATACACACATATTTGAATAGTGTATAAATCTAATTTATTTCTAATTTAGTTTTGATAACACTCCTTGAAATTGCAATTTTTGAATTGTACATGTCCTTTCTGGCGTAGATCGGTCTTGAAAGGTTTATAACTCTATTAAAAAGACGAATGGATTGTACTTCTGGAGCCCAACTGTTGTGTACAGCAATTAGCTTCTGCTGTCATTTCATCATTGACACAAGCCCAGCAAAAAACTTGTGTCTCTTAGAAAATCCCATGTTTCTCATGACTAATTCTGCCATCCTGGCGAATATGACTGCGCCATGACTCGAAGACAGCAGGGTTTATTTATTTATTTTTAAGCTAAACTGCTGTGGACTTGTAAAGACAAACAACAGAGCAGAGCTGCCAAACTAGCTGAAGTATTGTTGATGAGCCAATGCAGAGCCATGTAACCCGAACACTTATCACTGGCAATAAATGTTTCCCTGAAAAACACGACCGGTTTGACATTTGTCTTTTTTTTGTGGTTGTACTTGTGACTGTTTATTTTAACGGTGTGTTTACGTTGAGCTGTCCTCCTACGATCTGTCTGCCAGTCGCGAAGAGAGCGGTTGATCTGTGGTTTACATGCGCTAGTGCATTCCCAGAGTCTGTGTGAGGACACGTGTAACGCTCTCAAATGTCAATCACACATGAGATGCGAGCTTCATGATGTTGACACACAAAAACTGCCTATTTGAAGCACTTTGTGCCATTGCATTTCTGCTTCCCTTGAATTTAGGACCGTGCATTTCCTGAGTGTGACTATTAATAGGTTTGTTTTTGTTTTTTGTTATTACACCAGGAAGAATACATGTGATGATGCATTAGTAAATGATGGTGCAATTAAAAATTAAAAATTGTGCAGTGGCATTTTAGGTGCGCTAACAGAAAAAACCCAAACTGTCTGGTTATAATGTAGGCAGATATGTTTGTGCATGCATCTGCAATAAATGCACTGCAGAGTAATGCAGCAGCTGAATTTGGATTATGCAGATGTCATATTTATTCCTCCCACTATTAACACTAATGGGTGTCGGTTAAATCAAGCGGTTGAATCATGAGTTTTGCATAAATGTTAAAAGTCAGACTTATGGGTTAAGGTCACCAAAATATTTGTGACTTTAGAGTGAGTCATTGTTAAAATAAGAACGGTGTCGTTGGTTCTTATCGGTGGTTAGTAAATGATAAAAATGTTACATGTGTAGGTGAAGAAAACAGAAAGTGGGTTAAGAATCAGATTACTATTTGAGAAGTGGATTTTTTTCACAGAATGTTTGCCAAACAAACAAAACAAAAAAACATATTTCTTTCCTTTAAAGATTTAAATTTGTTTTTTTTCATTAACTCTCTCAGCTTTGTGTTGTAGGCTTTTATCGCATAAACAAAAAAATCATTATAAAATAATTACAAAAATAATCATTTAATATGGAATTTATATATTTTTATTTATTATATAAATATATTTTTGTTTTAGGATTTTTTTTTATTTTTTTATCATAAAATACAATTTTAACACAGCAGCATTTTTAACTTGCTTTCTCATTTCCACTATAATCCACAATCTATGTTTAAAAAAACTAACAAACATGAAATTTACTTTTATTTATTATATATCATATATACATAATATATAAAATGTATATAGTAGATTATATGAATGTCAAAGCGTGTAATAAAGTGTTATGGATTGTCAAATGATTTGTACATTTTAAATAAAAGACAAATTTGGCATGAAATGTACATTTAATATGTAATATTTATATATGTTGTTATTATAGAACATATTTAGAACATTTGAATGCTTTGGTGCATGAATCCTATAACCGATGTTGACATTTCCCATAAATGTCAACATATATCATGTACTGATGTTGTTTGTTGATAAGCAGCGTGTTTAAGCGGTGGTCTCTCAGTGCCGAGGGGTTCAGATCAGGTCACTGTAGGGTGGGTCACCTCGGGACACGAAAGCTCTGGGTCTTTGCCAGGATCATGAGCTGCTAACCATTCTCTGTCCCTGCTGATCTCACACTTACTGCATATAGAGCTACAGGTGCAGACACATCTGACCTTCAATCAACTACTGTAGGAGGCTGAAACTAGCACACTATTCATTTGTAATTCTCTAAGCGCGGTTATTGATGTAAGCATTAATATGTCCGTTCGTAGTAACTGAAAGGCATTTGTTTGCCGTGCTTTCTTTAAAAAAAAACAAAGCCAAGCTCTGGAAGTTTATTAGTTTAATTGAGGGAGTAATTACTTGAATCATACGAGGAAATGGGTAAACTTGTGATCATGCTTACTTGCCCTCAAGACAAAAACATCCTGTAGACAGGCCTGCTCGTGCTACAGCAAATGTGGGCAGATTGCTCTGATACTTTGCTTTCTTGAAATTGTTCTTAATGTCTCCAGAAACAGGTGCAAAGCAGATTTTGCATGGAGAGGGTGAGCGTGCGCAGCTGCAGCAGTGATCCTGAAGCTCGGGCGTATATGTCAAGATTTTGCTGACGTACCTTAGGGTTATAGGCAGATTTCCTCTGGAGCTTTCCTATACTGTTCGTATCACAGGAGAAACATACCTTTACAGCACGCACTTAGTTTAAAAGCAAGTGAAATAGCACTCTTTTTTTAATTGCAGGTGTGTTATTCAACGCCAGTAATTTGCAGCATTATGTTAAATATGAAACTTGAAATAAAATCAGGAACTAACTCTATTTTAGAGGTATGGGTGAAACATCTCTCGCAGTGGACAAAATTAGACACGTGCGGGAAAATACTGATGAAAAGCCCCTGAAATACTGTTAGTATCACAGAAAGATGATATTTTACGTGTTTTTGGATCTTTCACATGCGTATTTGTATATGTTCATGTCACAGAGTATCTAAACATGAAATTACCATCGATAATGATAGAGACCATGCATGACAGTGATTTCCAAAATGTTTCATTACAACTTGTTATTTTAATTATTAGTAGCATTAACATTTTAGATACACAAACTAAATAATACATTTAGATCAGTGAATAATTCAATATTTGTATGAATTATAATCAAATTCAGTGCACACGTTTATATTGTATGTGCATTTTTTTCTAAAATTACATTATCAGTATAACAAATTTTACTTAAATGAACAATGCATTATGATTCATTAGTTTCTTTTTTTTATTTGTCTTATGCAGCCCTAAAAATACCATATTTAATTTTTAAAAAACAACACTGAGTATCTAATATTTTTATGAACTAATGAAATTCATATATATATATATATATATGCATGCATATGTAAATACTTTTGGATTACTATATTATAATTTAATTTAAATGTAATTTTAAATGATCTAAGTATCTAAAAAATTATTTCGATATTTTTTATTAACTCTTGAAATTCTAAATATTATTTTTAAAGTGCTTTAAATTTTTTTTGTCAGCATAACAATCTGAGTGAAAAATATATAACGAAATGAATGTTCTTTAATAGAAGCACATTAGAAGATGAAGATTAGAAGAACTAAACAAGTGAAAAAGCAAGCGTATGGATCATAATCTCCTGGTTCACAAGCGCTCGTGTCTTCCTGACCACACCCTCGTCTGTGATTCAGCAAAAAATACAGGAAGTTGTTTCGTTACACAATGCTTACTAACTCTTCCCAGTCTTTCTTTTTTTTTTTACATGCAACTGTAAATCTCTTTTGACAAAGCTTTTTCCTTTCCTAGGCACATTTTAGTACCATCCCGTAAAACCCAAGACAAACACGTTCCAGTGTCATAACCATTATCTTATCTGGCGAGAAGTGAGAAGCCAAGGTCAGCGGGAATGATGAGAAGACGAGAGGCATAAAAGAGCTTGACAGACGTGTTGGAGCCAAAGCATGTGTGATGCAGATATGATGAATATCTGTTTACAGGCCACCGGGAGTCACTTCACAAAGACTGTGGTGACTCACGGCTGTCCGGATGCCATCCTGCTCGCCTCGACTGGGGCTGTAAGTCAAGCGTCGGCGCCTAAAGCTGTCAGGCCTTCAGTGTCGCGTACTTAACCACCTTTACGCCTCCAGGTCATGTATTTAAACAGCAGGGGAAGAAATGAAAAGGTATGGATGAAAGAATGCCACTCAAATAGGTAAAACTGCTACAAATATTAAGGATGTAGATGAATAAGCTTGAATAGTACAATTTTGATTTGCAATCTAACATGTTATATATTAAACCAACCGTTTCCTCTTAGGTTTAATTGATGAACATGAAGTAAAAAACAGCATTTATTTGTAACAGAAATATTTTGCAGCATTATCACTTTTGATAAATTTTGTGCATCCTTGCTGAATAAAAATATGATTATATGTAATATATATATGTAAACAAATATTTGTATTTAATAGTAAGTATAACATAATATTTCAAATATGTCTTACTGACTCCAAATATTTTAACAGTAGATATCAGATATCTGTATTTGCTGGTTATAAAGTAGAAAAGAAAAAACAGGGAAATTATTTATAAATTTATAAATTTATAAATAAATTTTTTTTGACTGAACTGTATATGCAACAGCTGAGAGTGAACCTGATCAATAAGCAAAAAACGCCCTCGGAGTCAGTTCTGGAACGCAAAGTTTTTTTTCCTTTAATAAAGTACATTTGTATCACTGCTTTACGTCATCCTTTAAACAGATGCCCCAGTTTCCGAAGAGAAGCAGTGTCATAATAAAAATGTTAAGTCACCGAGAGGTAGGCCTAGCTCCTAAAACTCTATTTGCGTTTCATGCTGGTTGTCGTAGCATGAGAGATGTGTGTTTGTGTTTCTGCTTAATCCACCTGAAACTGTCTGTTACGGACTGCACAGTACCTGACTCACCGATATTAGCATTCACACGATAATCACACCATGACGACTCCAACCCCAATTACCCACCAGCGCCGCTCTGGGCTTTTATTAGTCTGAGGTGTGGTCATCAGTCTGCTCTTTGTTTATTCTCATGTAGTTAAGACACAAATGCAGCGAGAGACGAGTTTTCTGTCTGGGCTCTGCGTGTGCCGCGGGCGAAAGGCTCCTGGAGACACGCCCTGACATGTCGCTCCGCCGCTCTTCTCCCCGCTCGCCCATCTTTGTCCAGCTTGGTGTAAACAAACGCTGCGATGAAACCGCGCAGGAGTAAAACATGCAATCAGTCACATCAAGTGCATTTAATCTAAACCGAAACATCATCTCTTTAACGTTTGTGACCCTGCACCACAAAAGCAAGCATGAGGGTCAGTTTTTAAAAGTTAAGATTTATACATAATATAAGTTTACATATAAACGTTTTTAGACATTTACTGTCAGAAATGTACAAAATGACTTCATGGAACATGATCTGTACTTGATATACAAATGATTTTTGGCTTATAAGGAGATTCAGTCATTTTGATCCATACAATTACAAATAAACCTGTGCGATTTAAGACAATTCTGAGCATTAAACAGAGAGCAAATTGACACTTTTGCACTTCTTTTTCTCAAGGAATGTCTCAAACTGCTCCGATTCACCAAGACAAGATTCATTCAATGAAATTGAATAGTATCTCTAATTTCAGAAGAAAAAGTAGTGTTGTCAAACAATAAATGCAATTAATCACATCCAAAAAAAATATATATTTTTTTTTATGCACGTAATATATGTGTGTGTACTGTGTATATTTATTATGTATATATAAATACACATACATGCAGTATATATTTAGGAAAATATTTTATGTTTAGATATTAAATAAATCTAATATAAATTGTGTGACATGTATATATTTAAAAAATATATTTGAATGTCTACATATACATGTTAAATACACAAATTCTACACATATATATTATGTAAACAAAAACGTTTGGTTACACTTTATAATAACTGCACACTATGAATGATTAGTTAAGCATTAGTAAGCATTTATTTCATCCTTTATAAACCATTGTTATGCGTTAATAAACAGTTTACAAGTGCATCTGTAAACACCTTGTTCTTGAGCGTATATATAATGTTTACTAACTGTATTTTCATACTTTATTAATGATCAGTTTATCATTTTTTT
>JAUMHQ010000070.1:20617879-20630045 GCA_032361165.1 Enteromius paludinosus
AATACTGGGGTGTGGTTGCAATGTAATTCTAGGGAATACAGATGTTAATTCCATCTAGGGAATACACAATCTTTCACCACTGTTTTATTTTGGATGCGATTAATTGCAATTAATTGCTTGACAGCGCTATTAAAAAGTCAACATTTCATTGAAAATACACGTTTTTACAAATGAAAGCAAAATCACAAGCGTCTCAATAAAGAGCAAATGAACACCTTAGCTCCTTTTTTTTTCTCAGAGAAGGATTTGCCTAGTGTGCAGATTCGTCAAAACCTCAGAGAAAAGGCTTTGAATCTCGCATGTCTCCTTTTAGGTTTAGTAGGATCTCAGTTAAAAAAGCCAGTGGTTCACAGTCTGAAGATAAATTCAAGTCACGTGTAAGTAAAGTCACGAATCGGATCGTTTTAATGTTTCTCCTATAGGTCATTAATGAGAGAATATTGCCTTACCTTTTCAGAAAGGACATGTTTCTCCTAAAAGGGTCCATTTTAGTACAGGTCCCATGTGACAGCTTTTGTAACTTTATTTCTGAGAGTGTATGAGCAAAATTACAAATGAGATCATTTAGGCGAGTAAAAGGTCTAGTAAAATAGATCGGTATTTCACTGAGAAAATGAAAAACTGCTTTCCACTCGAGATGAGGAGTGTTCTCAACTTCTCTGTGATTCAGGAGAGGTCTTATTAATGTCTCAAACTGTGTTCAGATTTGCCAAGGCATCAAAGTCTCAATTAAAATGAACTTGGATGTTTTTGTTTAATTCTCTGAAGATGAAATGAATCATTGGTGCAGTAATATCAAGCATGTTTAGTTTCTACTGTGCAATGGGCCAGAAAAATCACAAAATCAGATCTCTTTAAAGTCCTACGTGTTTCTCATTAAATGGAGAGCACACTGACAATTTCTGCTCTTTTCTCACTTAAAAAAAGCAGCCTAGTGTCTCACATGTGTCTCCTCTAGTTTTAGAAGAGATCTCAATCAAAGGGCCAGCATTCAGTGTGAAAACACTTCAAGATGAGTCAAATTTCAAGCCACATGAAAGCAAAATTACAAATGAGATCACTTTTGCCCTTTACGTTTGGACAGAAAAGCCCAAATGCACTGCAAAACCTTCAACTGCTACTTTAAAGAGACACATCATTGAAAGTTTTGGTGGTGTAAATGAATGTGTTAGGTGGAATCAGCAATATTAAACGATATTTTTGGATCTGGTGAGTTTAGATGTTTTGTTCAGTGTAGTATCAGAAGAGATGTTAATCAAAAGATCGACACTTTGATGTAGAGAAGTTTAAGATGAGTCAGTCTGTTTGTAATCTGTGAGATCTTCGTTTGTTTTTTCTATAGCTACTATGAGATTATACTAAGAGCAACAGGTTTGGCTTCTCTCCTCTCGCTCTTTCTCGTAGACATAAAAAAAGAGATATCAATATAAACTTTGACATTTCTCATTCAGAGGCTCCAATGTTGATTTAAAGGTTGTAAACAGGTTGACGCTTTGATGTGAACGTTTAAGTTTAAGACGTTTTGAGGAGTTTAAGATGAGTCAAATTTTCTCCATTTCGTCTCAGACTGAGACCAAACTGATTTTCCATTACTTTATACAATGAAAAGTACAAGCTAGAGTTTCGATCAAACTGAAAACTCTCCCAAAACCAAATTACTGACATGGAACTGAGATACCCAACTCATTTTCCTTGGACTCTTCTAAAATTAAATGATTTACATTTAAACCACATTCTTTCATCCACAAGTACTGATACATTTTACGTTAAGTTGTCCTGAGTCAGCCGCTCATGTACGACACAGGCTTCCTCGGTTGAGGTGATCGGTGAACGCTGTTGTGTTTTTTCCCTCCAAGCTGAACATGTTCTTATCAACATCTTTTTGTTGGTTCTCAAACAATTTGTGTGTGAAACAAAATGTCTTTAACCTTCTGATAAAAGTCAATGGCCATATCATTTAGCATTTTTTATTTAAATGCTTTTTAATATAGGTCTAATTAAAAATCATGATTTAACAGTTTTGTTTGAGTGTGTGTATATATATATATATATATATTTTTATTTTTTTATTTTTTTATTTTTTTTCAAAATATATACTGCATGTGTATTTATATATAAATATACACAGTACACAGACATATATTACACCAACAAACACTTTTATTTTGTATCTGAAAAATCATTTGACAGCACTAATATATATATATATAGATGTACATTAAGTAACATTTTACTGAATATTTTTGTCTTTGAGGAAATAAATATTTTGATTAATATTAAATCCAAAATGAAAATGAAAAGAAATTTGGCATTTTATTTTAAGTTTGTGCAAAATTGCCATCATTTTTTTCATTGTATTTCTGATTTATGGATCAACGCCTCCATCTGCCATTGTTGTTGGTGCTTCTGATAAGATCGCAGCAGCTGATAGCAGATGACGTAATCTGTATGTTTGTTGTGCTGTGTCATCCATCCTTAGACCCAAACATCATGCTGAGAGGCACAGGCCCGTTGGGGACTCTGGGGAAGACTGTGTTATATGTGAAGAGTCGGGTTTAGTCGATAAGGGAACCGTGTCATGCAGGCTGCTGTGTTTCGTGCAGGGTTCAGTGGGATAAGGGAAGTGTTTCTGATGCTGGTTTGAACAAATAGTGCGTGATGTTCAGACGGTTTCTGTTTTGGTCCTGGCGGGTTATGATGTGTCTAAAGGTGCAGCCTCCTGTGCTTATCAGATATAAATCAGCCTATTACCTTCCTGAGTGAGAACGACAACACACTCTGATTAGCACCAGACTGGAACAGCAGCCTTTCAGTAATATCACAGATTTATTTGAAGCACGTTTTAATACTAAAGCTGTTAGAAATACAGATTTATGTATGGGCATTCGGCCTAATGTTTTCTAAAAAGTTACATACACTGTCGTTTTTATGTTCCCATGTCACGAAGCCATTACTTTCTTGCTGTGAGAAACACGCTTTACCTGTATTGACATTGATATCTGTATTGACAAATGGAAAATAAATAATAAACCAGGTGTTTGTTAATGACGTAAGATATTTTAAAAGGATGGTGTAGTAGTGTGTATTTTCTCAAATTTTAAGCATGTGATGATGACACATTAACATGGAAAGGAATTCACACACATATGTGCATGGATATGTGCACATACACAGGTTTTTATTCTTCACGTTGTATTTATGTGTTGCACTGTAATTGTGTATATTTCACGCATGGCAGGGTTTGTGATTGCGCTACCTTTTAAAAGAAGAAGCGAAATGTCACAGTGTTGAAATGTGGCGGCTCCTGTGAAATCAACCTGCTAGGAGAACAGTACATATGCACATATACACACACACACACACACACACACAGTTCACGCATTATCCCTGTTTGTGTCCTGCTTCCCTTGCCCTCATATATTCCTGCTAGTGGTTTCTTTGTGTCTCATGTTCTGATTGGTTATGTTATGTCCTGTTATGTTACTCTCAGTTCTGTTTGCTCATTGGTTGACCTGTATTGTTTGCTATAAGTAAGCAGCATGCTACCATTGTCTTTTGTCATGTATTGACGTCGGTGAGTCTAATCTGTTCATGCCATGCCAAATCAGTTTCAAGTCAAGTCTGTTTTAGGCAAGTTTATTGAAGTCTAGTCAAGTCTCGGATTACGTTTGTATTTTGGATCACTGCACATGGGTTCTTAAATTCGGCTTCCGTGGACTACCTGTTTCAATTATGCATTAAATGTGCGTTACTTTCATAGCATGACAGCGTTTGTGATTGCGCTACTTTTTAAAAGGAGAAACAAAATGTCAGTGTTGAAATGTGTTGACTCCTGTGAAAGCAACCTGCTAACTGATTGTGATGAGTCACTACATTGTACTCATTCGTTCTCATCACAGGCCCTTCCATACTCTCCAGCCTATAAAATTCACATGCATTCACCTCCAGTGTGTCATCGCATTAGAAAACCCATTCGAAAATTTTTCCATTTTAAGCTTGGCGTAAGTGTCTCACTGCTTGGGGTCACTGTATAGAATCAGTGTTTCTTTATAACAGACGGTGTCATGTGCAGAAAAGAGGAAGATGTGTGTTTAATGTGAGTGAAGGCAGGTCAGTAAAGGGACACTTCTCTCTCTATCATGTAAGAGAGAAATAGACGGGATATTCCAGAGACATCTGAGTGAGGAGCTTCATCTCTGAGAGCGTGTTTCACCTGAGCTTGCTTTATATCTGCTTAAAATAACCCCGTCCGGCTTAGCCACACCTCATGAGTCACCAGCCACTCACACACGTACACACACAAGAACTGAATACACACATTTACATGTGCTCCCTTTTTGTGTTAGCCTCAGTTTGTTCTACTTTATTTGGAGTCATGTACTACAGTTTTAATTCTGTCTACAGTGTATTACGTACAGTAACGTATCGAAAATTAATACGTGGAGTAAATGAAAATGAAATGAAAGGGACTATAAAAAAGGGTATATGGTAAAAAAAAAAAAAAAAGAACTTTGTTGCAATTTTGAGGTCTAATTTTAGAATAAAATAGCATTTTTGACGCATTTTCTCCAGCAATTTAGACAAACGAGTTTTGTCCGGTTGTATTTTGGTTTAAGTTGAAAGGGTTGACTTTTAACTTTTAAAATTCAACTCTTTTATAGATTTAACTGTGCTAAGCAGAGCAATAATCAAACTCTACAAGGAACGATAGTAAAAGTGAACAAGCCTTGGATGCTAAAGCACATGAGAAACTTAAATACTGTGTTATATTGTGCACTCACTGGCAGTAAACGGTAAAGAAGATGGTGTTGTGTAAGTGTCTGAGCCACCCCCGGGGCAGAGCTCTGTTCATGTTGACACTTCCTGAAGGGGATTTTTCAGCCGGAGTGAGTGAAAGGGCCTATAGGATGACTGACTCACCCTGGAAAGTACACAGAAGTCCTGGAAGGTGAAGGGCCGGAACACAGGTGTAGCGGGAGGTAACTGGGATGAGGAATGGGTCAGGATGGAGTCTGCAGCTGGAAATCTTTGGACCGTATTGGCATAATTAAAAAAAAAATCAGGGCATGGCATTTTGGACGACTTCCTGAACTTTTATGAGGTTACGCTGTTAACGTTTGGTCAGCAAGTAGGGTTGGTGCAGCCAAAATCATTTTCATGCCATTGCAAGCTTGATCTCATGGCAATTCGTATGTATTTTACAAAGTGGATAATTCTTACAACCTCATATTTTTCATTAAATAAATTCATATGAATTTGTATGAATTACCTACACCTAACCCCGCCCCTAAAAATCACTGGGGTTTAGACAAGTCAAACAAAATTGTATGAGTGAGGTCGTATGAGTTAGCACAAATCCGTAAAATACGTACAAATTAGTCGCGAGACTGTTGGATTTACTTTATTCTTAAGGCAAGATACTATTGAGAAAAACATTGTTTATTCAAGATTAACTCTGAATTAGTTAGCTCTGAAAAAAAATCGTTTTTTATTATTATTATTATTATGGTTTCTGAATTAGTGGTAGAAAGTGTTCATGGCGCTTCGTCTATTTGCGTCTGCGCTGTTTTTCTAATTCATGGAGTGATAAAAAGTGAAATCCAAAAATCTTTTGACTTTTGATGCAAAAAAAAATAAACATTTCTGCTTTTTTAAAAAAAGGGGGACATTTTTTTTTCATGAATTTAATGGAATGTTAGAGAGATATCCAAAATCCCTAAATAAAAAAACTAAATGAAACAAGAATTTCTAATCACATTTATCACATTATGTATTGTTATTCTTTTGCTTAAGTAACATTTTAGAACACTTAGTGCAAATACGTTTTTACCCAGTTCACCTTGGGTGTCTTGTCTTGTGAAAAGACATTACTAATCGCCATGCAATGACAATGGAAGACGACGCTTGGCGTGTAAGACGAGGTGGATTCAAGCTCAAAAAAGCACCGTAAAAGCATGCATCTTCCATTTTAGCCAAAGCTCCTACAGGTGGCATCTTCCAAAGCGGTTCCAAATCAAGTATTTCAGAGAAAAGAAGTGTAATAATGGCGGATTTGGGTGACACACATTTTCCATGACTCTGGTGGCCAGCTCATGTGTTTGTCCTCCTTGCCCTGTATAGAGAAGAGTCACTGCCACCCCCCCACCCCCCTTCCTGGAAACAGCTGCATGCTGCGAGAAAGACGGAGGAAAAAAAAAAGGAAGGCAATAAAGTAGAGGGCTGGATGTATTTATTTGCTTATGGTCTGGATTACCAGCAGCGCTAAGTTTCTCTTCCCACTAACACTTTACCAAGAGAAGTCCCCAGTCAGAGCTAAAGTCCAACGCGCTACGGTAAACGCAACCACACTGTAGTTTGGCCTAATCGCATGCATGCTCTAGACAAACACTGATGCATGTAGTGGGTGCATCTTTATTTTTCCCATCCGTCTCTACACAAGGAAGTAAAACGGCACAATACACTGCAGCGCTTCTGTTTGTCTTTTTCAACGGCAGATACTTTTGACTTATGGTGTGTTTATTCCATTAAACAACTAAATGAATCCCAGAGCAGACCTGAAAGTGCAGCTGCTTTGTGACTTAAAGGGGTTTTTACTTTTTTTCAGTCGCAAGCGTGCAAGGAAAGATAGATCAGAAGGAAAAAGAGAAAGAAAAAAAGGTGCTATGCAATGCGGCATCAATTCTGGTGCCTGATATTTTGGGGACTTTTGACATTTCGTATTCAAATGAAAGATCGGCATACTGCACAGTGGCCCCAAAAGTATTAGATTGCAAAATAAAGTAAATGTCATGTGCATTCAAGCATCTTTTGTCTTCAGTATTTCTGCTAAATGTCTTTTAATCACCTGCTGGTGTTTTGATGACATTTTGGGGATGTATGAAGGTCACGCAGGTGTTGTTCACATATACACTATATATATTTCAACTCAAAATTGAATTAAGTGTGTGTGTGTGCGTGTGCATGTAATCTTGTAATTAAATGACATTTGCTTTGATATTTTTTTGCCAGATGCAGTGGCTTTTGTGTTTTCTCAAGTGGTAAGAAAACATCCAATATACAGTTGAAGTGTTTATTTTATTGCATGAGTTTTATTTTCCTCCGCTTAAGTAACACTCATCCAAACTTACAGCCTTATTCATATCTGTATTCTGAAGGTTTTTATTATTTATTTATTTACTTTTACTGAGGTTTAGGTTTGCTCATATTTCACTTGCCTGATTTAATATAGCATTTCATTCCTAAAAATGCAAACCAGTGCATGTTTGAACGTAACATTCAAGAAAACTTGTAATATATATACTTATATATATACATTTTTTTGCATGTAAAGTGTACTTGTGTTATCTTTCTTGCAAACAAAATGCCACTTGCTTTTACACATTGTTACCTGATACACGAGCTCTGCAAGCATCTCAAACTAAGTTTGAAGACTTGCTTACTGTCTGTGCATATAAGTTATAGTCAATGTTTCCTCCTAATATTTCAGCTCCTGTCATGACCACTTACATCTGGTAAACCACAGTAACTTTCATACGATACGCACAAGGATACAAGAGAAGAACCTTTAAATGAAGTCAAATCTGCCCACAGGAATAACATCTGTGATGCATGACTAACACTTCATGTGGCTTGAACAGCAGTGTCACCACTGAAAGAACAATTTAAGAAACCTTGCAATGGTTTTTATGCGGAAAAATGGATTTTGCCACATATATACATGACATGCACTTACATATGATTGTTTTGGTGTTTACATATTTCAGTCCAAGAAAATGCATTCACGTTTGATGAAAAAATATAATCTGTTGTTTCTAGTATGTGTGCAGCAGCTATGAACATTAAATAAAGAAATAAAGCAATTTATTTCTCTCTAGGAACTTACTAAATCTGTTAGTTTTGGTATAGTAGGCAACGTTTACATTTATCCAAAATAGGCTATTATGACAATGGAAGTGATTTTCTTGCCTCTGCAAAATATATTTTCCCGTTCAAAAATGTATTTAATTGAGCTTCGACATTTGCCACATGTATTTAGCATATATTTAAAAGATACATTCATTTATTTAGTTAGAAATGATGTAATTAGCCTAAAATGTGTTAAACCACCAAGTTTCCTCTACTCGGGTATATTTTCGAGTATATGAGAATGACGGGACGAAATTTGTCTTTGTCCCCAAATTCTGATGCACCTGCAGCTTTAACCATTAGTCCATCACCGCCCTGATTAATATTGTACAGCTAGAAGAACTAGTACAGCTGCATATTTGTCCGATGAGCTTTTTCTTTTAGTCACACTTTCTTTGTCAAAACAATCTTGCATTACTGTATTACACACACTCGATAGAAACTGGTTCAGGACCGAATGCATGTGCATTTTGGCTTAGAAATGCAGGACTTTTCTGTGTCTTGAAAGCCACGGTTCAGGTTAATGCACTGAACTCCTGCATGACAGGGGTAAGACCGTTCAGAGACTGCACTTGTGTAACATCTACTACGACTGACCTGTGACCTACTTCACTTCTCATAAAGCACAGAGATATACAGAAACACCATGAACAATGTATATGGAATGTACTCACACAAACAAGTCAGAATTTCCCTTACATTTCCCTGACGTATACCTCGCATTTCCTTGTTATTTGGATTTGTTTGTTTTTTACATAACAGTCTATGACAAGGATCTAAGAAGTGCATGTTCATGTGCACACCGTGTCTTAATATATTAGATACAAATATTAAATTATTTATATTATTTTCTTGCCATATGCCAATTAAGTAAACGCAAGGTAATTTAAAAATCATTTTTGCAATTTTTAAAAAAAAATATTTCAGATGTTTGGTACTTTTTTTTCCCAACCGATGGTTTCAACAAAGCTTGTTTAATGGGGGGTATTGTGAAAATTGGTAATTATATGATAATGGTTTCATTGTAGTTGTAATATACAGTAACTTTCCATCTTGTGTAAAATTTCCTTTAACTAACAAAACTAACAAAAGCCACTTCCTTAATGACATCACCCTCCAGGAAGTGACATGGTTTGAGAGGGAAAACAACACAAAGCATCAATAAATGCAAGCAATTTGGTGAATTCAGTTGTGTTATAAAAATGTGGGGGGGAAATACTGTATAAAAAATTACTACATAAAAATTAAGTTAGCAATTTAATATAAATGTTAATTTCTACAAAATTATTTAATTTAATAATATATATATTTTTTAAAAACTACAAAAAAATCCAATGCTTGTCTTGTCTAAAACAACGCACAAAATATCTAATTATACAAAGTTTGTTTGACCATAGCAGATTTTGGAAAGTCTGCGATACTTCCTGAAATGTTTCCTGTATACTGTAACACAAGCACATACATATTTGAAAGTGACAGAACTCCAAGGTGCAGCGGAACAGGACCTGCATGCTACTGTCACAGTTATTGCTTTCTTTGAACTTTATTTTTTCAGTTCGTCTTCTGCGAATCACTACGTCGGCGAGTGTCACTTATTAAACCTGTAGTAGCTGCTGCAAATCTGATGCAACTCAACGTCGCGGCAGAGATGCACAGCGCAGATCTCGAGGTGATTCAACCGCTGGCAACAAGTCAATAGAATCCCTTATTATGGGCTCATGATGTCTTAGTGTTTAAGAGCACGGCAAGCTGAACAATAGTGCTCAACAGCACAGCATGCTCAACATGTTCCTCAGTGCCGTACAGGACGGGAGGACATGCATATCTGATGGTTTTGCGGCTTTCTTTTTCAACATAGGCTCTGAGATTATTATTAGAAAAAGACTGTTGGGACTCTGAGTGTGTTGCAGTTAGATGTGCATCTCACAACTGCTTTTCACATTAGAAACCTGAGAGATTCTGGACTGTTATGAGCTTCTGACAGAATAACTAGCAAATCTGTGGCCTGCAGTTTACTTGCCTGTTAACCTAAGATTTACATCTGTACAATGACAAAACAGTTGCCGTAGAAATCATTTGCACTCAGAAATCGCTAGTAGATTTGGAAACGGTATCATGATACATTGAAGTCATACACTAAATTTAACATGAAGTTAAAATAATGAAATTGTATTTTCTTGTAAAACATACTCCAGTAATCTCCTTTACTACTACAAAATTATATAAACCACAAAATATATGATCCATAAAAATTACTTGACTAAATTTTTTTAAATTACTTTAAATTGGTGTACTAAAATAACTAAAACTGAAATAAAACACATATATTTTTATTTGTTTTGATAATTTAAATTAACACATTTTAACAGCTCTGCTATTAATTTAATTTAATTTAATTTAATTTAATTTAATTTAATTTAATTTAATTTAATTTAATTTAATTTAATTTAATTTTAATTTAATTTAATTTAATTTAATTTAATTTAATTTTACTTTATTTTATTTTATTTTATTTTACAGCTATCAAAATGTGTTAATTTAGTAAATTGTGTTGAAAAACACGACAACATCTAAACCGACTGGTCAGAATCAAATGATGCCATTGCTTTATATTCAAAATATATACACCTTTATATACAAAATATGGAGAAGAAATTAAATTAGCCATCTGTATAAATGAAATTAAAAAACACATTTACAAAACCTGTAGATTACTGTTTGAACTGTTGGCGGCTTGTGACAAGAAATATTTGCACACTATGAAGGCTTATTTCCCCTCCAGCAAATGGAATGGCAAACTAATCTGTGGAACTGTAGTAGTTATATGTCACTATCATAAGAATAAGGAATACAGATGGAACAAAACAATATGCTGCTTAAATTGGTATCCATTTTTTACTCTGATGATGAGTTTATTTCCACATCCTGGCTTTGCTGTGATACTGGAGCATGTGCTTTTCCACCCGCGTATACGGCCTGATGCAAACTCCTCCGGCGCAGCTGGTAATGGAAACACCGGCTGCCACTTCAAAAACACGCTGAGATAAAAGCCTGACAGAAGAGCATCTCGCTCGGTGTGCTTCATATCTCATCCAGAACTATGGCAGAAATCTTTCTCTCTCGCAGAGCGGATCCTCCTCGGCCCTCACCACAGCCTTCATGAAAATTCCAGCCGCTTGATCTTGAAAGTCAACAACTGAAACAACATCCTATTTCAGCTGACATCATCATGATGGCCGGGCGGAGAAAAGAGCCAAACATGTTTCACAACCACTTCCCTTCATGCACCTGTCTGCTGCGAGTTGTGACCACCACATAAAACAGGCCTGTTTTTCCTCCCCAAAACCCCACATTCCCAAATTAACCAGCTTGGTTAAGCTTTAAAGTTAGCACTTTGAGGAATGTCAGAGGATATGTCATTGTGTGTGAGGCGTTTGACTTCTAAAATGCTTTCAGGCCACACACATGGCAAAAGTTGTTACCATGGAATCAAAATTGACCATAAGGACATTTTTCAAGCTGTAAATAAGAATAACAATGTTTTACAAGAAAATATTATTTCATAATTTTTTTAACGTTTCAGAACACAAAGGGTTTTATTTGTTTGCTTTTTGTTTTGTTCTAAATTTTTACCGTTCTCTGGGGTCCACTTATAATGTTAGCAATATTTTACATACAAATCATCTTAATTTAGAAGTAATCAGGTATTTAAGTAATAAGGCACTGTAAAGGGTCTGGATGTCTTCAGGAGCATCTTTGTAGTTTGGTTTCTCTATTGTAAACACTACATGCACAAATCGATCTAAACCAGGGCTGGGCAGCTTTGGTCCCAGCCCTGGACATGGACAGTGATGTAGAATCGGTGGGTGGGGCTACACAGTGCTGTAAAATTAGTGGGCAGGGTTAAACAGGCGGTGATGTAGAATCGGTGGGCGGGGCTAAACAGGCAGGGATGTAAAATCGGTGGGCGGGGCTACACAGTGCTGTAAAATTAGTGGGCAGGGTTAAACAGGCAGTGATGTAGAATCGGTGGGCGGGGCTAAACAGGCAGGGATGTAAAATCGGTGGGCGGAGCTAAACAGGCAGTGATGTAATTGGGAGGGTGGAGTTTATCGTGGCCTAATGGATAGGGAGTTGGGCTTGTAACCCAAAGGTCACGGGTTCGAGTCCCAGGTCCGGCAGGAATTGTGGGTGGTGGGAGTGAATTCCCAGCACTCTCCCCACCTTCAATACCACGACTGAGGTGAGACCCTTGAGCAAG
>JAUMHQ010000070.1:20631182-20658874 GCA_032361165.1 Enteromius paludinosus
CGTTGGATGGGTTAAATGCAGAGCACAAATTCCAAGTATGGGTCACCATACCTGGCCACAAGTCACTTCACTCACTTTCACTTATCAGACAGTGGTGTAGAATGGGTGGGCAGGGATTATTCACATTATTACATCATAGAGCGGAAAATTTGGAAAACCTGATTTTGGCAAATTTGAAAGTGGGAAATTGAATAGCAATTTCTAAACGAAAATAATTTTTTTCAGAGTGTTATTATTGTGCACTATTAACCGGTGCACTTTTTTGCAATGAAACAAATAATAAATACATTATGCTGGTAATATCAACTGCAAAAATAAATACGACTTGACTTTGTTCTAAAAATATGTTTATAAGTATATTAATTGAAAAAAAAGGTGTTGAAATTACATGATTTTATCACCTACACTTAATCAAAATGAAACCTAATAACTAAAGCATCCTGGGAACTAAAATTGTAGAAATTTCTAGCTTTTATCTCTTGTACGTAATCTAAAAGTTGCTTTTATTACAAGAAAAAAATATTATAAATTATACACAAAGTAACATTTTTACTCTCCCCATTGTTAACAAGGCATGCTGGCCACTACTGTACATCATTACTGTTCACGAGAAAGCATTACTGTTTTACAATCAAAGCGATTTGGTATGAAAAACAAAACAGTTGAACATGAAGCATGAAGATCCACCTCCAAGAAAACATTTTCCAAAAACGTACAAAGAAATTTGTACAAATTAGACACTAATTTGCCATTTATGAGGCGATGATTTTGTACGCATTCATATAATGCGAGTGTGAATAGTTTCTAATATTAATATTTGTGTTGATCTGTTCTGGAACAGTGTTGTGAATACAACTTGACCACTGATTTCTAGTTAAGTCCTCTTTTGGAAGCAAAACGTAGTTTTACTTTCACAATGACACACAGCGTCTCCAGAACATTATTCAAGCATTCTGGGAATCCAGTTTATACAATTCAGCCACTTTTTAGCAGTGACTAAACAGCAGAGATGTTAACAAAACATTGATCAGCAGTGTGACAGTAACTCAGCTGTTCTCACTGTTGCTTTTCCAGTAACTATCTGCTTTTAGCGACGGGTAGCAGTGCAGCGGGACATTTGTTGACTTTTTTTTTTTGCACACACCTTTACAGGCGAGTGAACTGTGGCGATAATCGAACCTGCTCTGCTGAAACATCCACACTCACACACCTGGCTCTGGGAAGTCTAGCCTTTTCTGGTTAATTGGTTTGTTGTTTCCGCAGCAAAATACAGTGGAACTGCTGCAGCATGCTTTGTGGCTGGGGTAAAAAGTGCTGCTTTGTTATCAGTGTGCTTGTTTGTGCGTATTTTGATGACAACTACAATGAAACGACGTGGGACAATATCTATCATATTACGACATTAATGAGCCGTTTTATTCCCCTAAACTTCACCAGACCAACAGGTCCTGTCAGAGCATGGCTAACTGAGTCATGCTAAGTTTGACATTATTGCATTCTCAATAAATCCTTGCACTTTAGTGCACGCGCAGTCATGTGAAAATCTAGCATGTTTGATCTGATTACAAAATATTACAATTTTGCACATTTTGGTGTAATATGGTGAGTTGTGCGTTGAGATGTCGAAAGTGGTTTTTCTTTACTTTTTCATGGTTGTGCTGCATCTGCTTTTATTATGGTTCCTATGGTTATAGCATGATATAAGTTGATTTTCATTTTTTCCAGCGCTTTATATAAGAAAGGTTGTTTTAAAGCAACGTTTAACCAGTAAAATAAATGCTGCAAACTTCAAAAGTGTGGCACATCCCAATACTGATGTGTTGCAAGTCAATGGTTTTGAAATGAGAGTTGTATGTTGTACAGTATTGTTAAATGCTGCTCTTTGATATTCTGTTAGGATTCTAAAACCATCGTATTTATTTCTGTGAAATGCTAATGATGTGGTTGTTTGGTGTTTTGTTCTTCATCAGAATGAAGTGTATCATAGACACACCTGACAGGAAAAAATCTGCAATGTGCTGGAGATGAGGGTATCTCCCAGGTGAGCTTATAAACATGCACGATGGAAATTCTCTGTGTGAATGAAGTCAATAGAGGAAGACGTTTGTCTGGGGTCTAAACCACAATATCCTGAGCATACCATGTTCTGCACACGGGTGAGCTGTGACATGCAGCTAAACACACCTGCGAGTGTGTGTCCTTCCAGTGAAGACTGTAAATTTCCTGAAAGATGTGGTTTCACACTAAAGGGAAACCAACAGTGAACATGCTGTGCTGGAACCCGGCGTGACGTTTGAGAGCCGTGCAACGAGAACGAATTGAGTTTAAAATGGGATACATGTCAAAGCAAGCAAAATGGAAATCTGTTTGCTTTGAGTTACATCTCATTTGACAGCACAGACACTCACTAACAATGCCAATACATTCTCTGTCATTCAGATGAAATGAAGTGTGTGACATAATGCGAGTATAAGTACTGTAACTCTTGTGCACTAAGCACTTCCTTCCTCATGCCAAAAACATTAACAAGAGAAAGAGACACATTTAGTTTTTTTGTTTTCCAGAAGGGAAACTTTGTAGACTAAATTGGCCGGGCTTTCAGATTTCATCTTGTGAGTTCTGCATGTTAAATGACTAATAAATGACTAGCCGTGTGTGAAATATTTGTGTGGTTTGCAGAAGTATAACATTTAGGTAAAATTATGCACACAATTCAGTTACACTGTGTGGAATTTAATTTGATTTTGAATTGTATTTTATCAAGCCAAGTTTTTCACCATTAAACGAGTAGGAATATAAAAACAATAAAAAAAACTATGTTTAATAAATATTCAATAAACATTTATTACTGTGATAGTAGAACATTTACTTAACATTAACAGTAAAATGAAGTAATGTGAATAAAAACATTTATCATCACCATATGTTTTATATTGCCATACTTATTAATTTTAAATAAACATTTAAAGAGCATCTAAGGACTGCTACTGTAATTTCAAATAACTGATCAAATATTCATTTAAAAACTGCAGTATATTTATACCGAAATGTTAACTTAAGTAAAGTTACTTCAGCAAAAAGCACCGGAGTTCAAGTTGAGAATCATTTGCATTGGAATTTTCCCTCGTTGATCAATAAAGTGCTGCTTTGTTATCAGTGTGTGTGATGCAGTTTGTTTTTAACCGCACATTTTGATGGGTTGGAAGTAACAAACGCAATTAAAAAAATGTCTTTCACTCTACAAATGTGGGCCAAATTGATCCTATTGCAACATTAATGAGCCGTTTTATTCCCCTAAACTTCACCACATCAACAGGTCCTGTCAGAGCATGGCTAACTGAGTCATGCTAAGTTAGACATAACTGTAATATTCTCAATAAATTCTTCCTCTTTAGTGCACGTGCAGTCATGTGACCGCACCCTGATTGGCTGAAAGCAAACTATGGAATTATGTCACAGTTTATGCCAAGTTGTGGAAGGTACCGTACTTTCCATGTCCTGCTGAATAGCACTGATAGGTCGCTCTTTTGGAGGAAGAGAGACTTACCAGATCTCACAAACAAATCAAGTCTTTGTAGTGTGTCGCAACATTATGTTTTTCATGCAGGCTGTACAAAGTGTACCTAATATGACCTGTTAAATGGCTTTTAATGATGTAACCCAACGAATGGTCAGATTTCATGAATTCATAATTGAGAGTAAAAGTCAATTTTATTATGCATGACAAATTTCTTTATGGTGTACAATTACAAATTTCCAAATACTTAAAAAATGTTGCCTTGAATTTTTAATCAGACTGGGAGCTCAATTTATAATTTTTTAATGCGGAGTATATGATGAAAATGCTATTTTTATTGTTTTTAAATAGATCAATAATCACCTTGTATTGTCTTATTTTTTTTACAACTTTTTTTTATCTGTTTATGATGTTTAATGATTCATTTTTCAAACTGACTCAATCTTTCATTTCATTTAAAGTACTTTTTTGTATTTGTCTACTCTTTGTGCTCTGTCCAATGCATGATATTGACACCAATACATACAAATGATTATATTGAATTAATTATACCTTCCCAGTGCTGTAAAACAATTGTTCTCTATGATTTACATGTAATGTTGATCCAATTATGTTTTCTGCAGGGCATCAATAAAAAAACTTGAGCCCATCCGTTTTATTAAAATGGATTAATAATTATTAAAAGAGACAGAATCTGTATTTAGAAAGTTGAAAAAAGCGGCTTTTATTTACAGCAGTATTGCACAAATTAGCACAGAAATGGTTCAGTGCAAAATACAAAAAGATGCATTTAACAAACAAACAAAACAAACAAACAAACAAAAACAAATGATCATTGTGCTACAAATGTACTGGGTCCTGGGTGGCGTCAGATTGGGTAATGCGGGTGTTCAGTGCAACGGGACTGAAAAGACTCAGTCAGAGGTCCAGTGAGAAATACACAGGTTGGCTTGAAATTCAAGAAAAAAACAAACAAACAAACAAAAAAAACGGTTTGTTCTGGAATCAAAGGGCTAACTCAGAATGGGACTGCTGGATAAATCTTTCAGCAAATGCAAATAATGAACACATGCAACATGACACAAGGTAGTTTGCATTGAAAAACGAGGTCTTTGGATTGTGTGGTAAACCTGGAACGGTAGACAAGCTAAACATTGTCATTTTGGCAAAGAGCAACCAACCGATATACAAACAAATGCATATGACAACACAGGGCCACGCATCTTCCACAAGTGGAATTGTCTAACTGACTTCCTTAACTTTCAGCAATACCTTTCATGGTAGGTAGTCAATACATCAGTTCATATTTGAATCTTTGCAACTTCAAAAATCATCATTTTTCTAGCAACATACTTGACGACTCATCCAGAGCCTTGTGCATTGATTACTGGAATACTGGGACAACGGTAATAAAAGGAGGAGAATCTATAAGCTGAAGTTCAAATGGAAGACTGGTTTGTTCAAGAAATCTACACAGATGTATTTCCCTTGGTCCCTGAGGCTGTTAAAGTTCATTTAGTCAGGCCAGTTTGGGTAAGGCTGGAGTTAAACAGTGGTTGTAATGAGCACACTACTAGTGGGCATGGGCAAATAACTAGAATGGTTGAAAATTTCAATCCCAAATTTGGTGTAACCATAAACAATGTTTCTGTGAATAAAATCTTGATCTATCACCATTGTGTCCTTGAGCAAGGCACTTCAACGCAGTTTCTTCCATGTGCATGAGCACTTCAGAAGACGGCTATTCCAAATAAAACCCCTTGACCTAAACTACATTCACAAAATACATGCTGTTTGAACATTAACGAAATCATCAATTAAAAGCCCCAAATGTCAATTTGCTCTCTAATAAACAAACAAACAGACCAAACAAGGAATCTAACAAAACCGAAATACCAAATGTGGAATGTTTATGATGTCAATACAACAAATACGTCTATAGTAACACATAATTACTATCTTTGCCGGTCCAATTTGATTTATTCAGTGGCAGGAATTCAATAGCATATGCTTGAGTTACGAGATTCAGGAGTACCTGAAGGTGTCCAGAAGACCTTTTCACATGACTCTCATCTTTAAACTTAGCAGGAAAGGCGTTGAAGATAGTAAAACGGCAAAGCTGTTTTCTTGGCTTTGTTGGTAAGAACCGTGGAAAATCTTTTTGTCAAATGTAGGTTTATTCTGAGTTGTATGTATAACGTGTGCTTGCATGTGTAATGTTCTTTAAAACAGAGCAGCAAAGAGGGTTCGAGTTAAAAGATTTTGAAATTTCGTTTTAGGCCAAATCAACGTTTATAACTCAGCTAAACTTCACAGGCCACGAAAGGTCTAGTGCTTGTGGCTCACACAGAAGTACTTTCAAACCAAGCAGCTTTCGGTCGGTCGAAGCGGTGAATTTCGCATGACCAACTGGAACAAGAGTGAAATCTGTGTGAGATTCCTATTTCAATGACTTGATTTCTGCCACGAAATTTTACAGAGTCACCCTAAGGATTGGATCTTTTGGAAAATAATAATTATTTTTGTCATTTTTACTTGGCTCCAGTGATGTAGCAGAAGTTTCTTTCAGCAGCACACTAAAATGGAAAGTGGCAGACATACTGTTGCTAGTCAATGTCTTCCTTCACATTAATATTAATAAATATTCATGTGTCGCTCCCAATTGTAAAAAAGTTTGCAATGCATTAGCTCAGCGCTTTAAAGTTTCCCAATGCATTGGGGGTAATGGGAGTCATGTGAAAAGGACTTTAATAATATGGCTTTAAAGTGTAGGTAAATCATCATGAATATGGTATAGGTCAAATTGCTTCAGTCATGTCTTCAATTGCAATTTTCTGTTTTGGGGTTTATCGTATTCTATTATGCTTGATTTGTATAGACTATGCAAACCAAAGTCAAGTGCGAACCTGGAGCCAATGAACACACGAGGGGCAGGCAGAACCACTTATATCGTCGCTTGACCGACTAACGTCCACGTTCAAATTATACACAAAATATACAAATTAAATAGAGTGAAAATAAATAAAAGCAATAAAGAAAAAGACAGGGTAAAGATCAAAAAGAGAGATGTGTCAAAGGCAAACAGGCAATGAAGGCACGTTTTCCAAACTCCGCATGGGGTTCAAGGAAAACCTCCATGTCAACACAGCATCTAATGGCTCAGCTTTCCATGTGAACGCAGGAAACTCTGCTGTGAGTCAGTCTATGGATGGCCGAGGGTTCCCGATTTATGTATTCGTCCAGAGATCTGCACACATCCCGACAGGTCCAAAACTGTACGCCGAAACCCGGAGAGGTTGCGGAAGAGCAGCACTGCTGTTATCCCTTATTATGTACATATTTACAGTCAGGTGGGGGGTGGGGGGTGATGTATGATGCTACATGTCTGCTACTCGTCTGCTGGGCCTTAAATGTGTCAATCATCTCCTTCGTAGGAACAGTTGTATTACACGTCCGATAAGCTCGTTCATCCACATGATGATGGCGTGTTCGTTGGGAGGGCCTGCACCGCCTGCACCGGCCTGTTTGGATGAGAGAAAAACAAGGCATTTAATTGAGAATCATGTTTTTCAAATCGAATAGTGCATGTAAACAGACAACCGCTGCGGACAGCTAACAAGTACTAGATCCCCAATGGAGTCCTTTAGGGATGGCGTATTCTTGTAAGCCATTAAACACTTTGAAATGGTAAAAATAGCACTGTTAACCATACTAAACTACAATTTTTGGATATATACTAGCGCACTTACGCACATGTTGAAATCATTCCGACTCACAGCTGCTAATCTTTACAGTAAAGAGTCACCCAGGTAAGTCCTTCAGCATGTATAACGTGACACTATGCACCATGTTGACACATGAAATACCATGTTGAGACCTTGATGCTTTGAAAGATTTACAGTATCTTCAAGCCGGTCAGATCTACAACAAACGCAATACAGGAACTAGCAGCTGCCAGGTTATCCGGTGATCTCCGAGTCTGTGAGATTTGGCAGCGGCTGACCTGAACCAGGTGGCCTCTTTCTGGCCTGCAGCTCTGCGCTGCATTCACCCGGCGTGCTGAATGACTGCGATAAGCAGCCAGGGCATTTCCCCCAGGAGACTGGCAGGAACTCGTGAAGAAACGCACTCTACAAGCCAAAAAAAAAGACGAGAAAAAAACCTTTCCTGTAGAGAATGAAAGGAGGATGAAACAGCAGGCGTGACCCTCCATCCATGACAAGAATCTTCTCTCAGATGGCAACTATCAACACTCCAGGTGAATATCATAAGAAACTGCTATTTCAGACCACAATCCAAACACCAATGTTTGAAAATCACAAAATTACTGACATAATTACTCAATTTAGATTATATATTTAGTAAACAAAAAATTATAAATAAAATTATAATATGTATTTATTTTACAAATGAAAGTAATTATATATTGTAAATGCAATTATGTATACAGAAGAGGAAAATATGCAGTAAAATTATGAAGAAAAAAGGTCTTTTATTTATATCAAAATATCACAAATACATATATATATATATATAGCCTAAACACACAAACACCCAGTTTTTTGCAAAAAAATATAATAAAATATAATAATAAGTAAAAGTATTGGTAACCTTGTGGTTTAAAGTGCTTAATTGTTATGTGAATAATGAGACATTGCAAAAAACAAAACAAAAAACCCTCTTAAATAGGCTTTTTAAAAAGCCTAGTTTCTTTCTTTTGGCTTTGGGGTGAAATGACCCATTTTATGAGACTCACCTGGCTATCACATACACATTCTTTAATTAACTAAATCACTGAATCAAGGCAGGTGTTTGTCTATGAATACAATCGACCTGCATGGGGTCTAAATTAGGCCCTGTCATAAAACACTTTCTTTGCAAACAAAAGACAGAGTGAAAAAAAAAGCTGCTTTTAATTCAGTAAAAGCCCTGCCAAAAATCACAACGTGCCCAAGGAGGGATTGTGTACTCAGCCAGAGGAAACAGGTGAGGAGGAAGTGGAGTGAAATGGAGGGAGATTTCACCGTATGTGTGTGTGTGTGGTTATACAAGAGAATCATGAGTCAGTGGGACTGTGGCGCTCAAACCGAAGCTGCTTCAAAGAGAAACACTCGTTTCAAATGCTGCATATTTTCACATGACGTTCATTTCAACTTGAGTGAGTCAACGCTAAACCACGCATCACTGCAAGTCAATGATTTCCACAACTAAATATCTCCTGAGGTCACCGAGTTTAGGTGAACTGAACACAGGGGGCATTTTGGAGAGGAAGCAGTGGCACATTGATTTAAAAATGAAGAAGCTTGATCTGAAGAAGTGCTACGTTTACTGATATGGGTTTTTCAGTGGCCAGTAACGATAAATAGGATTGGCGTTGCACGAACGAACGAAGATGCGCTTATCAGTTCTCAAACAATGTTTTGCAATTACCTTTTTTTAAAAAGGAATCACAAATATCATCAAAAATATTAGTGAAGGTACAATGCTACAAAATTACAATAAAATACTGCTTCATTCATGAGACTTGATCGTCAAAAATTCCCTTCAAGCGCATGATTATACAGAAATTGTTTGATATTTAATGTTTGCATGGTAGGGGCAAACTAAAATCGGCTGTTTTATGTTTTCCTTTTTTATTTTTTTTTTACTTTCTTGACTTTTTGAGTTGACCTCTAAAACGGAATGGCTTAAGAAACATTTGGCATTTTTATTATTTTATAATATTTCTGAACATTTAGGATATGTTTGTTTAAGACAAGTGTATGCAATAGTCAGCTTCATATTTCACGTATTGCTTATATAAAGATAATAATAAAAAACCTTAAGAAGACCTTGGAATACATTTTTTTTCTATATTGCACAGCATTAATATCAATATGTTTGAATGTGATTAACCTAAATAATTTTTTAATACATGCATAATGTGCTGTACGAATATATACCAATATAAACAGTACCAGGACTGTCAGTGCACATCTATAAAAACCATTGGTATGATTTCAATAGTACTAAGGCATTTATATGACATTTAAAAAGACATTTTAAGTGTGTAACAAGCCCCTTAAGGATGGTAAAAATTTAAAACAACTTCAAACACAATTAGAATTCCAAGTCGGAACTTTCTGTTTAAAAATTTGGAGGGAGATTTAATGCCTCCATTAATTGGACACAGATACGATGACCCTAAAACAGCCAAACAGCATCGGATTTATTGGTCTATCACTAGTTTACATAAGCGTTCATATGCTGTTACGAAAGAGCAGTAGTGTGTTGAATGCACAACTTAAGCGGGTCACGAAAAGGCTCTATGTAGTGATGTGGTAAGCGTGTCTTCAAAGCCAGCGTGACACTGCAGATGGAATAAAATGACAGAGGCGCATCCCTCTAATCAGGCACAATTAGCTTATGCGCCGCTGCTGAAAAACATTCACCGACTTATTTACTATTTCATCCCAGTTTGAGTTGACACAGATCAGCGCTTGCCTTCTACATCTGGGTTCAATTCATCACTGTTAGCTCTAAAAACAATCTTGACACAAAAGATGGTGTTTATCTAGAGTCCTATCTGTACTGTGGGACGGGAGGTGGGGGAAAACGGAGAGAGCGTACAGGAGAAGAAGAGTGGCATCCCTGACTCATCCCGCTGGGACAATGGAGTCTGGTGTGGAAAAAAACCCAGCGACCACATGCAAGAAAAACAGAGCTGCCACAACTCAAAAAAAAAAAAAAGAGCGCAGCAAAACAATCCTCACAGACTGTAGCGAGCTGCTAATACATTCACAGATGGCCAGTCCACTATTGCCAGAGCTGGTAAAGTGCATGTAATACAACACAAGCGCATGTGCTTTGAGTTTATGTGGAGGAACAGCATGTGACAACTCATGAAATGGAGCAACAAAGAAACTACAGCATATTAGCTGCACAGACAAGTTGTATGATGGGATGTGTATTGTTGTGAGAATAAGTGTAATGACATGAAAGTACGTTGAGCCAACTTAAAATTTGAAGGCAACCAGATTCAGCAGATTTTGAGTTTTCTCAACTTATAAAACTCCAACAAAAAACTGCTGGTTTTGCTGGTTGCCTTTAAACTTGAAGTTGGCTCAACTTTTTTTTTTTACATTGAAAAAACACACCAATGACAATATTTAAAGATGAAGTGTTAAATCGTGAAATGAAATGTATAGAATTTTTATATTATAATTTTTTTATATTTTCATTATTCATTTTTTAGTATTTTTTTTGATTTAATGCATGTTCTTGGTTTTATTGTGCTTGATTGACAAGCAAAATAATTGAAAGCCATTTTATGTCATTCTAATCTAAATAACATCCAAATAAGAGTTTTATATTTAATTTACCATTGTACTTCTAATATGTGCAGAATCAATTTCATCCATTTCGTATACGTTCACACCAAGAAAAACTATAATGATACATACTAAATTTGTATTCAGACCAATGCACAATATTATTCTGTTTATCATCCGTTTTGTCATCTGCCACTTTAAATGTTCGAGCCCTTTAACGTCAGGTGGATTCTGATTGGCTGTGAGTGTTTTATTGTTCATAAAATCACTCCGGATGTGATTCCAACAAAATTGTTTTCCTCGAATTAGAACAATTATCTCTTTTGTTGTGAATGAGCCAAGGAAGATCAACTGTTGCATCGTTATCTACTCGATAAAGCCTCCAACGATTGATCCCAGCTGCGCCAGGAAGGACAGTAGGAGTTCTGACTCGTCACTCAAACAGCCCTAACCCTCAGGGAGACAGTAAGTTTGCAGCATGTTCGAACATAAACGCATGCAATCATCTCCTGAGAGGTAGCCGCATGACTCAATAGAAACTTCATCAGCTACAATAGACTGGACTGTTCCAGTTCTCCAGGGAAGAGCCCTGCAACAAAAGAGCATTGATGCAAAGAGCTGACAAAGGTCCGTCATATGTGATTTTGCAGGGCGAGATGCAGACATTAGCGGTGCTGGGACAAGCAGCTCTGTGGCCAGACATCTGCTCTGCATTAGTGCGGTGCTTACTAACAGAGTGCTAGCATGTCACACCAGCGCTCCTCTATCAGAGCCAGCGCTGGAGAAATGCTGAGGAGAGAGAACGATCTGGAAACAGACTTTGTAACACTGCACATCCAGGACAATTATAGGGTCTCCAATAAATCCCAGCTGAAGTTTCTGATTATCTTTCTATTTATGAGAGGAACTCGAACGGAAAGCTCCCACTGAGTTCTTGCACCGCTGCATTTAATAAACAAGGCTGCCAAAAGAGATTTGATTGCTCAAGTTTTTCTTTCTTTATTTTTTTATTGGTGCCAAGCATCATTATTATTATTATTCCTCATACTTACTGTTAGGGCTTTCTTCAAATCCCTAACACAAAGTGTTAGACGTTATTAGGCACATAACTCATCCTAATACCTCAAATCGAGCATCTTAAGTGGGAGAAGTGTGATGTTGATTTTCTAAGTGGTCGAAATTACAATTTTTGTTTGGCGAAGGATAAAACAAGCCAATAAACTCTCATAAACCCATTTTTTGAGACTTGAGGATATTATGCTGTAAATGTCTTTTAAGTATTATTTTAAATTTGGGATTTTAAGACATGGAAAGTGGGTGAACATTAATTCAAATTAGGCAACTACATTGGCATTTATACAGAAGAGATGCGTTTTTCTAGTTATGCCAAGCTCTAAAATATTTTACCGAGTACAAATTGTGAATAATAATAATAAAATACTTATTCCTAATTCTTACACAATACGTTACAAAAAACTGGGACTGTAAATATTTTGGAATGCTGGGGACAGAAAGGTTGGAAAAGTTGAAAACCACATGTCTACATTCTAATTGACTTAAGGTAAACACTACAGACAGCTTAGCAACCTCCATCAGAGTTAGATTTTTACACAGACAACATACTGTAGCAACTTTATCGTTAAATCAACCGTTTAATTTGTTTTATCTTTGGAATTGAAGTCCACATTTCAAATGTTTTCTCAATCAATTATTCCAAAAATCACCATACAAACACGCACAGGAGTGTCACAAGGTTGAGATCCACTGGTCTACATCGGTTTACTTTACTTTCTATCAACCATTTAGTAACATCCTAGCAGCCACATAACGGCATAGAAGCTATACCATTCATATTTTATTCCATTTATCAAAAAAGTTAATTGTTCAATGGACATTTTTCACATTTTTGGGTTTTTCAGCAGCAGAAGTTATCATAGTTGGGTACATTTCAAGATCAGTGAAAGGGTGAGTACCACAAATACACACACATATATAAAGTGCATTCCTGTTTAGTGATAATACAAAGTATAGTATATTTATAATGAAATATAGAGTTATAAATGTACATTTAAACATAATATATATATATATATATGTATGTATGTATTATGTTTAAATGTATGCACAAGCCTGTGATGCTGCATTATTTACGATGCTCATGACTGTTAAATGCACCATCACAGGCTTGTGTAAAAGGTCCATGTGATTTTTGGTTTGTTTGTTTAATCCAACATTTTAAATGTGGAAATGCTTCAATTCTGACAGTTCTTTTCAATTATATTGAGGTCAAACAAACATAATCCAAATACACAAACTAACACATGCAGGAGCATCAAAACAAACTCCCGGAGTTACATCACAGACACGTGAGAAAAGAAACAAACAAAAGCGAGGAGTTCAACCCCTCCATTTGGAGTGCTGGCAGGATGTTTCCTTTCTGACCCTGACAGTGAGCGGCTCTCGCTAGGCCCGAGTGCGTCTCTATGGCGCTGAGGAGACTGACCCACTGCATAATTAGAGCCCAGAGCCTAACCGCAGGGTAAACATAATGAAGCTGAGCCGTCCCAGACACATACAGCTCTGCCATGCAACCCTCCTTCTTTCTCTTTCTCTCTCTCTTCTTTCAGATGACCCCTTGGCCTATTAGAAACTCCACCAGGGCTATTAGTCTGAGTCTTTAACAGAAGTGGGCGGTTTTGAGGTGGGGGTTAGGGTGAATTCTGTTCCTCCTGAGTCTTCTGGAACACGGCAGATGCTGTACGAGCCTGTTGTCACGCACACGCTCCTGTAATGTTAGAGCTGCTCATTGTGATTCATTAAATGGATATAACATTCGATTGGAACTGCCCTTCAAGGTTACTTTTGAGCTGCATTCTTTTAACACATAAAATGTCCAAAAATATAATCCTGCTGTACTTCCAAAGGGGACTTCAAGACGACTTAAAAACAAAATACTTAAAATTGTAACCTCTTTGCTTCTCTGAGTTTGCGTCCCGAAATCCTGACTGTTTCCCTTTGAATTCTGAGTTTGTGCTTTATAATTCTTTTCTTAGAACTCTAATTTTACAACCCGAAATTGTGACTTATTTCCACAGAATTCTGAGCTTACATCCCACAGTTCTGACCTTTTTCCCTTAGAAGTCATCGGGATGAGTTTACATCCCTTAGTGCTTTCATATGGCAAGCCTAAAACCTCATTTTTTGCTTTTAAAATGGCCATGTGGGGTCTCCTCTGATTCGGCTACAGGGTGTGTCTGGAGAACCAGGCAAACACGACACGTCCAGCAACAATGAATCACTGATGAATCAAGAGCACTTGTTTACAGTAAATGCGTCATGCATCATTCTATAAGAGCTCATCTCTATGAAGACATGTGATTGTTCTGGAAGGATATTATTTTAAGGGGAAAAAAAAGAAAGAAAACAAAACAAAAAGTTGCCATAGGCAGAGTGAAGTATGAGATATAGCTTAACAATCAAATGAAAAACAAATCCTATTTACACTAGCATTCACAGGTTTGGAGACAGTAAGAGTTTTGTTTTTCAATATTAATCAGCACAACTATTTCGATATTATTGGAATGATTTCTGAAGGATCATGTGACGCTGAAGACTGGAAATATTATGCTGAAAATTCAGCTTTCAATTACAGGAATTACATTTCAAGTGTATTCAAGTAAACAGCTATTTTAAATTGTAATAATATTAAATGTAAAAAATCTCAGAAATCTTTGAATGACAGTATTTTAAAAAATTGTGTGAATGTACATGTGAAGATGGAAATTCATGAAAAAGGTTTAACATAATGTTAGAAGTTTGTTCACACGCTTAACCCCAAGTATGAGCAATAAATAGTTACCGTTGTCTTAACAAGCACCACTAATAAATGTACTGTTGAGCTGTTTATGAGTATGTCTGGGCTCTTGCCTACAGGTATATCTTTCAAGAGGTTTGCAGGTCTTGCTCGCTTGAACAATGACTAAGGTAATTTTACACAGCAATAACCAGACAGTGATAGCCGGAGTAGATAAGGCTCTATTTGCATGTTGAGCTCACAGAGATGACCTCAATCAAAACTCTGTCTGTTTACACTCCTACAGAGAAGCTGTTCAACTTAAAATCCTCAAAGAAGCAACTGGTTTCCAAATCTATAACAAGCTAAGTCGATAATAAACACAAATACTACCAGACAGAACTGTATCCAACTGGACGGCTGCCCAAACAGGAAGCATGACACAGTACTGGAGTCCAAGAGGTGAAAGGCAATAATTCTTCAACGGAGGTATTAATTATCTCAGATTTAACCGATACAATAACAGTCTTATCAGGGCCAGCAACGTCATTATACAGAGAAAACACGTTTGCATGTTCATATCAATAACCAAAGGTGGACATGCTGTACTAGCACGGCTATATTTGCATAAGGAATACATAAGCAAACTTGAGTCATACAGCAACAAGCTCATATTTTAGCTAATGTTAGTGCTCATCAATGCATGGAAATTAAAATAGGAATATTAAACTGAACACCTGATACTGATTTGACAAATTTTGCATATAGTGGTGATCCTTTTAATAGTAGTATTTGATCTTTACTATGTTTTTACACCAAAAAATAAGTACAATTGTGTTCATATTGTATTGCAAAACACTTTTGCTGCTATTGAGGTAGGACACGGGTAAGGTTAAGGAGGGTTAAGATGTAAGGGATGGGTCTACAGTGTAATTATAAATGTAATTCCAGAAATGAATTACAGATGTAATTACAAAGGTATTTTTAAAAATATAAGTACAATGTAAAAACATGTATATAAACCTAATATAAAGTGGGACCATTTTTTTCTAATAACATAAAATCTCAAATATAAAGTAGGACTCCATGGAGGGATCATAAATCCTTTAATTAATGCTTACTTATGATTGTATAATCTAGAGATGGAGAATGAGATGATGATGAAAGATGAAAGTGTGAACACCACATCAGCCTTGATTCTTTATGAAGAACCTTGATTTCTTGACTACTGCTGAAGTGATGCAACATTAAGAAATACAAGTTCTGAAAATAAAGCTCCCTTTATAGCGGCAGGGTAAACATTTCCCTCATTAAGGCCCTGATCTGCAGAGAGTTGCGATGCCGCTATCGTGTGCGTGCGCTCCTCTCTGTCTGCAACACCTGATTTAAACTCTGATATGAGAGGGGGTGGCTTCCCAACGCAAATTCAAACCAGCTCCCCTGGACAGACAAAGAAATCCATTGCTCTAGCGAGTGAAAATATTTCATCATCATTAATCTCCTGCGCTTGATCCTATGGTGTCACCTCAATATCACTTACCCCCAGACAGTACAGGCGGTTGAACTCGTCTCCAATGCGCCGCAGCTCTCGAGCGACCGCCATCTCTGGCCCCATGGCTCCGACAGGTGCTGCCATCTGCTCGTGCTGGTGGCTAGGTTCGGCAAACCATACCTCTGAGAAAGACAAGGGGATGTACACATATATATATATATTTTTTTATTTTTTATTTTTTTATTTTTTTTAATTAAAGGTTAATCAAACACTAAAAACCCTGCCAAAAATGTCTTAATTCCCAAAGTAACAGTGGGTCTATCAAAGATGAATCTGATTGAATTTTTACTTGAAAACGTTTTTGCAATACAGAACACTAAAAAATGTATTTGCAATACAAATCAACAAATCATTTGCTAATAAATTTATTTAAAACAATAAATAGGTAACAGCACATAACACATTGAATTTAAACACAACGTGACGTACAAAACATAATATAACACATTATATATATTTGTAAAATGCATTGACTTAATTATTCTGATTATGTACAACTTTAAGAAAATATTATTTTATAGTGGACACATTCTGTTTGATTTAAAAATGAATAAATGAATAAATAAAGGACAAATATTCTAATGTCTCCTTCATCTCAAAAAAAATTTCCAAAGTAATAGTAAGTCCATCACAGATAAATCTGTTTCATTTAATTAAAATAAGCTTTTTTGTAAAGGCCAGGATTCAGAATAAGGGGCCACGTCATATTCAGAGACTTGAGAATGTACTTTAAGCAAACAGTAAGACAATTACAAATCAAGACATTTCTTCCATCAGCTCATCCATCTACTGTTCTTTTCCTTTTCCTTCAAGAACCAGAGTTCGCACCAGTCTTTATACAGTATTAAGTATCTAAATAAACGTAACTGCATAAAAAAAACAAACACTATTTGACAAGAGTCCAGCAGGATGTAACTTTTTCTAACAAACCTCTCCTCTTGTCTATCTCATGGTATCGTCTGGTGCAAGCAACAACCTCTGTTTTGGTTTTTCCACAGCCATTATCATGATTAAATATTTGCCAACAGTGCTAGAATTACACATTGCCGGTTGTAAGACAGTAGCTGAACAACAGCGGAGGTTATGAAGATAAACGCTAATATCACCCAAATTCTGTCTGAACTCAAATTGATCTCGCACTATGACTCAAGCGAGAAGCTGTTTGACTGTTATTTCTCATGCTCAATCATATTAGGACCATTGGATACTCATTTCCTTTCACAACTCTACTAGACCTGTACGAGTCGAACCAGACAATATCTCAGCTGTCACTGAAAGTTTTAGTCAACACTTTCACCTTCATTCTCTACACAGTGCCAACAACAACATCTCCAATGAGGACAGCTCTATCAATATTGCAGTGGTCAGATGACTTTGAGCTCAGTTCTGGCTTTGTTTATCACCGCATCTTCATTTATCTTCGGACAGAATAAGACGTCTGGCCCACAAGAGGTGCTCAAAAAGGGCACTGAGTTCATACTTGTAAATTCAAGACCTTGTGCCAGCACAATGCAGCAGCTAAAGGTATAAACAAGAGGCCGCTGGTAGAGGAACTCTCCCGTCGAGCGAGCAACAGATGAGAGCCCAGATAAGTTATTGTTGTTTCTCTTCGCCATTAAGAGTGGCTACAGGAAGACAATTATCGCCATCTCATATCTCCAGGCTCTCAATAGGGAAAACAGAGATGGTTGAATCTCGTGTCTAGCCTTCACAAAAGAGAGGCTAGTCTATTTTGACTGCATGCACTAAGGCCGATTCTCTGCCTGCTTTCTTGAGGCCTCGGTGACAGTGAATGTAAACAAGAAGACAACAGGCAAATCAGCCAACTCCATCTGAGAAGATGGGTCACATGCTGTGCTCATGCGTCTCAGGTGCAAGACATTGTGAATGAACCAAGCTGAAGGCTTGTACACATGCAAGCACATGCTTCAGAATACATGATACAGTGAACAATCTGATGTTAACAGAGAGGAAATGCAGGCTGCTTCTTTTAGAGCAGCTTTAACAAAGACAAATGAGTCGACTTGGCTTTAGGCAGGACTGTGCTGCTTATAAATCAGAAGAACATGCTTTCTGGAAGAGTTTCTCGAGACAAGTGCACTGCCAAGCATCAAAACATTATGCTTATCACTGCGCTAATGTGGAAAACTGAGAGCCAAGTAAAACATTCAAAGCACTTAAATGGATGACATTCATAAACGATGAGATGGGGCTATATTAATATTTTTAAGCACCTTTATTTCACCTGTACAATCTATCACTGCCAATTTGGACTATTTATTTATATATATATATATATATATATATATATATTTTTTTTTTTTAGATTAACATGCTTGTCATATAACTAATGTATTGCATTTTGACTAAAATATACAGAAATATTTTTTAAAGAAACTCAGTTTTATATATCTGTCCACTGACCCCCCAGGGGCCCAAAACCAAATTGCCCTTTGACCTTGGGAATAGTTTTAGATGGCATTAAAAATGGCAATTTAACGGATTATTAACTGCCATGAATAACTCCATCAATAATTACAATTGATTGATTTCGTCATGGCATGTTCGCCAAAACAAAGAGCGCGCGTGTTTCAAAGTTCAGACACACAAGGGCGGGAATCCTGCAGCCGGCTACAACTTTGGCAGGATTCTTCACGTCCGTCTGTTCGTCGCGTGTGTGTCGTGTTTACACATCAAAGAATAGAGCCTTTTTTTCTCCAGGGGGCTCTTACCATCATTTTGGTCGTCTTGCGCTTCGGAAATATTTGGCATTAGCGGGGAACTTGGCACAGAATCGCTGTCGACGGAAAAATAGCCACTAGAAGACCTGGAGAAGGTTCGGCACATCGGTGACCTCGACTGGTGACTATTTGACATGGCAATCCCTCCCCTTAACGGGTCCCCATCGCTCGGCTGAGGGAAGTCAAAGTGCTCGGAGCGCAAGACAGCTCCGCCACCGGCGCTCTCTCCGCTTCCCCGCGAGGCCGGGTCATTGGCCAGCGTTTGCTCTCTGCAGAACAAACAAAACACTCATTACTGTCTTTTGCAAGCGTTTCGAAGAGGAATTGTGTGGGCTGTTGGCAGGGGGTTTTGAATTTCCAGTCTATTTCGTGGCGTTTGAAAACTCGGCTGGCAGCGAACGCTACAACCGGCGAAGTGCGTCACAGACGAGCTCCACTTCGACTTCCTATTTCTTCCTTACAGCAAAACAGTCTACAGTTTGGGATAAAACTCAAGAATGCGCGAAGGCGTCGCGTCGAACACCGCACGGCATTGCGCGATCGATCGCGCTGTAGCGGCATCTGCACGCGTCTTCGACTTTGTTTGTTTCGTCGTTCTGCTCTAGATGGGTTTATTACGTGGCGCTTTTTAAAATGAAAACACATCCAGCAGTTCTCCCGTGAACCATTTCAGCTTCGTCGGTCGTGCCGGTTTGCACAAACCGCGGAGCAACCATGACAAAACAGCGGCAAACACAGAAGCAAAACAAAAGCAACTATGAGCTAATATACAAATAGAACAAACTCCGTCATGATGTTGAAGTATCACCTAAGTTACCGCTATTCATTGCGCCTGCACTTGTTAGTCGCTATAAGTAGTCCTTAGGAGCGCGAGTTAGAAACACGCACGCGACTGGATCGCATTTTCTTCGGTTTTCTTTATATCTTGCTTCGATGTCGCTTGTCAGCGAGTTGCGAAGTCAGCATTTTACTGACAGTCACGAATACTGTACAAGCGGGGAGTTTGACGCAACGCGATCGCGAAGCTTTTTTTTTGTTCCTTTAATCTGACTTTTTAGCGATCCGCAATGCTCAGTATTTTACTGACAGCCATCGATACAGCACGACAGCGGGGGTTTATAGTGATTCATGTTCAACAAGAGAGCGGCGGCGAAACAATATGCGCACCAAAACAAAGTTTTATTAATAGGAGCGCGTCGACGCCTCCAAGTGTTCACACAAACACAGCAGACAATAGCGCAAAGTTATGCGAGTGTCGGTCTAACACACCGACAGATTAGACGATCGTTAAAAAGAAATAAACAAACAACAATGATTAAAAACACGCATCGCACGGCACGTCCCAAATCGCCATTATTTCCAGCCGAGAACATTTCGAAAGTGAAGCGCGGATAAATGCATCTTTTACACACGTTGGTAGAGGATCGCCTGGCGTACGTCTGTAGAAGTTCAACAACAACCGCAGGTTTTCATCGTATTTTGACTTTTTTTCAGTGGATAACGGAAAAGAAAACAAAAGCAAACAGGTGCCTGTCGTTACCCACTGCGAAACAGTTAAATTATTCACTCTGGTTAAATGTCAACACATATGGGCCACTAAGGGGGGTGGACGTCTCTACTACATCTCAACTTTTGTTGTCTTTTGCGACGTTGTTTGGCTGGACGCTACGTAAAGCGACCAGACAACGCGCATCTGAAGTTTCACTTTTTTCCCCCCTATCCGCAGCGCGCAGCTTTGTTTTTTTGCGCGTTATGCTTCGCCGGCATAAAATAGCAACACGAAAAATAATCCAAGGTGATCTTGAAAAATAAACAAATTGATAACCCGATTTTACCATACACTTTCTTGGGTTTTAAATCACGGCGATCACATTTTAAAACGCGTAAATCCTTAACACGTAATCCACTTTGAAAGACAATATCGTGCAAAAAAGAAAAAGTGCAAACAAAAAAGTTATCCTAAAGAAAGCCGGCATACTGTACGATACGCGCGCATAACTCACCTGGACGTGTCAGACATATCCGCTGCGGATTAAAAAAAAAACAACAAAAAAAACTTAACGCATCATTTTAGCGATAGACAACAAAACAAAGGGCAAATTTCGAAATATCCAGAGATTAAAAAGTGTTGTAAAAAAGTGGAAATAAATATGTACAATTCCAATTGCAGGCAATCGATGGCTCTCAATCTCTCGATGTATTTGTTTCCTTTGGAGCAGCTGTCATTTAAGATCCTGTTTGAAAAACGTCCACAGGATTGTTTTGAATGGTCTCTTTTGTCTCGATGTCTTAAGTGCACTTCCTCGCCGAGGCTCACTCTTGCGTCTGCTTCGCGTAGAGAATAAGTTGATCTGCTGTCTATTTTCTGTAGAGAAAAGAGGAAAGCTGAGAGCCCCGCCCACGTGGGATGGGCTTGTGCTGGTCAAAACTCACAGGGGGGTGGGGTCTACAGGGGGTGGAAACCACACCATTAAATGTACACAAACACTTTAGATTAAACTAGAACAAAAGCACTATAGTTCTTCTTTTGCACGGGCTAGTCTCGACTGTGGTATATTTCATGTACCGTCTGGTTGAATAATGTTTGATCACAAGTGGCACAAGTCACAAGTGAATCATGAGCATTTTGAAACAATGTAATGTTGCGTGCAAAACAAACCAGGTTTACAAGAGCCAAACTAAGTATTTGGTACACATTTTATTCTGTTATTAATTAAATGATCCACTGTTTGTGGCACAATAAGACAACATGCACAATGCAAACACAAAGACAATAAAGGAAAATAACTAACGAGTAAATATCCAGTCTTTCCTTTGTTTACATTGACAAGTGCAGAAAACCTGGAAATAATCAGGCAATGGAACAATTCATTTGCAGAATATTACGGAATAGCTGCGTTAACAGACTTTTTCAAGAAAACATGAATAAGGAAACTGGTGGTTTGGTCCAAACTCAGTGTAAATGGACCTCCCCTTGAGGACCCAAACAGAGCAGATTACACCTTAAATGTTTATCTTTATTTATTAAATATATGGCAGTTTATAATGGCATTAAAACTACAGCAGCAGTAATAAATGATCGTCTGTCCAACATATTCTTGTGGTTACTGTTACTCGATGTATGTGCACTTGCACAAATATTCAATATCTGTGTCATGTGATGACATTTTATTTGGGCTTTTCTCAACACAGTATTGAACTAAAAAACCGGCCTCTTGGCACTTCTTTATGTTGTTACTGCAGTTACCTCTGTAAGTGCAAGATGTTTGGTGCATTTGGAGAATTTCGAAATGCCTACTCAGCTAAATCACGAAAAAGATTAGAACCTGTATCACATACATAATGTGCAACTCGTATAACTGAAATTTCCTTCTTCACACACTCTTGAAAATAAAGGTTTCTAATTGGCACTGAAGAGCTCTTAACATCCATTGAACTTTTCCAATGGACAAACTGTTCTTTAGATGTTTTTTTTTTTTGTAAAAATAGTTCTTTAAAAAATGTTTAATGAAAGGTTCTTTATTGCATCTTTGGTTCCATGAAAAATATTTAACATTCATGGAATATTATCAAAACATTCTTTGAATGTTAAGTAAGGTTCTTTGGATGTTCCTAATGGTTCTATACAGAACCGTTCACCGAAAATGTCTTTATGACACCCAAAATAGTTCTTCTGTGGCACTGTTGCAAACCCGTCCCTTTGGAATCTTTATTTTTAATAGTGAACCAGAAAATTAAGGTGTCATGCTTAAAGTAAATGTAATTTTTTTAAGGCCTTGGCCAATAGCAGCAAGTTCCTTTCAGCACAAATCATGATGCTTAATCATATGCATTTGTAAGTGCATTAACCACCTCCTCATCACTCCCACCCAAAGTGAAAGAACATCCATCAACCTGACATCCCTCCATCATTCTTCCTCACCCTCATAAAACCATGTTTATTTTCTCTTTCAGAGCTTAGACCGTGATTGGGTGCTGTTGGGATACTGCGGTTGCGGATAGAACGCCCATGTAGCCCTGGGATTGGTGACTCCAGCGATAGGAGCCTGGATGCAGCAGGATGGGATTTTGAAGTCATCGACCACCTTCAGCGCATCATCCTTCACTGATCTGCACAGCTCCAAAAGCTTCAAAACAAGCAGACCACAGTCAGGAGTGTTAATGCAGCGATTACACAACTATATCATTATACAACTGGATGTTTTGAAGAAAATGTGAGTAGATCTTGCCCAGTGAGAAACCGTTTTTCAACTGCTGTGGGACATGTTGCATCCCAAAACTTTTATACTTAGGGTCAAAGGTTTAATCAAAAGCAAACACCACTAATGATACTTGACACAATTAGGGATAATCTTGAACTCACCGGAAGAAAGATTTCTTAAATCACAACCACACAAAAATAGGGTGGAACAAATTTTTACAATTACAAAGGCGCATGACATGAATTTTTAAGTAGAAAACCTAAATTAGGAACACACTTCAGTAATATTTCATTTTCTACTTTGTAGAAATTCTTTTTCAAGGTATAGGACAATTTATCACAGGAAATATATAACGTAACCATTACTCTTCTAAACAGCACCCTCTGGTGGGAATTAACAAAGCAACACTGAAAAAAGTTAAACTTTCATTTCTTAAAGTTCCATTTCCCAGTTTGCTCCATGGGAGGAACTGTGTGTGGTGCGAGCGGAGACATTGATGTGTGAGAATACAGTCAGACCGTCATGTCAGGGTCAAGTGAACAGGAATGAGATGTTCCTGTTCACCGTAACGTGATAAAAGACAGAAATGACTCACCATAGCCAATGTTTTGAGCAGAAGCACAGAATGCTGGATCAAATGACAGATACTGACAGATTCAAAAGTTTGCCATCGCTGTATTTACTCTAACATTCATGTACTTTAAAAAAATGTTGTGGTGTTGATATACAGTTGTTATAATTGCCCAGCACTGTGTCATCTAAAACATGTTTTATTATGAAGAATTGTCTGTATCTAAATAGCTTGCCCTATAATATACTGATCAGGAATTTACCATTTGTTAAAAAAAGTTTTCTACTCACCAAGTCTGCATTTATTTTAAGAAAGATACAGTAAAAACGGTAATAATGAGAAATATGATGAAAAATTTAAATAACTGTTTTCCATTAAAAATTAATTTAAAACTAATTTATTCCTGTGATGCAAAACTGAATTCAGTTTTATCTTTGTTTAATGTTAAAATCTGGGTATCGCCTGCGTAAAAATGAAAGGACACCACATGCCTTCTGAAAATGGCCCAATATCGAGACTTGAGGGAAGGCCACAGGTGAGATGAGCAACAGAAGAAGATAAAACTGACTGAAACCACTTAAGAACAATACGTTTTAAGCCCACATCAGATTCTGATCTAGATAACAGTATAGAGTGGTCTACAGTGTCAAATGCTGTTGACAAGTCAGTAGCTAAAAGGATGTTGTTTAACACTCTGAGAAGGGCTGTTTCCATACTATGGGCAGGTTTAAAACCAGATTGAAACATTTCAGTAATGCAGTTTTTGATTTAAAAAGAAACTGCAGTTGGCCCAGGACATTTTTTTCCAAAACCTTCGAAATAAACGGTAGAACAGAAATGGAACGAAAGTTATTTAGGATGGAAGGATCTAGTGAAGGCTTCTTGAGAAGTGGAGTGACAGAGTAGCAGGAATAGACACCAGAACTGGCCCGAAAGTTTCAGCAATTTACGGTGTATATATGATAAGGGCAAAAAGAAGGTTTAGTATTAGCATTAATGACTTTTAGTGATTTCAGGCAGATGGGTTCAAAAACCTCCCAAAAAAAAAGTAAGCAGAGAAAATGGAAGGGGGTTCACTGTGGTGAGACACAAATTAGAAATTTGACCAGTAAAGTGTCTCGAGAAGCTTTCACATCTACACCTAAAGTTCTGTTTTCAGTTAGAAATTCAGTTGTACGTAAATCCTCCTGTTAACACTGTGTTTGCTGCCTCTAATGCTTTATGTGAAAGCTTCTCGAGACACTTTACTGATAAAATTAGTGTCTCAAAGTCTGTCAGTCACCTGATAGCTGATAGACTTTAAACAACTGGAATGAAATATGTAGTTTGTCCTTTTTCCATTTACGCAAGTTGGACGTAGGAGTCGAGTATCAGAACTTTGCACTGATTTTGGTTTATACTTTAAAGGCATTGAGTGGAGCAGTGACGTCCAACACCCGGCCACGCAGAATTTAAAAGACTGTTGGTCAGCATCCAGGTCTGGATAGACGAGAACAAGACTTCATAAAACACTGATCAAAATTTTACCCAAGCTTAGAAGAATAGGACCGAGACAGTTTTACAGCTTTCTTAGAAAAATGAGAGAGAGATCACAATATCAGAAACGGCAAACCTATGAGAGAGTACAAGATCTAGAATATGGCCCTGAATATGAGTGGATTCCTTTATCCATTGATGGACGGGTTGGACTGACAGCATACATGGATGTTAAAATCACCCACTGATAAGAAGCGGTCGTACTTTATGGTGATATTGCCAACAAATTCAGTGAATTGGTGAAGGAAGTCCTTTGTTGAGTGAGGAGGGCGATTAAATCACCCCTAATAAAACAGGACCGTTCCAGTCAGATGAAGAAGCTGCACATCAAAGCTGTTAACGATAAATACATCCACTTAAACTAGCCGACAGCGTTCAAGAAAGGAGAAATACTATTCCACTTCCTTTATTATTCGGGTGGGGAGAATTAAAAAAGGTGCAGTCGGAAAACGGAGTTAAGTCACCAACCTTGGTCCAGGATTCAATGATGAGCATAAAATCCAGACTGAGTAGTAGAAGAAATCACTCTAATATAGGGATTTGCTGTCCGAGAAACATTATTTATATATTGTAATGCTGTTAAATATCCTTTTGTGGAAAGCGTTACATATTTTCTTTTCTGAATTATCTGATGAACAGAAAGTTTCTTTGAAAAATAATTGTCATTTTATGAATCTTCACTGTATTTGATCAACTGAATGCATCCTAACTGAATTAAATGATTCATTTCTTACTTTGAGAATATGTATATAATCTTTAATGACCCCAAACCTTTGATCAAAAAAAGTTACAACTTAAAACACCTAAAAAACTGAACTTTCCATCAAAGATAAATAAGGATATATACATGTTTTAATGATAAACAACAAAAAGTTCATGCTTTTGTTATTTTGTTACAGAACACTGGCATACTTGCGTAGAAATGAGACTAAATTGATAAGAAAATAAGGGAAAATCACAATTGCACTATTCATCTCCCAGCATTGCTTCATTGGTGAGGTGTCACACTGATTCCACAGACATCCTGCGTGAGTCACAGAACCTGCTATTTTCTCCAACATCGCCTGACAAAGAGTTAATTTATCGTCCTGACACTTTGGCTCCTGCTCAAGTCCTCCAGAGCTCCAGATAAAAGACAAATGATCACAGGCTGTCAGTTTTCTGCAAAGCTCTGCTTGTGTATTTTGACTTTTATAACCCTGTACTATGAAACCCCCTCATTGTTCTGTTTGAGAAACACTCGCTTATCTGTGCCGCATTAAAGGTTGAAATATGTTTGGACACGTCTTGCTCAATAGCCGTCTGTCCAATGAGGACGTCTGTCCTCTCTCGTTCGCTCTTTCCAGATCGGCTGAAACGAAAGTAGCTTTATGCAGAGGTTACAGGCACCATGAAGCAACGCAGAGATAAGGAGAGTGTGTAAACAGTGCCAGAAAGAGATGGCATGAAAGGAGGGAAAGGCAGGGTTTGGTTTCCCATCCACTAACTGTATGTAATGTCAAGTATTTTAAGTCAAATGCACGTTAATAGCAAGATAAACAAAATTATATTCTTTGTTTATATAAGAAGGAATTCCTTCAACGTATGAACTTTATATTTTTAAAGATTTAAATGCATTTGAATTTGGCATCAGATTAATAGTTTGTTTAAACTAAAATTTAAAATAACTATTTTTTTTCATTTCTGAATGCATATTAAAATGTAATTTATTCCTGTGATGCAAAGCAGAATTTTCTGCATCGTTACTCTAGTCTTCAGTGTCACATGACCCTTCAGAAATCTAATGTGATTAATTTTTTCTTTAATTCTTTAATAAATACAAAATTCTAGAATATTTCTAAAATACCTTATTAAAAATGTTAAATGTCTTATTTAAAAATAAAAGTAATAACATAAAAAAGTAAAAAAAAAAAATTGTATTGTCACCACTGCAACTGCTGATGGTTTTTCATAGAAAATGATGATGTACTGACACTTTTCAAAGACATTGAGGGGCATGATGGTATGGACTGAAGATGCAGCCTGGCAAAAATGTCATCTGTATTAACACAACAAAAGCAATGTCATTGTTATTAATGAAGAAGGCCTGTGCCAAGCTCAAAGGGATGCAATGAGTGCATTCATAAAATAACTACAGATGCATGTGTTCGGAAGATGCTATTTGATTATACAGGGAAGAAAATGACAAATGAGATGTTTTTAATGTTTTAGCTGTTTCTGCCTGATAGCAAGTAGATTAAATGCAAAGACAACAGAGACTGTTGCACTCCGCTTTTTTGTAAATAGGCTCATTCTCCTAGCCTGGCTTCCGCGACTATGAAGCTCATAGGAGCTTAGTCTGGCCAAGCTGCCTTACTGCTTAACCTGAGTCCATCAGATGCCTCTGTATACTTCTGGACGAATCTACAACCAATCAGACCACTCATTCCGATGACGTATGCGTAGCGACGAAACCTGAAGCCACTGTAAC
>JAUMHQ010000070.1:20705749-20734068 GCA_032361165.1 Enteromius paludinosus
AGGATCCCCAAATCCAGGTGTGAAAAACTTGTTGCATCTTTCCCAAAAAGACTCATGGCTGTATTCGATCAAAAGGGGGCTTCTACTAAATACTGAGCAAAGGGTCTGAATACTTAGGAGCATGTGATATTTCAGTTTTTCTTTTTTAGTAAATCTGCAAAAATGAACAATTCTGTGTTTTTCTGTCAATATGGGGTGCTGTGTGTACATTAATGAGGGAAAAAAATCTACTTAAAAGATTTTAGCAAATGGCTGCAATATAACACAGAGTGAAATATTTAAGGGGGTCTGAATACTTTTCTTACCCACTGTATGTGTGTACTGTATATATATGTATGTATACTGTAGGAAGAGTTGAGAAGCAAAAGCCTCTAAGTGCTATCTGAAATTAGCATTTTTCTTTTCACAGGCTTCTTTGTGTAAATTAATCCACTTTAATGGATTTTTTTTTCATTGTCGTTAAAGTAAAATGACTGCATAGAAACATAGAAAAGCCTGAGAAAAATTCCCATTTTAGAAGAGAAAATTAGAGGCTAAACTCACTTGTTATTCTGTTTTTCTGAAAGGCATTTCGTAATCCAAGCTCTACATTTATCCCTCGTAATTGTTGTCAAATCTCTCTGTGCTGTGTGATTTTCAGGCCTCTTTTCATTCCAAGACCAAATCTGAAAAACAAGGGCTATTTTAGAGACCAGAGTATGTTCATCTTAATGTACTCGGGCAAAGAAATTGAGGGCTTCAGGGGAAAAAAAGCAGGGGGAAAGTTGGTCTGTAAAAACAGCATGGCTTCTTAATAAAACTAAATTATGGAGGACAGAGTTGGCCAAAGCAGCGTTGAGCAGAGTTTCAAATTACATCTGCTTGTTTCCAAGCGAGACTAACAACATCTCCTCCTCCATTCTCTGGAATCCTTTAACAACTTCTGTCTGACTTTAACCATAGTTTGCTGTGGGGGTTGTGCTGTTGTTTTGTGGTTAAAGATCCACTACGATACAAACCAAACAGTGACTCTTCAAGGTCCTTTAGGCTGTATCTAAATAAAATAAATCTAATCTGTATTGAAGACAGACAGGGTTAATGAAATGTCTGTTTAGCCGTTATCATGACAATGTCTAGTTAAAGGCAAAGACAGTTCAAAATCCTTCAGTTCGTTTCTGTGCCTTCTAAGAGTCTGTGTATTTCCAGTCATTTATTGTTCTCTGTATAGCTTCTTCTTTTGGGGGAAAAAAGTGGCTTAGACCAGCATGAAGTTCTGTAGTTTTTGCTTTGCTATTGTTGGTTTTGTGCTGAGATAGCTAGTTTATTTACGTCAGTCAACTAGAATGTTTTTTAAATGTATAGATTATTTTTGATGAAGCTTAATGCGTTGTACTGGTTACACTGCAAAAAGAGGGGAATTTTTTTTGTCTTGTTTTTTTCTTGTTTTCCAGTAAAATCTAGTATCTAAATACTCTTAAATGAAAGATTCAAGCAAAATGACACATGACGACAATGAAAAGTAAAATATTTTTGCCAGTGGGGCAATCTTAATTCAAAGGGAAAACAAGTTTATTTTCAAGTTAATTAAATTTGTTTGGCTTTTTATTTCATTTCCTTAATTGTATCATTTTGCTGGGGAGATGTTTATTTGGATTGTGTTTTGCTGTGTGCTTGGCATGTTTGTGTAAAGGTGTATCACTGGCGCCCTCTACAGGTGTTTGTTTGGACCTGATGATAAACTCACTCCAAACGTGGAGTTCAGACCTCAGAGATCCTACAACCGCTCAGCCATCGAAATCACTCGTACGTCATGCGTTATTAGTGTTTTTATCACTTGCCTGTATCCAGTTTCCAATAAAGTATGTGTTATAGATTATGACGTTTCTTTTCTTCGTGTTCTTAGTTGCCAGTCTGGGCATTAGCAGTGAGCTTCAGGCCAAACTCCAGGATGTGATCATCATGAGGAACCTGCTGTCTATCGGTAAAGTCCTGGGAGAAGGTGAGGAGGTGCTCTGGTGTGGGTTTGTGTTGTGTTACAGCTCATGTCAGATGAACGTAATGACCTGGTGTCTCTCTCACAGGTGAGTTTGGATCCGTGATGGAGGGGCATCTCAGACAACCCGATGGAACATCGAAAAAAGTTGCTGTCAAGACCATGAAATGTGAGTACATTTGTTTGGTTTCATATTATTTGATTTTCTCTTTAGTAGGGATTTTATTTTGAAAAAAAAAAATAAATTGTTACATTTATTATTATGACTATTATTATCATTGTTGTGTTATAAATATTTACATTTTAAGTATTATTAGTTTTACCTTATATTGAAAAACATTTTAATCATTAAAATTATTTTAAATATTTAGGTTTCACAGTTTTTATTGCATGTATTATTATTGTTGTTTTAAAAAATATTTATATATATAATATATGTTTTATTTAAAATTGTGTTTATTTTGCATTATTTTGAAAAATACTTTACATATAATATCATTAATATTATTACTATAATTAATAAAAAAAATTTGGTTTCACATTATAAAAAATAATTTAGAAAAAAAAATTGTTTAATGATTTTAATGATGATGTTGTAAATCATTCGGTTTTTTTTTTAAATGTATATTTTTTACTCATGAGAGAATCTTTTTAAGAACTTTATTTACTTAACTTACTCTTAATAATAATATGTATAATAACATTAAATAAATTCATGAAAATTGATTATCACTATAACCAATTGTTAGTGTTCCTTAAAACCAAATCAACATCTAATACAAAAGTTGAATAAATTGTCATTAATAATAAATATTGATGTACTCAATTGTGGAATGCTTTTACATAGAATATTGTTAACAACAGTGTTTTAGGATTTTTAGGTTTTTAGATCTGATTTTAGTTTAATATATTAGCCATTTTGAAAACTAGCATGAGCTAATCTGAGATCTACCTGATCTTTACAAGGGTCGGCAAAGGCGCTATATTAGGCAACACAAAGGCAACTTATATTATATAATGAAATATCTGTACTGAACTAGTCATGCCAAAGCAGAATATAATAAAGGTTATGAAAACGAAATGATTGATGTCTGCTTCTGTCAGTGGATAACTTCTCCCAGAGAGAGATTGAAGAGTTTCTGAACGAAGCTGCTTGCATGAAGGATTTCCACCATCCGAACGTCATCAGGCTGTTGGGTAAGAAAACACATCTAAATACCCCTTATAATCAAACAGAATAATGAAACATCTGATATGAATATAATTGAATTGAATGAATAATTGAATATAATCTTTTGTTCTAATGTTGTTTTGTTCACACAGGTGTTTGTTTGGAGGTTATTTCAGGGCACTTTCCCAAACCAATGGTTGTGCTTCCCTTCATGAAGTATGGAGACCTGCACAACTTCCTCCTTCGCTCCCGTCTCAGTGAAGATCCTATGGTAAGATGGAAGAGAAACAACATAACTGTTTGTCTACATGCATGAACTAAACGGCGACGATCTAATAGGATGCTGTGTCGTATTTCCAGTATCTACCTACACAGATGCTCCTGAGGTTCATGATCGACATCGCTCTGGGAATGGAGTATCTCAGCGGCAGGAACTTCCTCCACCGAGACCTGGCAGCACGCAACTGCATGTACGTGTCCTAAACTAAGCACCAAGAAATAAAGATATTAATAAACGTAGAATGAGCTCTGACGTTATGCTGCTGAAAATTCAGCTTTGATCACAGGAATAAATTACATTTTAAAATACATCCACATAGGGAACAGACATTTTAACTTTCTGTAATATTTCACATTATTGTTTTTTTTTTTAATTATTTAATCAAATGATTATTCACAACTAGTTGCATCCAAAATATAAGGTTTTTTTTTTTACATTATTTATACATTTATATATGTGTACTGTGTACAGTTATTATGTGTATATATAAGCACACACACACACACACATATACATATATAATACATTACATGAATCTGAAATATATATATATTACAGAAATATGTAATGTGTTATATTAATAATACAAATTATATAAATGATATATATATACAGTACACACATGTGACCCTGGACCACAAAACCAGTCATAAGGGAATTACATTTTTTTTTAATTCACATTTGCATCAAATCTGAAGTCTGAATAAATAATCTTTCCACTGATGTATGGTTTGTTAGGATAGGATAATATTTGGCTGAGATACAACTATTTGAAAATCTGGAATCTGAGGGTGCAAAAAATCTAAATATTGATCAAATTTAAAGTTTAATATTGAAGTTGTCCACGTTTTTGATATATTAACAGTAGGAAATATTCATAAAACATGATCTTTACTTAATATCCTAATTTTTCTTGTATGCAATTAATTGTTTGACAGCACTAATATAAATATTTACATGTAAATATATTTTTTAAAATATATTCTGTATGTGTGTGTATTTATGTATACAAAATAAACACACACACATATTATGTAAATAAAAATGTTTATTTTGATTGACCATTAATCGTTTGACAGCACAAATAAATGCAGCCTTGGTGTGCAGAAAACATTCAAACACTTGTATCTTGTAATGGTTAAGGGGTTTTTGTAATGGTCTCTGTGTTTGTTATTAAGGAATGCACATTTTCCTGCAGGTTACGTGATGATATGAGCGTGTGTGTCGCTGATTTTGGCCTATCAAAGAAAATCTACAGTGGTGACTATTACAGACAGGGCCGGATAGCCAAGATGCCTGTCAAATGGATCGCTGTGGAAAGCCTCGCTGACAGAGTCTTCACAGTGAAAAGTGATGTGGTAGGAACTGTCATCAAAGCCATCTCTATTGTTCAGTTGTATCCTAATTCATGAGACGTGTGTTGTTTATTTAATCAAACATACAGTAAAAACAGTAGTGTTCGAAAACATTTCTATACTGTAAAAACTAATTTATTCCTGTGATCAAAGTTGAATTCTCAGCACCATTATCCCAGTCTTCAGTGTCATATGATCCTTCAGAAATCATTCTGATATGCTGACTCGCTGCTCACGACACATGTATTATTATTATCACTGTTAGACGCAGTTGTGCTGATTTATGCTAATTTGTTCAGGATCCTTTGATGAAAAGAAAGTTCAAAAGGACCGCCTTTGTTTGAAATATGAATCTTTCGTAACAATATGAAAAATCTTTAAAGAATCCGTTCTGAACTGTTTTTGGGGGTGTGTTTTGCAGAAGGTCTACAGCAGTAGTTGATGTTTGTTATCTCTTAATGTCCTTTTAAGTGGGCGTTTGGAGTGACCATGTGGGAAATAGCCACTCGAGGAATGACCCCGTACCCTGGCGTACAAAACCATGAGATTTACGATTATCTCCTCGAGGGTAACCGGCTAAAACAACCGAGCGACTGCCTGGATGAACTGTGAGTTTGTGTGAAAATGAGCTGCTCATATCCACTCTAAAAATGTTAATGAAATTCAACAAACTCAAAAGTGAGCCTTTATGTTTTAAAAACATATCCATGGTGTCATTGGGAAGTACGTTACTCTAAAGTAGTGCTGTCAAATGATTGATCGCATTCAAATAAAGGTTTTTGTTTGTATTATGTATGTATGTGTACTGTTTATATTTATTATGCAAACACATACAGAATATATTTTATATATACATTTACATATATATATATATATATATATATATATATATATAATATATAAACAACATATTTTTCTTAAATATATGCATGCATGTTTGTGTATTTATATATACATAATAAATATACACAGATATATTACGTAAAGAAAAACTTTTATTTTGGTTGCAATTAATTGATTGACAGCGCTACTGCTTTTTTATATATTATATGGTTTGGTAGGCTATATAGGGTGGATGTTTTTCAGTACATTTGAACCTCATAACATGTCCTTTGCTCTGGGGTTTCAGGTACGATATCATGTTCAGCTGCTGGAACGCCGATCCGGTGGACCGACCTGACTTTACACGGGTTAGGAAGAGGCTGGAGAGTCTGGCAGGGAAGCTTCCTGCGGTGTCCAGCAGAAGAGACATCATCTACATCAACACCAGCTTTCCCGAGGAGGAAGAGGAGTTACCAGGCGTGTCGGAGGAAGGCCCCGTGCTCTCATCCTCACCTTCCTGCAGTCGTCCAACCACAGACACGTCAGTGGTGACGGTGGACGTTCACGAGAGCACAGACGTAGAGGACGACCGGTATGTCGTGGTCATTTCCTCCGGGGACAATGCGGCGAGAAGCCCTGCGGATATGCCACTGTTGAATCACAGACTCTCCGAACAGGACAGCGAAGAATCGGTCAGGGACGTGATCTCGACGCAGCAGACGTCGAGCGACACCACACGTTTGCTCTGAGGGGAAGTTGCAACGTATCAGAAAATCGACTTCTTTTGCGGTATCCAACTGAAGTGCAGTTTGTCAAAAAACTTAATTTATTCGAACAGGTTTCAAATTGTTGGACAAATAGTGCAAAACTCGCACCATTGGTTCACCCCAAAAATGAACATTTACCCACCCTCAGGACATTCGAGATGTAGTTGAGTTTTGTTTTTCATCAGAACAGATTTGGAGAGATGTAGCATTGCATCACCACTGGATGCTCTGCAGTGCATGGGTGCCGTCAGAATTAGTTTAAATCAGTTCTGTTTTAGCTCATAAACAGTGCTTGATCTGTGCATATTTCTCTCCTGATTCAGACCATTTTTTTTTACAGGAGAAAGGAATATTATGGATTTATATTTTATCCAGAAGCATGATTTGGAGTTTAAAACATCCTTATCAATTTGTTAATGGCAGACATGCTATTTATGAATTACTTGCATTACATTTTTTGTGATGTTTGGATTATAATTGGCACCCATTCACTAAATCCATCGTTGAGCAAATATTTATGTAGTAACATTTGACAGTATTACTGTATTTAAATAGCTTACCACCTCCAAACGTTTAAACAGCAGTGTATGCAAAGTTCGAAGGCAACTAATACCCGATTTCATGTAAAAATGCAAAATGTTCCAAAAAAACACAGCATTTCAGAGTTGCACAGAAACACGATAGACCCTTAACTCACCCGGTGGGCCATGTCTGTAACCTTTACCATGGTGCCTTCATGCATTTTAAAATACTGTGAAAAAACTGTGATGCTACAGTGTTAGAAAACAAGGTCAGTTTTTTCTGAAGTGATGAAGAGAGTATATAACAGTAGGTATATAATGTAACGGTCTTCAGGAGATGTAAAATTAAGCTACAGTACATTGTAATTTTAAGCTTTTTTGCTTAAAATGTTTTTGCATAGAGTCCAATTTGTATATTAGAAATGCACTTTGTAAATATAAAGGACCTGGTGTTTTTATATGTATAGTGTTTTTTTACATTTTAACTTGGAAGTTAAACTGACATGAAGAAACGCAGAATCTTTAGAGCAATCTACAGAAGTGTTAACGTGTGAAGTATTTTTATTACTGTACCTTTTGATGTGTAGGGACAATGATCTCTGCATTATTTTGAGGTTGAGAGTGTGCAGTTAATGCCATTATTAGCAATATCTTATTAAATACTGCGTTAAATGTCGTGAAATGTTTACTTGGTCTAGTAAAAGTCTGAATGCATTCAAATGTCAATTTAATATTAAAAGCTTTGCTTCAGTGTCAGGACCAGCTGACCTAATCTATCGTTTATTGTGAGCGCAGTATGCAGTAAGTATCATAATTTAATTTAAGTGCAAAGCATGAAAGTGTTTTTGTGTGTCGACAGAAATCTGATTACGTTGCAATTAAAGGAAATATGTTTGTTTCCCCTACTAGTGTGTTCAATTGAATTACCAAATGAAAAGGCAAATAAATAACAAAAATTGTAATGCATATTTAGCTCAACTTTGATTAAACAAACATTTTGAAAAAGTCATTTTGTTGTTGCTGTCGTGCAAGTTCTTTTGTGTGTTTTAATGAAGAAATCAGAAAGGATTGGCTATAGGCATTTCAAAGTCTAATAATTGTCTCTTTGACATCAGATAAATGTCTTAAAGTGTATTGGAATAAAAATGAATAAATAATCAAATTAAACGCATTGCAGCACATTAACCTAAAAGGTGAAAAAATATGGTACGAATGGTAAGAAACATTGATTCTCACTTCATATCAGGATGTCACTCTTCATTATTTCTTACTGTGTTGTTTTATAATTTATAAAAAAAAAAAAAACATTTTCTTTTATCTCTGGTACATTAGGCAGTGTTAAAGATGCAATATGAAAGGTAGTAACTCAGGATAAGAGTAACTAAGCATAAACATACCTAAAATAAAACTAGGTTTGAGATTATCATTTTAAATAACTTAATAGATTAGAATATGAGTCCCCTACAACATGTTTAAGGTCAGAAGAATAGAATTAGAATAATTTTGCAATGATTTCGAAACGGTTCGTTCGAATCAATTTGGATCTCAACGTCTGTAAGCCCCTCCCTTCCATAAGCCAACTCTGCTCTGATTGGTCAGTTGGCCAAGTCTGGTCGCCACACATGATTGTTTATCTCAATTGTTTTATAAGGGTGAATTCAATAAGAAGCCCTTATTAAATTAAAATAACCATTAGATCATAAATTATTGTTTGGATGAATAGCGTGATTTTATTTTATTTTTAGCTACAGAGAGAGAGGAAGTGAGAAAGAGAGAGATATCTTCTTTCAATCTTATATTGCAAAAGTGTGTCACAAGTCTAATATAAATGGAACAAAATAAAAACAAAACTAAGACCAAATTATGTTTCGATCCTCGTTCAGGAGCCGGTATGACGTGTCACGCGCGCAGGTGAGCGCGCGTCTCTGGTCAGTAAACATGGCCGACAGTAGCCGCCGGTGGATACAGAACAGCAGCCATTTTCTCGTTTTTATCCCATTTCTCCTCATCACTTCATCATTCAATGGAGTTACCGCCGCTCCAGAGATGGGCCTGTGGTCTATTACAGTGCTTAATGTGAGTGTGGATGATGTTTATGATTATAAATGGATGGAAACAAGCGACGAGTTTAAATGCTAACAGCTAGCATTAGATACATTGGTATCTTTAGTCCATGAATTACGTGATGCTTTTTTTTGCTATTATTAAGACAGCATCTAGAAATTGATGACAGATGAACGACAAGTTATGAGACAGCTGTCAGATTCATTAAAATGCGAAAACGCGCTTAAACTATGTCCATATGGTGTGTTTGCATGGGGACCAACGTTAGCTCATGCTGCAGCTCTCATAAACACACGACTGTGCCTTTTATATTTGGCCACGAAGGGCTCTGGGATAGTATGAGATGATATTTAATAGTACTGCCGGGATCAAATGGTTGAATATTGCATTGTTGTATATAGGTGTGTGTGTTTGTCAGTGTGTCAAAGATGAAAAGGGGGTTTCATGCATCGAAACAAGTTTAACATAGCTTTATTGTGGAAGACATTGATAGTCAACATAGTTGTTTTGTCAGGTTTTACCCATTAGACCAACAAAAAGTTTTTAACCATTGAATAAATTTTATTACAATCATTTACCATTACAAAAGTGTGATCACTTCATCTTTTGTTTTAATATGCTGACCATTACCATCGGTGATCATTTTCACCCATATTTGTTTCACAAAAGATATTTGAAACCAAAAAATAGACATTTTACTTGCATATAAAATTCAATTTGATGCATGGTGCGAAAACGACAATGCCTGCTACTGTTTGCTGTGTGACAGCAGGAGGAGGCGTTTTACAGCCTAATGGCAATAAATGTAGCCTGTCACTGCAGTTTAATATGCAAACTGAGGATTTCACTCAGTATAGAGGATTAGTTATGTATTTACATAATTTAATAATACATAATTTCTTTTGGCATTTAGCTGTGACGCTGTCGCCTTTGATTGTCCATATGATCCGTGTAACCTTTGTGACAAGGTCTTATCAAATATTTAAAGGCCTGTCTAGTTTTTCCACAGAGGTTTCTAGTGGCTGTCACTGTAAGACCGTGCCATATAACACTACTACTGAGCACTTTTAAGGGGAAAACTGCAGAAAGAATTTGACAATGTGTTTTTTGTCTCTTTTCCAGACATCAAGACCTTTATTGTTGAGGAAAGCCATGTATAAGGACACTGATATTCAACTAAGAGGTGTCTAATATTTTTATTTCTCCATAGATTGAAGATAAAGCTTAAAGTGATAGTTCATGGACCCTTTTCACAAGCCTGTGATGACGCGTTTAACGATCAACAGCATTGTGAATCCTTAAAAGTTTTTCTTATTTGTATTTTTTTTTTTAAATTGATGCATTGCATTTATAGCACCATTCTTTGTACACTGCTCAATAAAATAAAGGGAACACTAAAATAACACATCCTAGATCTGAATGAATGAAATATTTGTATTAAATACTTTTAAAATCACACAAAAATTATCAATGGAAATCAAATTTATTAACCCATGGTCGTCTGGATTCGGAGTCACACTCAAAATTGAAGTGGAGAAACACACTACAGGCTGATCCAACTTTGATGTAATGTTCTTAAAACAAGTCAAAATGAGGCCTCCCAGATCTGCCAACTCCTGGACAGTCTGTGGTGCAATGTGGTGTTGGTGGATAGAGCTGGACATAATGTCCCTGATGTGCTCAATTGGATTCAGGTCTGGGAAAGAGTGGGCCAGTCCATAGCATCCATGCCTTTATCTTGCAGGAACTGCTGACACACTCCAGCCACATGAGGTCTAGCAAAGAAATGCCACCCCACACCATTACTGACCCACTGCCGAACCGGTCATGCTGGAGGATGGTGCAGGCAGCAGAACGTTCTCCACAGCGTCTCCAGACTCAGTGTCACATGTGCTCAGTGTGAACCTGCTTTCATCTGTGAGGAGCACAGGGCACCAGTGGCGAATTTGCCAATCTTGGTGTTCTCTGGCAAATGCCAAACATCCTGCACGGTGTTGGGCTGTAAGCAGAACCCCCACCTGTGGACATCGAGGCCTCATACCACCCTCATGGAGTCTGTTTCTGACAGTTTGAGCAGATACATGCACATTTGTGGCCTGCTGGAGGTCATTTTGCTGGGCTCACTAGAGTGAAAACCTTCACAAGTGACCAAAACATCAGCCAGAAAGCACAGGAACTGAGAAGTGGTCTGTGGTCACCACCTGCAGAGGCACTTCTTGAGAATGCCTAATATTTCCACCTGTTGTCTTTTCCATTTGCACAACAGCATGTGAAGTTGATTGTCAAGTGAGCAGTTTGATTTCACAGAAGTGTGATTGACTTAACGTTACATTGTGTTGTTTAAGTGTTCCCTTTATATTTTTTGAGCAGTGTATTATTGCATCAAATTACAAAAAGATAGTTTCCGCTAATGCGAGGGTGTTTTTAATGCAATGTATATGAGAGGGATTTTACATTTCACGTCGTTCACTCTTTTGACTGCCGTTATCAGTCTCCCTCTATTTGTTTTTATATCTCCCTCTATTTATCCCTCCATTCACTGCTATTTACCCAACTATGAAAACTTCTGCTGCAAAGAAACCCGGAAACGTGAAAAGGGTCCATTTAGAATTCCCAAATTCTGTCTATTTACTCATCCTCAGGCCATCCAAAATGTAGAAGAGTTAGTTTCTTCATCAGAACAGATTTTGAGAAATCGAGGGTTTCATCACTTGCTCAGCAATGGATGCTCTGCAGCGAATGGGTGCCATCAGAATGGGAGTCCAGACAGCTGATAAACACAATGCACCCGTTCACTGCAGAGAAGTAACTGAATGCTACATTTCTCCAACTCTCCAAATGACCTGAGGATGAGTGCATTTTCAGCAAATATTCGTTTTTGGCTGAACTACTTACTACTTTAATAAAACACACTTCTGTATTGATTGCATAGTGAAATGAGGATCTTTTGTTCTCCTCCATGCAGTGACATCATTCGGTTGTCCAGAGGAAGTGACGTTCTCCATTCAGTGGTTTCTGAAATACTACCCCTGTCACAATGAGTACAACAATATTGAAGTGAGGGTTTTTTTTTTTCTGAAATCCTTATAGCATGTTTGTGATTTGCTTTGTTTATCATTTATTAATTTGCTTGTTTAGGAGATGTATGAAAAGACGCCACTGAGTCGAGGAAAGAGTCTGGACCCGAACCCTGCCGGACCCGGAGAGTATATTCTGCACAAATACAAGGATTTATCCTGCCGCAGTGACATGCACATGTTTCCTATGCTCAATGTACGTTCACACTGCTTGATTTCAGACACTTTTGTATGCCCTATTTTCTGCTTGACCTACTTCTGTCACCTTTGTTGATCAAAATAAGTCACAGTGTTTTTAGCATGATTCATTTTATTGTTATTATCTTTTGAATAAGCTTTTCATTTTATGCCTATTTGATGTTATTCTATGTGCTTTTGTCATTTCTACTAGTTTTACATGTATGCAAAACTCACACTGTATTGTTATTATTATTATTATTATTAATGGCAGAATGAATGGTTGGAAATATAAACTGATATTTCCTATCGACACACTACAGCAAAAGATAAAAATAACTGATATAAAACCATTTTTAGCTGCTAATACTAATCATTTTGGCCACCATTGTATATTTAGATTTTTTTTTTTTTTCTGTATTAGTAAATGCTCACTTTTGTTTTTCAAAATATTATGTCTATCTGAACTTTGTGACTTTTTACAGAAATCAAAAGCAGAACCAAAAACCGTGAGCCTTTCGATGGAAGGCGATGTACAGGTAAAACCATTGACTAACCTTCCTGTTTCAAAAGCTATTTGTTCTCAAACAACTCAAAAACGGCAATATATTTTTCTTTTTTCTTTTTTTTTTAAAAAAGTACGAGAGTTTTACAAGTTCTTCTGTTGCTGAGGCTGGTTCGTCTAGAACAACGGTAAGACATTCTGACATGTAATATATGGGGTGTGAGGCGACGGCAATAAGTTGAGGGTTTTTTGAGTAATGCATGTAATTTCTTTTGTTGGCAAAGGAACATGTTATTGCTACGACCTGGAAGGACGGGCCCTACCTGCTAGTAGTGCAGATCAATTCAAGCAAACAGGATGCCAACTGGAATTTAACCTGTAGGCCTAATTACCTCATCTGCTCTTATCATAGATGTCTGAATATGTAGCCGTTGTTGTATGGCTGCATGATCTTATCTCATGTTATCTTCTCTAAATTGTGTTTCAGTCAGTGTTGTGATGAAGGGAACACACGGATATCTCTCTGTCACCGAATGGCCTCTCATGATCGTAAGTAGTTTGGATGTTCATCCTCTTTGTCATTTGCTTATCAGTGTTCTACGATGGCTTTTCAAAGCTGAATTTGGAGACCACAACTGGAAAAATTTAGAGAACATCTGAGAATAAATGATTCGAGTTAATACACAACATCTACACAAAACAAAAACACTTTGTTAGTTTCATTTACTATTTGAAATGCTAATAGATACAGCTATAAATGAATTCTTATAGCGATTTATTATAAATAATTGAACTCTGTGCCACTTCCCTGATGGCAATAATTGATATGTTGGAAAAAATCGATATATTAAATATAAAAAAAAAAAAAAAAATCTAATGAAGTTAATTAAAAATAAAAATGATATCACAATGAATTCAAATTAAACAAGTATTTTTTTTAATTGAATATTGCACTAATTATTTATGACATGTATTATATTGAATAGTAAGCAAGCAGTTTAATAAAAAAATTAGCAACCGGCAATCCAGCAGTCCAATTAATTCCCAGTGGACAAAATTCTGTTATAATATCTTTGCATGGTTTTTGTTTGTGTTTTTCTTTTGTCTTTTCTACAGTTTTACATGGTGATGTGTGTGGTGTACATCCTGTACGCTCTGCTGTGGTTCGTCTGGGCATCCTGCTACTGGAAAGACCTGCTGAGGATCCAGTTCTGGATTGCAGGAGTCATATTCTTGGGCATGATCGAGAAGGCTGTCTTCTGTGCTGAATATCAGAACACTAACAACGTGGGCTCAGCATGTTAGTTAAAATACGCGCTTTATTCCCCAGTTTCAACTGTTAAATTCACCTACAACTAATTTGGCCCTCAAGTCACATGTTTGCATGCCTTTTTATTAGAAAAAAAAAACAGTGTAAACTAGAATCTTTTCATAGTTTTAGTGCACAGACTGTATTTATTTGATTTAAAAAATACAATAAAACAGTAATGTATCTTACGTTTATTTGCAAAAATAGATAACTACATCTTTTACATTTTCAAATATGCTTTTATTGTATTAGTTACCTGGTTTTTAAAGTAGTATTTAACCTGGTCAAAAAAAGATTAATTGGTCAATACGTTTTTTTTTTTTTTATATGTTTAAAAGTTGAGTCTCTGTGTTCTCTTCAGCTCAGGGTCTGCTGATCTTTGCCGAGCTCATCTCTGCTCTGAAGAGGACTCTGGCCCGTTTGCTCGTCTTCATCGTCAGTCTGGGCTACGGCATTGTCAAGTAAGTAATGGAAGCATTGATTGGCAGGTTTCAGGATTGTTAAAACATCTTCATCTAATTTCAAGAAATGTAGCATTTCACCAGTGAATGGGTGCCTTCAGAACAAGAGTCCAAACAGCTGATCAAAATGATCCAGTTCATCAGTTTAGGTCTTGTGAATAGATATTTTGATGTGAAAGGACAACAGGGGATGGACGTTTTCACTGGAGGAAGTGTTATTATGAATGCTCATGTTTGGGTGAATTGTTACTTGTGGGTTTTAGAGAGCGTGTGATGATGATGTTTTTGTGTTTCTCAGACCACGTTTGGGCACCGTCATGCACAGAGTGGTGGGTCTGGGTGTGCTTTACTTCGCTTTTGCTGCAATTGAGGGCATTCTGAGGATCACTGGGGTAAAGCTGGACATATTTGTTCTATTTGAACTTTTTTTGCTTTGCAGTTGCATAACATAAACACCCGTTTCGTCACATAACCGTCAATTATGAGATGTCTTTTAGACTTTATTTGTTGTCAGTAATGAGTGTGTTTGGTGTTGATCTGTAAGGGTCGAGATATCGGACCAGCCCTCATCACATACGTTATACTAGCTGTGTTTGATTCTTCTGCTATCTGGTTCATATCCTTCCAATGGGCCTTTTAAGCCTGTTCGATTACGAAGGCTTAATTTATTAATATATAACAGAATTATACCAACCAGGTTTTAAAGGAATAATTCTTTCAAAAATTAAATTTCATTGTATTTTTATTCATATAATTGAAGTCAGTGGGAACCAAAACGGTTTGGTTTTCAGCAGTATTCATTCTTGACAGAATTTTAATTTGTGGGTGAACAGTTCCTAATAACCAATTTTGTCATTTACAAATGTGACTAACCGTTGTAGTTCAGAAGCATTAAAATGTGCTTACTCCTTTTAGTGTGATTTTTAGTTGTAGTGTCCTACTGTTCCCTATTCCTTATTTCTCCCACCTCTGTGCATCTCTCTAAGGCTAAAGACTCTGACCTGGCCCTGCTAGCCAACATACCCCTGGCTCTGCTTGACTCCTCTCTGTGTTGGTGGATATCCTTTTTGGACGCTGTGTGTTTTTGTCCCTGTAGTGTTGTTATTCCTGCATGATGCCTTATTGTTATTTATTATTTTCTTATTTGCCTTTTAGACTTGAAGACTTTCTTACTAATCATGATGCTACAAAAAAATATTGCTCATTTTCAGCATTACGGGTATGTGCCAAAAGATTTGAATATCGAGGGAAAGTCCATTTTCTTTCAATAATTTGTTTCAAGAAGTGAAACTTGTATGTTATATTTGTTCACTACACACAAAGTTAAATGTTCCAAGGCTTTTAAGTTTCAGATTGAATGATTATGGATTAAAGATAAAAAAAAACCAAAAACGGTATTTCACAAAATGAAAATATCATGACAAAATTAAACATTGTAGGCTCCCTTTGTCCTATTCTAGTCCGCTAATTAACGCAAAACACCTGCAAAGGTTTCCTCAGCCTTGAAATGGTCTCAGTCTGGCTTAGTAGGCTTCAGAATCATGGGGAAGACTGCTGACTTTACCATCACTGACACTCCATAAGGAGGAAAAGTCTCAATCTCAATTGCAAAAAAAGCTGGATGCTCACAGAGTGCAGTATCGAAGCATATTAACAGAGTGTTAAGAGCCTTGAAAGGGTTGTCAAGCGATTCAGAAATCTGGGGGAGCTTCATAAGGAGTGGATCGAGGCTGGTGTGCATCAAGAACCACCACAAACAGACATCTGCATGACATGGGCTACAGCTGTAGAATTTCATGCGTCAAGCTAGGGCTGGGCGATATATATCGTACGAAATATTATGCGCATCTCATCAGTAAAGCCGGTTCTTTGATTAGCGGTAAATCTCCGTCACCTGTGTTCAAAAGGAACACCAGCTTATACACAGAGCCGTAGGTCACTGAGAAGCTGCGCCACTGAATCACCCGCGAACTCAACGCGCAGCTTCTCAGTGATCTTTGGCTCGGTTTATAAGCTGGCGTTCCTTTTGAACACAGGTGACGGAGATTTACCGCTAATCAAAGAACCAGCTTTGTTGACGAGATCCACATAATATATCGTACTATATATATCGCCCAGCCCTACGTCAAGCCACTTCTGCACCAAAAACAACGTCAGAAGCGTCTGTGCTGGGCTAAGGAGAAAAAGTACTGCTCCTTTGTCCAGTGGTCCCAAGTCCTCTTTTCAGATGAAAGCAAATTTTGCATGGGGAGCAATGTCATCTGCTGGTGTGGGTCCATTGTCTTTTATTATCTGTCCACCAGGACATTTTAGAGCACTTCATGCTTCCCGCTGCCGACAAGCTTTTTGGAGAACTTTGTGTGTACTAGTGAACTAATATAACATACCCGTTTCTCTTTTTAAAGCAAATAATTGAAAGAAATGGACTTCTTGAGCAGCAAATCAGTATATTAGAATGATTTCTGAAGGATCATGTGACCCTGAAGACTAGAGTAATGACGCTGAAAATTCAGCTTTGCCTCACAGAAATAAATTCCTTATTAAAATGCATTCAGATCATATCAAATTATAATTATATATATATATTTAATTATATAATTATAATTATAAATATATTTCAGAATAATGTTATTTTTCATCAAATAAATGAAGCCGTGGTGAAAACATTTCAAATATCTAACCTTACCTGATCTTACTGACCCCAAAATTGATTGCGTGGCCAAACATAGAATTTTAATATAATATACAATATTTATCTATATCATTAATAGTATGCATATCACAATATAATAAGTATAATTTGGGAAACAGTTATATATTTTCAACGTTATTCTGTAGTTCTGCTTGCTTATTACAAGTCTATTCCAGTGAATGTAGATTTCATGTTATAGTTTTTTTCTGTGGTAATTGACAGCATGCCATGTAGGATAACATGCATTCCTAGTCTAACGGCACGATTCCTTGACTATATCTCACATATTTGTCAGTCTGGCACAAACCATTAAGACTCTGAAACTCCGAAGAAACCCGGTGAAGTTGTCTCTGTACAGACACTTCACAAACACGCTCATCTTTGCTGTTCTTGGTGAGTAAATACAGCTGAATACAGTAAAATAATTAACCCCATGCAAGGCGACTGATATGTGGTGTGTTTCAGCCTCCATTATTTTCATGGCTTGGACGACGAAGAAGTTCCGATTAGCAGACTGTCAGGCGGTGAGTATCTGGAGTTTACATCTCTGCACTGATTTGAGTAGAAGCAAATGAGTTAAAGCTGCGTGTTCATGAGCAGGACTGGATGGAGCTGTGGGTGGATGATGCTTTCTGGAGGTTCCTCTTCTCCATCATACTGCTGGTCATCATGTTTCTGTGGAGGCCATCTGCCAACAACCAAAGGCAAGCATATTGAAGATACTGTGGTTCTTTCAAATACTAATCTCTGTCTTCTACAGCAGCGTCCTGACCTCATCTCACACATGCGCTTTGTGTGTAGGTATGCGTTCACACCGCTTATTGATGACTCGGACGATGAGGAGATCGAAGAGTTCCTGGTGTCTGCTAACATCGGTCTGTATGTCTTGAGGTTTTATTGCACTGCAGGAAAACTGTGGGTTAATTAATTACGCACTCTTTCATTCTCAGCTGATGGGATCAAGTTGAGGGCAGCTAAGACAGAAACCAATGGAACGGTGAAGCCTGCAGCAGCCAATCCAGTCAGTGAAATTTAAATTTAAATCAACAGCCCCATATCGTTGTATTTTCGTATTATTTTAATCATATTTAAATTGTTCTTACGATTTTAAAACGATCACTTTTTTTAGGAAATGATTTTTATTCAGTAGAGAATCAATATAAATAACTGTAAACGTCACGTAATGTAATAAATGTTATATAATACACATTTGATTGTTTTAGGATGAAGATTTCAAGTGGGTGGAGGACAATATTCCTACCTCTCTGTCTGATGTGTAGGTCATTTCATCTTTGACAAAAACAAACATACACATACTCCCTCTGCTGTTAGCAAGAAAAGGCTTCCCTTGTACATTTTATAATCAATCGCACAATTATTTGCTTGTATTTTCAGAGCTCTTCCGGTTCTTCTTGACTCAGATGAGGTATGCAGCCTTGATTTCTGTCATAGTTTTCTTTGCTGTAACTTTTACGTTTTAGGTTGCAGTCGTTCAGTTTTTGAACTGTGTTCTGAAATGGGACACGTTGGATATACAGGTTTTTTTCCGTTACTTGAAATAAAATAGTCGTTCACCTAGAAACATAATACAAGTGTTGCTTATTTCAGCTCATTTTAACTAAGCATCTAACATGTAGGTTAAAGTCAATTTTGAGAGTTGTTTGTAAATCCAGTATACATGTTTGAAATTCATTGCTGAAACATGTCACAAAGAACGAGAACTAGATAATACTCAATGGTGGTGTTATACCGTTACATTTTCGTGAGCAGGATTTATTGGGGCGGCTCTAAATCGGAAGCTCTGTGATGCAATGGAGCCACCTAGCAGTGCCCGTACCTCTAGGTGTCTTGTACTTTAAGCAGCACTGACTCCACAGACTGACCACAGTGTGACATCAGTACAGTGAGAGTTATAGAGAGCAGACACTCATTGTGCTTTGAATCGTTCTCACGGTACTTTGAAGTCAAACTCTGCTGCTTCAAGTTGAACACACACACGTAATAATTGAGTGCATAAGCATCAGTGGTTTATGTGTTCAATCATGAGTTACTGTCGATACTACAGCCTACTGTTTGCTATCTGGCTATGTATTTGGGGAACATTTACATCAGTTATTACAAATAAATGCCTGTTTCTCACACAGGAGATCATGACCACCAAGTATGAGATGTCTAAAATGGAGTGAGGTTGAGAAAGCGCTGCAGCTGAAGCAAACCTCCAGAGATCAACCAAACTGCTGCTCCTGTAACTGCATCTGACCCTCGCTGGAGAGAGGTCAGAGAGGTCTGTTTCCTTCCTTTGGTCCGGATGGTTGGCGGCTTTTGGGTAAATGGAAGGAATCATGCTGAGGTCGAGGACACATCGTAGCTGATCTAGTCGCAGTACTACCTGAACTTTGTTGAGGTGTTACCTCGCTTTTTTTGCCCTGAACTGTTCAAAGAAGACTTTAACGTCATCATCAATCTGTATAAAGAGACGACGGTCTATGTTTATAAAACTTTGTGACGACAAACCTGTCAAAATTGTGACTGAGTATTCAAATGAGTGAAATCATTCTTAGTGCTGGCTTTTGTGTGTGTGTGTGTGTGTGTGTGTGTGTGTGTCAATCCATCCTGAAAAACATTGATAAGGAACTTCAAGTTGACCAAAACGTCTTCTCCATTTCAAAAAGTTAGTCTTTGGCTGTTTATAAAGTGTTATTTTAGACATTTTGCCGATGATTTCAGCACATGATGTGAATAGTAGAATGTGTCTGGCGTGTCTGAATTGTTTGTAAGTTTGTGCAGGGAGTAATTTAAAGGGGCAGAATTCTATATTCTGAATAATTTTATGAAGTGGTTTTGTTTTGAGGAGAGCCCAGCTTAACTTTTCTCACATGAAAGAAGGATTCACTCCAAAATTACAATTATTTAATCACCCTCGCATCGTCTCATTGTGCTTGCGCATGCTGTTATTTATTGAGGACCGTGTGGGCCATAGAGTTAAAAGAATAAATGAATAAAAAAGGTTAATTGAATCTGTTTATTTTATAATTTAGCATTTTTTCTCACACTTCCGAGACAAGATTTTCTGAGACTTTCTAGCAATTTTTGGTTTACATCTAGCAATAATTTTTTTTGTCTCTGAATTCAAAATTTTTAATTTGCAGTTCTGTTTTTTTTTGTGTCCACCATGCAAAAACAAATAATTAAAAAAAAAACAAATTTTCTCGCTTTTATCTCACAATTCTTACTTTTTCCTTTTAGTTGCAGCTTTCTTCTCAGAAATGCGAGGTTATATCTTGCAGTGACAGAACACAAAAAGTGAATATTTAAGTATTTCAAGTAGCGCATACAGGTCTTCTGGAATAATATGAATAATTGTGTGAGGAACAGGGCCGAATTGAACCCTCTGTTGCCCAAAACCTTTACCCTTGGCAACATGAACTCTAAAAGCTTTTGTGAATGAGGTTTGAGAGCAGCAAGTAAATCAAATTTTGGTCTGTTTCTTACAGAAATCTTGTGCGAGCTGAAATGTAGCGCATTTTATGATGCATTTTTGGAGCAATTGTGTGCAAAGTAGCAGCACAAAGACTTGCACCAATTGAATTTTACTTGTAGAAATATAGTTGGGTTTGAAACAACATTAGGGTGTTTTTTTTTTCATTTTTGGGTGAAATATTATTTTAAATGCAATTTGTATTTTCTTTTTGAGTAAAAGTGTATGTGTCTTGGATCTCTGTGTAGATGCATACTGAAGCCTTAACTTACTTTTTTTTTTTTTTTGCTGTATCACAGTAAAATCATCAGTTTGCCTTTTCTCCCCTGGTCATGGTTGGACATTCTGTGAGATGTCTGTTTAATAGAACAATGTGTGCTTTACCATGCTGTATCGTAGAAAACAGAATGACTGTTAAACTCCAGAACTCCAGACAATTTTTATTTCTTATATGCATACTTGAGACGAAACTAAATTCTGTTGTCAAATAACTTCAGATTTGTGTATATTATAAAGCGCACTTTAAGTGAATGTTATTTCTTTTGGTTAAAGGAAGCAGCTGACCTTGCCCTTCATGTGTCATTCTGTTTTTTGTTTTTTTTTGCCTTTTTGTTCACTTAATCAGCTGGCCTCCTCATATGTAAGCTCATACTATTAAAAAAGCACACTCGATGCCCTGTAGAGCTCAGGCCTTGTCTGTTTTCTGTCTAAATGCATGTTTATCCATGTTTCATACATGTTCAACAAAGTGGGTTGCAATAAAAAAAACTTTATTACAGTCAAATTTGTGAGGCGTGAGTTGTGCCTTTATGTCAAATGTTGTTTTTGTTTTTTTTTTGAAAGGTGACAGAAAATGTTTGTAAGACAATTGAACATAAAAGTGTCATTTTGTTTGTTACGTGAAAGATAATACGGAGAAATTTTTACTGGTCAGACAGCTGGCTCCACAGAATACCGGTCCTGACGTCATTGTTCGTGGCTGAAGCAAGCTGGCTTTTTGTTTAAAAAAAGGGCGCAAACTCTTCGACATGTTACGCTTACTGCTTCAATATGAGAAAAAACGACAACACTTGTATTTTATAATGTATTTTAATTGTGTGTTTTTATATGTGGAGGTACACATTCATTTACATTCACTTTAATTAGAACAATTTAAACAACTTTATAGTAATCCTTTTGCTTTCCATCAAATGCGTCATGCATACGAACGACGTTGTTTCATTTGCATCATTGTTATATTTCCAGTGAAGCCACAAGAGGGCACCCCTAACTAATGGTAAGCACGGAAGTCTTCTTGCACTCGATCAAAACTGTTATTCTGTTCATTTCTTTATGATTTATGCTCGTTCTGCGTATCCACTTAGCCTCATAACTTGTCTTGTTTAAGACAACGTAAAGCATTTTGCCTGTGGAGCTTTCATTTGAACCCATCTGCTGATCTCTCAAGATTACCAACAAGATTTGTTACATAAACGTGTGTACTGTCCGGTTCCCCTGCTGAATACAAGTGTTAAAGAAGTCAATTCAGCATTTGTGTTGTTATTTTCATATAACTTGGGCTCAGTTTCACAGACGGGACTTTGATAAAAATACCTTATAAAAAACATATGTTACACGTGTGCATCTTTTTACAGAACAATGACACTGATATATGTAAAGATATGTTCAGTTGAGCTAGCTTAAACTTGCATTGTTGTCTGGGACTAGCCTGTAAAAACAGGGGTTTATGTACTCAAATACCAAAAGAAAAGGATTTACTGCGTATTACCTATATTCCTCATCAATCTCTCTTGTGCTTGGGCCTAAAGTGAAGTTTAATTTACTTTTTTTTTTAATTATTATTAATAAAATTGATAATCAAAATGAAAAATAATATTAAATAAATACAAAATATACAATTTATTTTAAAAACTAATAAAAATGACAAAAACTAATAAAAAAATTACTCAAATTTAAACTGGAATAAATACATGATCAAAAAAGAAAGAAAATAAAACCAATCAATAAATGATACTGAAATAACACTTGACACAAAACATCCACAAGTCTGTAAGAGTCTTTGAGCTAATCTGTGAACTTTGAGACTTAAACCAAGGAACATGACCAACAAACACAATCATACCATGACCAGAACTAAACATAGCCAAGATAACAATCAACTTTTCCAACGGCAAACACATGTGGCTTTACTGATGCATGACATTTCTCCCCTACTTTATACCCCCTTATTTTTCGTCTAGTCCGATTTTTTTTTTCTCTCTCTCCAGGACTTCAATTAAATTTCTTCAATTTTTTTTTAATTAAAACACAAACTCAAAATCTGAAAGACACACCTCAACACCAGGCATGTTTACTGAGTTCACAAGCATCTCAAACTTTTACGCATTTACTACAATCTGGTAAATTCCTTATACAAAGTATCGTATCATACAGGGCTTCAGTTTTGAAGACTCGTCAAATAATGCACATGTATAGATCACTAAAAATATAGTGTTGTGCTTTCAGTGCATGGAAAACAGCGGCGTTTCCCTGAAGAAAGTCACGCAGGTTTGGAGCGTCGTGAGGGTGAGTAAAAGGTTACTTTCTTTGCTTGTCACTTCTTCCTGCAAAACGTCAATGTTTATTGCTTGTAGTTAAGTTATGTCTTGTGCCGCTCTGTTTTCTCTGACAATTCTCACTAAACATTTGAAAGCATCAAACTGGGCTGTTGGGATGTTTCTCAATGATTTTACAGTCGAAGTACATTGTCAGGCTTCCTGTGAACATGTGCTTCTGGAAGCTTGTGGTTCTGTGCTTAAAATTACTGTCCTTTTAAATTCTGAAAATGTAGCCTTTTCAGTACTTATTTAAACAAATATGAGAGTATATTTTGATATATTATTACCATTGTGCTATTTGGATTTATTTTTGTAATGCAAAGCTAATTTTTTTTTCATTTATTGTTTTTATACTGACCCTAAATATTTGAATAGTAGTATATATGCTAATTAACTTAAAGGTACAGTTCACCAAAAAAAAAAAACCCCAAAAAAACATTTACTCGCTTTCATTTTGCATGGAACAAAAATGAGTTTTTTTATTTAAATAGCTTTAAATTATGAGCTGTCCCTTTAAGAAATGAATTCAAATGAACATTTGGAATGCCCTACATCAAAACAACCTAAAAGATCAAAGAGATGAATAATGCCAGAGTCAGATCACTTTGTTTTCATTTTGATAAATCGATTGTAAATCTGCAGATCATTGTATGTACGATCAAAGAAACCAAAGGACATTGAAAAAAAGTGCATTTCTGACTTTAATTAAGAAACATTCAACATGTGTGTGCAAGACAGAAATTGAATGCAATAATGTGTGAAACAGCCGTTGATTTCTGCATTAGATACCAAACCTGATACATCAGTGACGGACGCAAAGAGCAATATATCATATTCGAATTACAAATAAATGTCATGTTCAGACTTCGCTTTTTCTTATTATACAACATCCAGCAAACGTTCCCGTAATTAAAAACAGGAACTTCTCTCATGTAAGCAGACGCTAAATGTTGCTGTTGATTGACAGCAGAGCATATTTACAAGCTGAAATGAACATGTACTGAAGCAGAAGGAAATCAAAAGTACAACTTACTGTTCTGTTCATCGGGTTAAATTGATGCTTGTGTCTATAGACTTTCATTATCATGTTCTCTTCCTCACTGACTGATCCCACCAATCAGAAAGCTGTCCTGTTAATTCATAGCATTTGCACCTTTCTACTATTTTTTCATTTCATGCCCATCATACACTTCACTTTACTATTTCCCCCCCATATTGCTAAACATATTTAAATCTTGTATGTTTCACATTCAGCTATTACTGTAATTTCAGAGTGAGATCTGTGAAATGGCTTGAGTGTGAATTTATTGTGACGTAACCAATAAAAAACGGATAATCCCACCCCCAAACTTACGCCATTGGTTGAGCTAGAAGTTGACAGACGGGAATTTGGGGAAACAAAAAATGATAGCAAAAGTCTTACGTAAATATCATTTTGAAATGTTTTACATTTACATGTTTGACATAAAATAGACTAGTATGATGATTAAACTTAAAATGGACAGGATTTAATTAAACACATGTGTGCTTTAAAGTTGAATAGTTTGCATGTCCTGATTTTGCTGATTTCGGCATGTCCCTGGAACAGCATTTTATTCCAAAATTTTAGTCTTGACCATATCTCTACACCCAAACCTAACCCTACACATGAGTAATGCCTCAAATCAGAGGAAATGATAGATGATGTACTGATGTACAAGCATCAAACACTGATTGTAAGCTTAAACTTATAAAAAACTATAAACTGGTTCTTCAAATCTGATTGGCTAATCATAATGTTGCTCCAGGGTCAACAAAGATGTTGACCCATGGACACGCCGAACTCAGCAAAAACAGGTTCTGCGGAATGCTTCACCCAAAAATAAAATGATGTCATATTTTACCCGCAAGTCATCCTAGATGTATATGACTTTCTTCTTTCGAAAAAACACGGTCTGAGTTTTGTACATAAAGATCCGGCTCTTCCAAGCTCGGTAATTCTGGTAGATGATGACCATGATTTTGAAGCTCCGTAAACCAGATATATCCCACCTATGACTCGCTGCATGATACAACTTACATCATACGCTTTATGTGGAGTCACGAAGCCTGAACGTAATACTCTCCAGGAAAAACCCACAAGTCAGTTATTTAGGTTATAATTATATTTTTTAAATAATAATATTTTGGTTACAAAAACCCAGCGATCTGCTTCAGAGGACACATGATAACCCTCCGAAGGTATATAGGTTAGTTTTATGACGCAGTACATGTGGATGTATCCGATTTACAGAGCAGCAAAATAATGGCCACCATCCACCAGCATCATCAAGCTTAGAAGAGCCGGGATACATTTTTTAAAAACTCTGTGACTGTGTTACTGTGTACACCTAGAGTGGCTTGGGGGTGAGTAAAATATGGAGTCATTTTCATTTTTGGATGAACCATTGTGCAGCTCTTAAATACAGATATCCTGCCCGGAAATGTATTGACCAGCGTCGACAGAGAGTGTTTTACCTTCACCTTCAACCACAAATGCATCAACAGGCTGTTTTTGCATTAAAAAAGTTATTGAGTTAAAAAAAAAATTGTTATTTCACTTCCACATAAGCATGACTTGTCACTGTACTTTTCGTATCTTACATTTTTGCTCTATTCCTGCTTCGAAATCGAGCCACATCTGAGAACAACTCTATCATTCAACTTTTGCAACAAGGAAAACATTCTTTCCTCTTCAAGTCTAAACATCAACACTCAATTTAGACACGGACCGGCCTCTTCAGAACTCGTAGGGTGAAATCAGAAGGTGGACCCGCGCCAGATGTTTGGCTTGGAAGCTGCGCTCGGCGTATTCGGACATCTCCACCTCCACGCTGAGCTCCTGCGGGCCTCGCAGCGGCTGGACCAGGATCAGCTCTCCGGTCTGACGGTCGGAGCGCTGCATCACAAACATGCTGCGGGCCTCACCTCCGCCTGCGATGCCGAAGCGAAGGCTGTCCGGACCCGGGCGACCCGGAGCCGTCGCGGTAGCCATGCGGAAGAGCGTGGCTGGGGTGCGCAGGTTGGACGGCAGAGACAGGTAGTGGTAAGAAATGGTCTTAGCGGCAAACGGACAGGAGCGGCTCTCCATGGGACAGGGATTCCTTTCACACTGGCTGTGGTAGAGGACCAAATGAAGGATGATTAATTGAGCTTGAAACACTACAGATCTGTTCCAGAATCTGCTTTAATAAGCAAGCACACACACATACACAGTCCCGAGAATTTTCCTTAGTGATTATTCAGAGATTTATATATTATATTAAATATTATATTTTGTCATAATAATGAGATAAAAAATTAAGTCTTTATTGAGAATGATTATGAATTATCAGATTGAGTCTCTTTTATATAATAATTATGTCATTTTATCATAATTCTGTCATAAGTCTTCTGACTAATTATGTTAATATAAAATCATTTAGAATTTTTATCATAATTGACTTTTTTGAAAAATTTTATATTTTATCTCAATTTAGATTTTTATGACTTATGTCATCTGACATCTAATAATTCAGACTTTGCAATTCTGTTTTCAGTTCATAATCATGTTTCAGTATATAATTTATTTCATCTCATAATTATGACTTCGAATTGACTTAGTATGTCAAAATTCCAATATTTATCTCATAATTATGACTTAGTGTGTCATCATTCTGTTTTGTTTTTTAATAATTGTGTTATAATAATGTTCATAATTTGGAATTTTCCGCTCAGCGATCAGTTTAACAGTGCTTAATCTCCTTACAGTTTGTTTTCAGTATTCATATATTCAATATGAATAGCATTCTAACATAAACCATGCCACAGTTAGGCTTTTATGTATTTCTGGTGTTTTTACCGAGCAGCATGTGCGCTCGAAAGCTTTAGTGACTTACAGATCACAGCTTCTTGCATTTAGCAGGACACAAAGGGCCTATTCACAGCTTAAAAACAGCTTACATAATAAACAAGCATAAAAGTGTCACGCAAGAAAAACAAATGGTTGTAACCCACTTAAATTACACCGCAAGCAAGTGGCAAGTGATTTAGAGGAGGCATTCACGGCCCCTAGTGCTGCCAAGGACTCCAGGAGACAGACGTGTGTGTTTGCTATAGAAACACAAGCTAAAACATGTGCTTTGCTCTGTCATTTTCTCACGTTTCCTCGTCCAAATCATCAACTGCAAAGAAGCTTTAACAATGCTTTTAAAAACAAAACGAAATTTCCTCACCTGTTATGCTGTTAGAACTAAAATGTATAGAACCATCACATAGATTTTTGTATAGAGCAATAGTTTAAAGTGGCATACATTTCGGTCTGTTCTTCATACGAATATAGCAAGTTGCACAGACTAGTTTGTATAAAATTAATAAAGAAGATAATAATATTATTGCTGTTATTATATATGAATATATTATAGAATATATATAAATGTATATACATATTAATAATAATGATAGTAACACTTACAATAAGGTTCATTAGTTAACATTCGTTAACATGAACTAAGGATGAACAATACTTATAGAGCATTAGATAATCTTACATGAACACAAATACATTTACTAATTTAATAACATTAACAAAGATTAAAGGTGCTCTATGCGATGTTGAAGGATTTTAGCTCGATTTCATTTTTATCACAAACCGTCTGCATCACCACCTTGATCGTCTTGCTGTCTGCCCTCTGAATACATTGGAAAAAACCCGGTCTCGAAAGACAACACAGAGGCTATTCCCCACCTCTTCTTGCCGATTGGTTGGCCGAGATTTGTTTGCGCTCATTAAACCCCACCTCTTCTTGCCGATTGGTTGGCCGAAGTTTGTTTGCGCTCGATTGGTTGGCCGAAGTTTGTTTGCGCGCATTAAATCCCACCTCTTTTTGCCGATTGGTTGGCCGAAATTTGTTTGCGCTCATTAAACCCCACCTCTTCTTGCCGATTGGTTGGCCGAAATTTGTTTGCGCGCATTAAATCCCACCTCTTTTTGCCGATTGGTTGGCCGAAATTTGTTTGCGCTCATTAAACCCCACCTCTTCTTGCCGATTGGTTGGCCGAAATTTGTTTGCGC
>JAUMHQ010000070.1:20734168-20752737 GCA_032361165.1 Enteromius paludinosus
ACCTCTTCTTGCCGATTGGTTGGCCGAAATTTGTTTGCGCTCATTAAACCCCACCTCTTCTTGCCGATTGGTTGGCCAAAGTTTGTTTGCGCGCATTAAATCACACCTCTTTTTGCCGATTGGTTGGCCGAAGTTTGTTTGCGCGCATTAAACCCCACCTCTTCTTGCCGATTGGTTGGCTGAAGTTTGTTTGCGCTCATTACACCCCACCTCTTCTTGCCGATAGGTTGGCCGAAGTTTGTTTGCGCTCATTAAACCCCACCTCTTCTTGCCGTTTGGTTTGCCGAAGTTTGTTTGCGCGCATTAAACCCCACCTCTTCTTGCCTATTTTATTGGCCGAAGTTTGTTTGCGCGCATTAAATCCCACCTCTTTTTGCCGATTGGTTGGCCGAAGTTTGTTTGCGCACATTAAACCCCACCTCTTCTTGCCGGTTGGTTGGCCGAAGTTTGTTTTCGCTCATTAAACCCCACCTCTTCTTGCAGATTGGTTGGCCGAAGTTTGTTTGCGCTCATTAAACCCCACCTCTTCTTGCCGTTTGGTTGGCCGAAGTTTGTTTGCGCGCATTAAACCCCACCTCTTCTTGCAGATTGGTTGGCCGAAGTTTGTTTGCGCTCATTTAAACCCCACCTCTTCTTGGCGTTTGGTTGGCTGAAGTTTGTTTGCGCGCATTAAACCCCACCTCTTCTTGCCGGTTGGTTGGCCGAAGTTTGTTTTTGCTTTGGTGCACATCCAGTGCCCATAGTGTTTGCAAGATTGCATAGAGCACCTTTAAAAGGAGTGTAATACATGTAATGTGTTACCTATAATGCAAATAAAAAATTTATACATATACATTTATTTACTAATTAATATTAACAATTAGAGCTGCCTAATTGCTATTAATTGATTCCAAAATAAATGTTTTTATTTACATTATATATGTGTGTGTATATTTATTATGTTTATATGAATACACAAACATGCATGAATATTTTTCAGAAAAATGTTTATATTTTAAATATATGTATTTATTTACAATATAAATTACATGAATAGCCTTTAAATATAAAAAAGGTACATTTTCCAAATATGCACTGTAAGTGTGTGTGTATTTATTTATGCATATATTGTGCAAACAAAAAAATATTTCAGATGCGATTCATCATTTGACAGCACTATTAATAATATATGCAATATTTAAATAATTATTTGTCATAGACTAATTTGTCATAATTGTATTTTTAGCTCATAATTTCAACTAAATTTCAAGATAATTTTATTTCATAATCACGACTTAGTATATCATAATTTGAAATTGTATCCCATAATTATGACTTAGTATTCTAAGATTTCAGTTTTTTCAGATTACCTATTTTTTCACTTTTCTTGATTGAGTCAAGTCACACTCTGCTTTTCTCTGATTATCTTTTATCACTCAGTTTCATCTCATTAAATTGTGACTGTTTTAGCCAATGTTTGTGCATGCTTTGTGTTCTTAGTGAAGTGTTGCTAGTTTATACCCTGCTCTATTGGACTCAAGTCTCCTGTGGGGTATTTAAAGCAGCTTCCACTGGAGTTGTATGCAGTACTGTAGGTCTTCACTCACAAAGGTGATGTCTTGACGTAGCTGGCGTTGCCGTGCGAGCGCGGACACTCAGGGTTAACGCACTGGAAAGCTCCTCCGGTGTTGATACAGGTGGTGCCACGGCTGCAGTTGTGCTGTTGTGTAAGACATTCATCCACATCTGGAGCGCCCGGAGGAGAGGGACACATTACAGTCAGAGAGGAGAGGAATAACAGAGTGATAGAGAGCGGGAAACGCTGGCTACATGAGAGACTGTTTGTTTGGACAACAGTTATGTGATGATAGACATGTTGTTGGGTGGATTTATGTGTGAGATCATCCTTATAGCGCTGTATATCAAGCCTGTGCTGAATTGCTTGATATACAAGATACTGTACTTTTTAATCATGTATGTGTCTTTAAAATAAATGTCTACAATCGTTGTTATTTTGTATGTCTGTTTAATTTTTTTGCATGGATCCATGTTAGAGGGTCACGAAAATCGACTAATGAGTTAATGAGGTCAAATACTTAAGTTTAAGTATTTATTTATTAATGCTATACTGAAATGATTTTATTATTTTATTTTATTTGCTTGATTGATTCCTATCAACCCGGTTGGATGATTAGCCAAAAGATCTCTCTCACTTTTGCTCTCCAAATGTTCCTAAGACTCGCCAGCCAAAACCTCAGCCGCTTCTCTTCCACATCCTCACTATTTGTCTTCATCTACTAATTCATTTACCCCTGCAGGTCGTTGTAAGGTGTCCAAATGGCTTTCACAGAGTATGTCCTGCCTGTCGCTTTTTCAGATTCACATCCAAACCACTAAAAATAGATGGCCTTTCAGCAAAGACGTCATAGGGGTTTGGAACGACATGAGGGTGAGTAAAAAAAAAGGTTTATTTTTAGTTGAACTATTACTATTACTGTTCTGGCTGTGACATCAGGCTGTAAAACAATCCTATTTTCAATTATTTTTAAGAGTGTGTGAGTGTTTCTCACTCACCCTCACAGCTTCTTGCATCAGCGAGCAGCTTGTATCCGGTGGGACAGGAGCAGTGGTATGATCCCGGGACGTTTACACAGGCATGGCCGCACAGAGGCCCTCCACGGTCAGCCTTATACACCTCACATTCATTCACATCTGGGCACAACGTGTATATGTGTGTAGATTTGACAAGAGACAGTGACAGAAATAAAATACAACACGGCTAAAGGCACACTTTAAGGAAAATGTTCTTTGAACTACTCATATGTGACCCTGGACCAGTCAGAAGTAGCACACGCGATAGTCAATACAGTGTGTGGGTCAAAATGAAAAAATATGCCAAAAAACTTTTAGGATTTAAGCAAATATCAAGTTACATGAAGATTTTTTTGTACATTTCCTACCGCAAATATATAAAAACGTAATAAAAAATGCATTGCTAAAGATTTCATTTGAACAACTTTAAAGGCGATTTTCTCAATATTTTGACCCACCTTGACAGATGCTGTTGTCTGAGGTGCCACTCATGTGAAAGCCGGCATCACAGCTGCAGTGCTGAGCTCGGTCCACTTTAGCACAGCGAGGCTTACGGCTGAAGGCCGGGTCATTCATGACGCTCCACTCCGGAGGCGCTGACAGAGACAGAGAGAGGAAATGGAAAAGAGGAGGCTTATGAATGACAAACATTCACATGCATGCTTTCATTTACAGCCCGGAACACAGGTTAAAGGTGAAGTGTTGTGCATTTGGAATCGCAAAAGTATTTTTTTGCACATGCAAAAGTCGGCACTAATGATTAGTGTTCATTTTAAGGCATGCATGTGTGGTTGATATTAGGGGTTAGTGAACTGATGATTTTGTATTGTTAGCCTGGAGAAGTCCACATCTTCTAATCAAACTAATCAAAGAAAGTTAGAAACAATGCTGAGGTTAACGCATTACAAGTAACAAGTTACGTTTTCAATTATAAAACTGATAGTTCCAGTCCTTGATTCTGATTGGTTGAGCCATGTTCAACACGATAAACAAAGAAAAGCGCCATAAACATAAGTCTTCAGGTAAATGCCTTATTTCTTAAAAGATATAAGTTGATACAATTTCTACACAGTATTTTAATGTGTTTTAAATCATGGCGGGTGAGGGCGTTTCGTATGCGTTTAGCCAATCAGTGTATATTTACGTCACTGATACCTTTTTAGACCCTACTCTGAAGTAGGAGCTAATTTAGTTCCTCCAAAATCGTTCCTAGTTCCTGTGGTGGAAACACGCCAAAAAGTGATACTGAAAAGGTATACTGTGAAAGATACTGTGAAAGGGCTTTTACATATGTACATATGGGGTGGAGATTTCAAAATAGGGGCGTGTTTGTTTTGTTGATTTTTAAATATTAAAAGCGTCGACATGCTGTGCTGTTGCACTTGGGTGTCCACAGTTTGAGTCCTGACTTGAGGACCTGCCCCCTTTCTCTCTCCCACTTCCCTTTCTGTCAATACATATCTGTCCTACCATAATAAAGGCCAAAAAATAAATCAGTTTAAACCAAACAGATGAATTTAATTTATGAGTGAATGATCCCTTTAAAAATCGAACATTAAACAGAATCTTGATAAGATCTTGGGTTATAATCCTTCCTGAAAAACAGAGATATTTTGTGATATCACCCACCCCTAGTTGATGTGTTCTGTCTACCATTGACACATATACTGTAGTAGAGTTTAAAGGAGCACAGACCTGTCTGCGTCTGGTACTGACACTGACTGCCGCTCCAGTTGTGTGGACAGGTGCACTTGTACTGGTTCAGAGCCTCCACACAGCTGCCGCCGTTCTGACACGGGTTACTGGAGCACACACTCACATCTGTGTGAAACACAACAGACTCATAGTGTTTGTTCTCTGATGAGATGAGATCAGTAAAGTGACAGGTCACAACAAACAGCTCAAATAAATGTTGGCCTAATGCTACTAATCTTAAAATGAGTTATTGTAACATATTTGACATACAGAAAATGTATCATATCACATTATTTTACATTTTGTGTAGAGGTGATTTTGTTTTGTGTGTGTTGCAATTTTCATTGGATTTAAAATTAATGTAAAAAATGCAATACAATAATTTTACCCAACTTAAATCAATGATTTAATGTAACATAAATATCTGTAAATCATTAAATCTGTAAATAAAATGTATGTATTATTTTTTATATAAAATTTATATTTATAGATAGATATAGATACATGCATTCATACATACTGTGAAGAAATTAATGTTTAAATAATGTTTCAAAAGTAATTTCACTAGTTGAAATTATTCTTTATCTGTATTTCTAGCTATTTTTTATTAAAGTAATACAGTCAAGCAAGTAAAGCAAGTATAATTCATCAATTTTCTTTTCTTTCTTTACATTCATTTTTAGGGGTTGTAATAGAAATCTTATCTAATTTGATTTTGGGGTGAAAATGACCCAAACATATCTGGTGTCATGAAAGTCCCCCTGATTGCTTGTGTTTTATAAAGCCACTTATTGTATCATCTGGAATACCGTCTTTATCATGGATTTTTTGCAGTCCTAATTTAGGCGAATGAAAGAAATAGTTGAAATGTCCCAGATCCTTATCTCCTTGTCTGTACAGAGCTGAGGATTGTGTGTCCATGGAAAGCACCTGAATGGTTGAAGAAATTAAACGAGCCCACATTCTTCCCTATTTCCTGTACAGAATGGCACAGTAAAATGAAACAGATCTGCTGGAATGCTAACAATGAAGCGTCGAAACGGAGGAAGAGAAAGCTGAGCGTCTTCTCACAAACAGTCACAGTATCTCGTGCAGCTTTGTTGTAAGGTTTACAACAGCTACTGTGCCGCCCAACATCTGTCAAACCTCCATCTGCTCTGGATGAGAGTTTACTGCGGCTGCTGTAAATATCAGTAATGGACAGAGAGAGCATGCTTGTGTGGCCTGTAGGCTGAAGAAGCGTTAACACATGCTCACCAGAGAAGAGCAGATAGACACATGTTAAGGCAGAGATCCCTGAAGGGCTGATGCAATGACCCCTGAAATCACTCTCTTTTAAGTTGATTAATGGTTATTTCTGTAATAAAAGAGTAGTGATGTTATAGGGTGTAATGCTGTGGTCTGGTATCTGGTTTGGATGATTTTTAAAAATACACTGAAGATCGTTCAGACAGTTTACATCATTGTGGAATACTGTCCAAAACTAATCATAGTCAACATTTGGAGTTGATCATAACCTTTCATCAAATTTGTTCTAAAAGCAAAAACAATGCCCATTCTTGTCTCAGGACCACTTTGATGAACCTTTATGATCCACTTTAAATGCTGACTACTGTATACAAAGTTAAAATCAAGTATAGTCAGCTTTTCAGATCAATGCATTATGATACATATACAGATTTTCAGGCCTCAAAAGCTGAAATGTGAAGCATTTGCATTTTTTTTATTATAGTTTCAGTATCTGCATTTATATTTTGAATTACTTTTTATATTTTTATTTATAGCTTTACTTTTATTTTAGTTTTGGTTCAAATCAATTTAATACTACAAACTTAATCTCTGCTACTTTTTAATCAACAAAAAAGTTTTTAAAAGTCCTTGTCAGAAATAACATTAATGTGAAGATAATTAAAGGAAACTGCATTGAGAAATAAGTGAAGATCATTCCTGTAAAGGTTGAACAAATTAAAAAATAAATATAAATAAACATAAATAAAAAATGAAAAGTTAAACTTATAATAATCTGTATGACAATCTTTGAAAAACTAATGATGTTTACAAAAAAGAGGGAAAAAAATATATAAATACATTTAATTAATATATAAATATTTATGTCAAATTATTAAAATGTGAGTCATATTATTATTTGTTATGAAAAATTAAAAATGCTTTAGCCAAACTGCAATATTATTTTTGGGGATGAAATATGTAAAATATGACCCTAAAATATAAAGTTAGATAAGTTCAAATAAAATAAGTTATATTCGGCATAAAGAAATGCAGCCTGTTTTGGTACCATTAAGATCTTTTGCGTTAAGACACAAATTCTCATTACCGTTATGTGCCTGGACTTTTTTCTTCTGTGTTTGTAATTGTCATTATTTCTGTAACAAAGTCTTTATTTTGTGTCGTTATGTGTATCATATGAGAGGGTTTAGTGGCAAAAACTGAGGGACGAGTCTAAATTATTTTCTGTGGTAGTCATTACAGGGAAAATCCAGTGTGAAAAGACATCCGCAGCAGTTCCTGGAGATTTGGAGAACGTGCTCTAGTTGGACATCAGACATCAGGAAATTTAAGCAGAAAGACACTAAGAGTGAATTGAGAAAAAGGACATTTAAAATCAAGCGTTTTGACTTTCCGGCCAAAGGAATGTGTCTTCGACAACAGCGCTCATGATCCTTCGCTTGTTTATTTTCTTTCCCAGGCAGCTTAAGTGCGAGAATTTGCAGATGTAAAAGGTTCACTTCAGTCTCAAAAATAATTCAAAACTGCATGAACATAGTTATGTTTTTTCACCAGCTCTGAAAGGTGCTTTCGTGCTTCAAAACTCTCAAAATAGACCGACTTACCCCGCCTGCAGAAACACAGACATTACACCGTCTGTGCAGGCTTTAAACCTAAACTCTCTCTCAAACACACACCCCTTTCAGACACACGCTTGCCCCGTCCCACTGTACCACATGGAATGTCCCGAATGCTGCCAGCAGCGATATTAAAGGAAGTCATCAATAGCATGCTTAGCATAGTTGCGTGCTATCAGACCATGGGCCGGCTTAATGAGATGTGTGCGTGAGCTTAACCTCTGACCTCTGAGACATACAAAACACAGGCTGAGCTACACTACCAGTCTAAAGTTTGGACATGTCACTTTATTAAGATTTCCTCATTTTAGAGTAATAGTGAAGTATGGAAACTTCCCACAGATGGGAGTGTGTGATGTAATGTGCAAAACATGTGAGAAATGAAACGTTTGCTGCTTCTGTTGCTTTTAGGAAGCTTTTTATGAGTGATGCTTTTGAACATCATTGAAGATGTGCTCCAGAGTGGAAAATAGTAAGTTTAAATTTAAAAAAAATATTGTAATAAACATTTTGATTTTGGGATGTTCATTGAAAACTATAGCTGTAAATCATAAAAAATAGACACACACTTTTTTTATTGATTTATTATTAGTGTTTTTGTTGTTGTTGTTCTTATTATACTATATTTACTATAGATACTGGTTTCAGCCATTTATTCATAATTTTTTTTTACAAAAAAGGTCCCATTAGTTAAGAATTGTTAAGGCACTAACCAACATTAATAATTTTATATATATAAAGTGATACCTTTATATTAATTTCTACAAAATTAAACAGTGTTATTTCAGTATCGAGTCGAGATTTTCTTTTTTATTTGTTTAATTTTGTATTTTTAACATTTTCATTTCATTGAAAATGAAGTTTTTCAAGTTTTTTTCGTCTTTTTTTCCATTTTCTAACAGTTTATTTATTTTAGTACATGTTTCATCACCTAAAGGATCTTCAAATTAGTGTTATATCTAACTAACATCATTTCTGTTCATTAAAATGTAGCACAGATAAAATATAAATATTATGAGTGAATATTATGCTGCATTGGCAACAAACTAAAGTATAAGATGAAATATTAATATGAATAGAGAAACTAAATAATATCAATCAAAAATCAATAATACAAATAAAATGTAAAAATATATATCATAAATAAAAAGTCTAAAGGCACAGAAAAATTACTGAAACTAATAAATACTACATTATAAATGTATACAGTATGTAATGATACTAAAACAGCACTGCTTCATATTAGTCTTTTTTTTTTTCAAATAATGAAAAGTTCAAAAACCATAGTGGTTTTCATTTTAGTTTTAAAACCCTGAGCAGAAGCTTTTAGGACAAACGTGTTTTTCATGTGTTCAGTCGAGAGGATCTTTTGAGTGCTAGTGTATTTGCGGTCCGAGTTGAAACCTGAGCTGTGAATTCTGGCTCTTTTTTACAGTAGCCAGTTGAAGCTGAAGCATGAAGGCCAATGAGACGCACCGTGGACAGGAATGCAAGTACAGGTGTTTCTCTGCGTTTCGGGACATTCAATGCTTCTTTAACGAGAGCTTCATTCAGTGCAGCTCAAGAGTGAAGAATGCCTTTCTTTCTTCAGCGCTCCTTATCTTTCTGCCTGTATGTGTAGTGCTGGTTTTGCTAGCTTTGGTGTTCACAGTCACTTTCTTTCACAAGCACTGGTATTCAGGCTTTATCTCAGTACTGTCACCCTGAATGAGATTTCAGATTACCCAGCTCACAGTACAACAATAAAATGGTAGTCTCGGTGTCTTAGTCCAGGAATTCTGCTCAATAACACAGATAGAGTTACACGGTGAAGAGCGGCTACAAAGCAGAGAATCTGTGGGCTATATATGATGATGCTTTATCTGGTTTTTGAGTTTCTAATCCACTTCAGCATTTAAACACAATTCTCTGTCGCAGGAGTCTTCAACCTTTTCAGGTCAAGAATTCTGGACAGAATTGTAGAAGGGCTGAGAATTGCGAGAAAGCCTAGAATACGACAATGTGACACGTGATTTTATTTATTGTTTTATGTACTATTTTGGCAATCATGTGTGGTTTTATCAGCTGTTTTGTGAATCATGGTGTTTTTCACACCATAACTGAATCCTTCGAGACTCCGAATTGATTGTATTCTTTCATTTGTGTGCCCGTAATGGATCAACTCTTTATAAGTGGAGCTTGAAAAAGAGCAACACAAAAACACCATCATATACATAAATACAAACATTGTTATACTTTTGAAAGATTAGAAATGCCTTTCAATTATTCACTTAATTCACTTTTCATTGCTGAAAAAATGAATGTTTTTGAATGATACACATTAATTTAAAGCTTTTGACCCACCTTTACATGTGACGCTGACTCCGCTCCAGGTACCATTCTCCTGGCACACGCGTGTTCCTGCTCCTATCATACGATAACCCTGAGAACACGTGAAATGCACCTCGTGACCCACCAGGTACTTTGAGCCGAACTTCTTCCCGTGGCCCGGAGCCAACAGAGGTGGACATGAGGATTGGGCTAAAGATGACATGAGACATAAAGAGGGGAACGTCAGAGTAGAGCAGGGTTACATGAGGGACAGAAGCCTGCTGAAACTCTGGGATATTTAGCTTGAAGGCAGGCATGTGTTACTGAATGTGGGAACTGTCATGGGAAAAGATGGGAAATGCCTCATTTTATACAGAAAGCTTAAGAATAGGCAAACAATAATACATTGACTGTACAGAAAAACTAGGCCTGGTGCTTGTATGTTGTTTATGGCTGATTAAGGTAAACATGACATTTAAATTCTATATTCTTTACTGATATACATTCAGTTTAACTGTGCCAAACCGTGCACCAAAAGAAGAGAAAACGTTTTGTACATTAAAATGCTGAAATGACTTCAAATTTTAATGACTTCAACGACCTCTTAATTCGCAAGGCTTTCTAGTTAAAGCCAGAATTTTTATAGCTAAAACACAAATAAATAAATAATTTAATGAAATAAATAAATAACATTTTCTAAAATTAAAAAAAAAATTTTTAGGGCAATATTTCTCATTTTCATTTAGTTCAGTTAGTTGACCTTTTGCACTAAAATATCTTAATTAATTAAAATAAACACTTTGACTGAAGCTGAAATTAATGAAACCATAGTATATAGGCAAAAACACACAGTACACAAGTTAATAAAATGTAAAAAAAATAAATAAATAAATAAATATAAATAAAAACTATAATAGTATTTGATTTAAGTTATAAAATAATATAATTTTTTCCCTTAAATATCTTCACAGTATCTTTCTTCAAAATATGGAAACAACTAATGCATTTTGGATTATTAATTAAAAAAGGTAAAATTTTTTATAAAGTGTGTTGTTTATATGTTATACTGTGTATGTATGTGTGTATTTCTTTCACAATTTAGATTTCGTAAAAGAATGTACTTAATGTTATCCTGCCAAGCACTGGCTGCTGCAAATGCCAAAGTAACTCTTGATCATTCCCGGTTCATGAACTGAGCAGTAGCTGGGGCCAAATGACACAGCTACACATCCGACCCGTTCACATCATCCGTAGAGTGCTGAGCGTAATAGAGAGCTTGGACTCCTTTCCAAACCAGCCTGACCACTCCTTTTAAAGGAAGGAAGTCATTTCATGCTTATAAAATACAAATAGAATTTGAGAGATCTTTGATTTGTTGGAATTCTGAGGCTCGTTTATTAGGATTAATAAATCCTTTATGAAAGAATTCCCTTCCAAAAACAAATGTTTTATTGACTGAATAGTTGCGTTGCCAACTGACACAAGCTCTTTCGTTCGACAAATTCATTTCGCAGAGCGCAAATACTTGAGAAAGTGTATGACTTTTACCATTTAAAAATATTTTTTCTGATTACAAAAAAAAAAAAAAGATTTTAGTCAGACACCATATTTAATTGACGTGTAGCTTTTTTTATTTCGGTGGTCAAATATTTTCTCATATACTAGCTTAATATTAAAAACACTATCATAACAATGCTTTGTTTCGCATCTTAAAGCAGCACCATTGACTGTTTTTATGTTCATTAGAAATGTGTGGATATATTTTCAATGTTTTATAGTTGAATGGTAAATATTAAAGCACACTTGAGTACACATTTACATTAGCGAACTTTAATTTTCCATGCAAAAAGGTCCCTGTCCATTGTCAATAGCAAAATTTTGCAGAGCAACACTAAATGTGTCTGCATGTTAAGAATTTTCCTCTTCCAATTAAGAATATTGAAATTCTATATTCTTAAATCTTATTCTTAAATGTGCACATTTATTTTTCATTTGTTTCATTATTTAATTTCTTAAAATACATTTTAAGTATTATTTATAGACTATTTTAGCGTTTAATAAATATGAGCTATTTACATAAAAAATCAGCAGTTTAATTTTAGTTTACTTTTAAGTCCTTTTGTTATGTTTTAATAGTGCTGGGCAATGATTAATCCAAAGCTTTGTGTGAACATTGTGTGTGTGTGTGCTGTGTATATTCATGATGCATATATAACACACACATACAGTAAACTATTTCAAATATTTTCTTATTTTTATACATATAATTTATTTTATACATAGATATATTTAATATATCAAACATTAAATATGTACATGCATGTGTGTATTGTAATAAATATACACAGTACACAGACACATATGTTTTGTACACAAAAACCTTTATTTTGGATGCAATTAATTGTTGCACAGCACTAGTTTTAATATTTCTATTTAGCTTTATTTTAATTTATTAGTTTTAGCTATTTCAAACCTTGAGTTATTTCAGGTACATGGTAAAAAAACAAAATGCGGTAAGTCAAACTGAATATTGGAGTGCATTATACAAGAAAATACTATTGTATTCTTTTTACTTGAATTCAATTCAAGTCTTTTTGTAATTAATTACAATTTCTGAGTGAACATTGTTTCAAAGGACAGTACATTACACTATTTTATTCAGTTTATTTACTCAAAGTTTAAGCTTTAGTGTTTCATCTAATATTTATATGTTACATCTAATCTCCATAGCTTTAGTTTTCGTTAAATAAAACAATAACAGCGCTGGCCTCAAATCTGAGGCAGCCTGCAGATTTACATCTTTCATATTCCGCTTTGATCCATGTTTTACAGCGCCCTCGAGTCGAGGACTATGACGCCAGAAACCCCAGATGCCTGAATGACATCACACACACCTGCTCTGTGAGAATCAGTAAGTCAGAATAAACATGTGCATTTAGGAAAGAGACGAAAATTCACATTAACGCATTGAGATGTATGAATATGTCTTGCGTTATACTTATACTACACTTACATGAGGACTGGTCTGCTTGCGGGAGCTTGGACAGTGAGTTTTGAAGGTTGGTGAGCTTGGATTTCATAATCCGAAGCCCTTCCGTGAATCGGATCTCCTGTCCTTTAAGAAACTTCTCCATCTGACGCAGTATGCCCATCACTCTGTGCTTATCCATGCAGCCCTGAGGCAAAAAATAGCACAACCATCCGAGCACCTGGTTACAATTTGATGGCAAGCAGTTATCCCAAAATTACAGATTTGCCCCGAACACAAGCTCATATGGAGGAGATATTGGACATTGCAAGGAACATTCCCACTAAACATTAGCTTTGTATGAAAATGAAAAATGGCACACATGAATGATCAAGGCCAGATGTTGCGGGTGATGTCATGCATTAAGGCACGGGGACTCCTGTGGGGCATGACATGAAAGCTCAGGCCACTGTTTAGCAGCTCATCGGCGTGCCAGCACATAACCAAGTTCCCTTAGAAACACAAATATTACTCCAGCAACAATTTATCAGAAGCAATGTTGTCCCAGATGCATTTGGACCATGCATTCGGTCAGTGGGCAACCTCTAGGTCCTCTCCAAGAACCACATGTAAGAGACTAATACTCGTTTTTCTGCTTGATGGCAGTTCTTCAGAAAGCTGTTAGGCAGATGTCTCTACGACCTCTGTCCAAAACGCTGGTCTCCTGTATGTTATTCATGGCAGTTGAATACAGTCTCGTTAGAGGAGAGAGGAAACTTATTGGCTTTAAATTTCACCATGCGCTTTGCCATGGTAAACATAGGCAGTGTTTATCTGGATAAAATACAAAAATGCATCTGACATATTTAATGATATAACTTACATTGCTGGCTCTGAACACTTTTAAGTCATACTTAAAATGCCTCAATGACACTGAATTAGATTGCATTCCCTTTTGTTTTTTGCAAGCTGAATTTATTGTGAAGAACAAAATCAAGCAAAACTCAAAAATAAAATGTGTTGGGTTGAAAAAGGAGGCAAATTAGTAGATATTTTGTTTAAAACAAACTACCCCTATGGTCTCTCTAGAACACTAAGAAGAACTGACTTCATGAATCCACCAAAAATCAACACATCAACTATTAACTAAATGTCATTGAGCAACAATGATGAAGAAAAGTCAGTCAATTCTTGCAGGATTTGAGCACATATGATACCTGTTATTGTAAATCCAGCAGGCCTACTTTTGGAACACAATATACACTATTCAAATTCATTTATCTAAGGTACGTCAAGTTTGTCAAATGTTTGAAATCGATACCTAGAACATATGAATACATATAATGTACTAATATAATTGATTATTTACATTAAATACTATCTTCATGTGAATAGCTAGCTATACATATACGCGTGTACTCACCTGCGCTGCATCATTACAGTCGTACAATGGCAAGAAATTCAGCAGGAGAAAAACTGTGTATGATAACTTCATCCTTCTGTATCTGAGTCTTTGTAAAAGCGCTGAATTTTCTTCTTGTGTCGGTTGTTTTAACTCCTCAAGTGTGTTTACGGTTCCAAGCTGTGCAGACTAATCGTCGTAGAAACAAGCCTGAGAGGAAATGTTTGATAAACTGTTGCAGAAGTGAGTAAAGATGCTCCTGTTCTCCTCATGAAGACGCCGCTGAGCGCCTGTGGACTCGTGATGACTGATTCGCGAGTTGTTCTTTTAGAATGATTCTTTCAAATGATTCAGTTGAACCGATTCGGTAAGCGGGGACTGAACCTGGGGCGGGTCTGCGTGTTTCGCCCCGGCCCATTCCTACTCTGATTGGTTCGATCGTCTATCATAGGCACACGGACGGTTTATGTTGTTTAAAAAGCTAAAAACTCTGTACAGTTTCGCAAAGCTTTCATTATAATGCACAGAAGAACAAAAAAACATTGTCCTGTAACTCACCATGTCACTGAAATTATTGTTTTGCTAAATTAAGCTGGTGGTAATTTAGTACACACGACCAAAACACTACATTGGTTAATTATTCTCAGCGTTTTCAGATGGAGGAATTATGAATTAAATGTTTTTTTGAATATTTGATCATTATCATCAGTATGAGACAAGAAATGAAAAGGATGCATCGGTATTGTTTTGATTTATATGGCATGGCAAGACAACTGGTTGCATATAATTACTAGTCAGTTCATAATTGACACCGCTGTATGTTAGTTAATGTTTCTGCTGTACGCCATTTAATTTTTATGAAACTTTTCTTCACTAGCCTACATTTGCAAAACAGTTTTCCCTCACCTTTTTTTTTTGGAGACGAAAACAATGCTCCTCTTTATTTTAAATGAAAGAAATCGAAAACATTTTATTTATACCAGATAATTTTGTGGTAGGCTAATTCTGTAATAACTCTGGAAGAACTTACTCGGAGTCTGTTGTAACTCGGAATAGTAATGAACACAGCTTTCGCATCATGCACTTATTTCAGTGCAGTTGTTAATAATGTGTTTATTTCATCAAGTTTCAAACATATACATCTATATACCCTGCACCTTAAACTTTTATACATCATTTACTGTTTAGAGATCATTACTCACCGAGCATCATTACATCATTACGTGACCGAATCTATTGAGCCGATTCTTTTCAGTCAGCTTGTTCACAAATAGGCTACCGCTTAACGATTCATTTGTGAATTCGACTCATCCAGAAGATTTGCTAAAATCTCATGTCATGGTTTAATATAACAGCCATAGAATCAAGTTAACCATTAACCACTGAATTTGTCTGGTTCTCTCAGCCAGGATCCGAGTCCTATGCAATTCTCAGATAAAATATGCTCCTCATACTAATTATCAGACTGAGCTGTTTAAGCTCATATTTGTGTGGAATAAGACACCTATCTCTTTAACTGGAGAGTACTCGACATATTGCACAGCTTTAACAGCTGATGTGATTCGCTCATAAATCCATGCAATACTGTTTTACACAAACTCCGAGCATTTTCTTTCATATATGCCTATGAAAGATGACAGAGCCAATCAGAGAAAATAAGGGGCGGGGCGATGCGTGCAGCCCCGCCCCGGTTCAGTCCCGCCCTGATCTGCAGGCTGCAGACAGGTGTTCTTTGCTCCCTGAGAGCGGCATTCATTCGTCCATAATAATGTTTAGATCTACACATGTATAAGTGTGATTAGACATAAAACACATGGCAACTTAAGATGTTTGTCTTCTAAGTCTTCTAAATAAATGTTTTAAAAAGTATTGTTGGGTTTAAGGTCCAACCAAATTTTTGTGGTTTGCTGCCACCACGTGTTTAGGATGGGTTCTACACCCCTTCTGTGACCTCTAAATGAAATTCATTTTACATACAAACTCCTGAACTCATAGTGACAAGTGAAAAGAGAAACATTTTGCATATTAGGTCAGCATTGCTGTCTAATCAGCCAATAACCTGCACAGCACTTCATCTTTTATTACAGTATTTTGACCAAATATATTCACACTAGATTTTTGTAAAATGTTCCAACAAGATGTCTGTGTATAAAAAAAAGGAAAAGAAAAGAAAAAAGGTATTTTATATCTAAAACTATTAAGTAAGTACTAACAAGCATGTAAAGCAAATATCTTAAAATTCAGTGTGAATCATGCCCCTGATTTGAGCAATGTTTTTACCTTATGTTTCTCTTGTTTCCATCTCTAACCTAGGCCTATACGTCTGAGTGAGCTTACGGTGCTTAGGTTTAAAAAAAATAAATAAATATTTATATATATATATTCTGGAGCAGGCACCCCAAACCCTTGTCTCCATGCCTATATGTATATATACCCCTATTGTAAAGTAACTAGGCCAGGTTTTACAAACAGGACTTAGATTTAGCCAGGATTAAATGAGTTAAATTAGGGCATTTAAGTAGTGTTTGCTCATTTTAAATATGCCTTATAAAATAATAATAATAATAATACTGATGTACATTTTTATACAAATAAGTCACTGACATATTTTAAGATATGTGCCACAATCTGGTCAAGGAGATGACACGAGGGTTCAAGCAAACAGGTATCTTTTAATGAGACAACTTTCAGTTGACAAAGGAACTCAAGGAACGCAGTGGACGTCTTCATCATAAGGCTAAGAAGGTCTTAGACGTATAGGTAGGTGACCGGCAATGAGAACATGCAATCTTGAGATCAGCCGTCAAGTGAATGGAGTGAGCGTGTTTTAAAGGGGAGCATGTAAGTGGATGCAGGTGTGGGTAATTAGTACTCCGGTGACCGTGTGCTGCATGGTGACGGGATCGGCTGATGAGGTAAGTGACTGTGTGACAATATGTAAGTGAATGTTGACAACTCAAACATGCGTTTTTTTGTCCGGGGAGCAAGGCTTTAAATCTTGTCATTGAAACCAGACATAAAAACATGGATTTACAGAATAAAAGATTAAATTATGGATTATAATGGATTCTACTTAAATAAATTAGTTCTATACAAGCCACAAGGTTCAGATGAGCATATGTACAGTACTGCAGTTCAGTTTTTCCCAATTATAATTAAAAATGCTGTCTTCTTTTTAAAATCATGACAGATACCATGATTCCCAGCATGATGCCGAGAGGTAGTGTAGAAGCCCAGTAGAGATGTGATGTGGAGACTGAAAATTCAGGCCCTTCGGAAATGTTTAAAAACAGTAAAACAAGTTTTATTAATGATTTTATCAATACATTGCTATCTGAACAAACCTTATATATTTAACATTTCCAATAAAGGGAACAAACTTACTCCACTCTGCCATTTTAGGTTCAGCCATACTGCTGTGTTTCACTTCACATGTGTACTCGTCCCCATACTGTGGGGTGATATTCATATACTTGTACACTCTGAAGGTCCAGTCTTCCCCATACATTAGGTCTGAGGTCTCTGTTTTCACAGTGGACTTTTGGCCATTCAGATAAAAGTTTATTTCTATGTCACCAGGGTAAAACCCAGTGGCATAGCAATAAAGGACGTTTACTTTTCCTTGTTGTTCAGGAAACTCAGTGTACACATTGACTGAAGGACGTACTGCGGGGAAAAAAAGAAAGAATTCAAATGAGAAACTTGTTAAAAAAGTAGTTTGAGAAAAGATTTAAATGTGACAAAAATAAGCTGCAGGTCCCTGTGTATCTATCAATATATAAAGATTTAGTTGAATCTGTTAGTTAATTTATTAAAGACATCCACTGGACCCTTTTCACAAGACTGATGTGTTTAATGGTCATCAGCATTGTAAATCCTTAAAAGTTTTTCATAATCTTTTGTATTAATAAAACATTTTTATCTATGGAAGGGACTGTAAAATTGACTGCCATTATCAGTCTCTTTCATTTTTTCCCCCTTTTATTTAAAGTCACTATCATTAAGTTTTTCTTCTGCTATTTGAGTAAATGGGAATGCAATATGGTATATATTTGTGGTACTCTCCCATGCTCTTCAAATTATCCCAACTATAATGACTTCTGCTGCTGAGTAGCTGTAAAAAAGCTAAAAAAAAAAAAAAAGGTCCATTGAAACCCAGTCATCATAACTGCACAGAAAAGACCGACAAGTTTAATTGTATGTATTTAGTATGTATTTTATAGTTAAAGAAAGACTGTAATGTTGGCTTAGAATGATATCAGAACTTCTGATCAGATTACCCAAAAGTGCTTTTGATGAATTTGTTTCTTGTTTGAGTTTCTCCAGGTAATCAGTTTGTCTGGAAAATCCTGCTAACACTTCATACATGCAGAACGACTGGTCGCTGCCTTCTAAAACTGAGAAGCCGGCGCTTGCACGGGGACGCAAGACAAATGTATTTTTTGCCTGATCAAAATATGCAAATGAGGCTTCATTAACCAAAACAACCACCGCCTGGTCTATGGAGCCATTCTTCGTCACCCGTGTGTAGGCTAGGACATTTACTGTCTGGTAGTCTAAAAAAAACAAAAAACATAACTTATTCATTCATATTAATCAGTACAGTATTTTCAAATTAATAGGCTACAAGCAATCTATTTACATAGACTAAGTTTAGACTGTCTTCTACTGTTGTCTAAATTATGCATTACTTCCTGTTTAAGAAGAGGAATGAAAAAGCAAAACAATATTAGAACTTCACCTGTCCACATGGTGATCT